>CAMTDV010000014.1:99771092-100269481 GCA_947069175.1 Scalesia atractyloides | reverse complement strand
CGATGCTCAACTCGTCTCTCACGAGGAACTGAGGGGCCTAATGAATGAATTTCATAACCATGATAATATGAATGTCACAACTACAAACAATATGAACTCAATGATATACACATAAACAATAATGAATTTGATTTGTGGCACGCGTTGTTCAACTCGTCTTCCACGAGGAACTGATGGGCTTAAATGAATGAGTTTCATGTAATTTAACAAAAGGAAATAAGTAATCACAACAATATAAACAATCTAAGTTTAGGTCATGATGTGGTATGGCACAAGTTTAAATAAATAAGTTAATTATTTTCATAACACATGAACACACCCAAAACGTGTAATTTAAAAGGGGGAGTTGTAAGATTCACTCACAGTGGGTGCGTTCGGTTGATGATGTTGAATGTACGCGAAGTGGTTTTAACCACGAGTGAGATTAACCTAGATAAATCGCATTATGGTTTGGTAAGTAAACGGATTTTATTAATCTATTTTAATAGGATTGTTGGGTGTATTTTGTGAGTTTGAGGCTATTTTCTAACCTTAAAAATGTTATTTTTAAGTACTTTTAATTGATTTTTAATTAAAATAATTAAATAAAATAATTAAAAAAAATTGATTTTTTTTTCTGACCGTTGACCGGACCGTTGACCGTTGACCGGTTCAAGTTGTGTATACAAGTGCGCTGAGTGAGGCTCGAACCCGAGACCTCCCGTACGCGTGCACGCAGCTCTACCAACTGAGTTACGTGTCTAACCCGTTATAAATCTGATTTTAATTATATATATATATATTAATTAGTTTAAACCGAAAATCATTTTATTTTAAAAACAGTTTAAGCGAATCGGACGTGCACTCCACAGGTCTCGAACCCGGGACCTGTGGCTTAAACTAACACGCAGTCCACCGCTGGACTGTGTGTTTAACATGTTATATAATCCGATTTTTATTATACTTAAATACAAATTAGTTATTTCCTTTTCTGCCTTATTTAAAAAGAATAGATAATTGTCCGAGTCGGTGCAGAAGACCGGACTCGAACTCGTGACCTGTGATATAAACATACACACAGTCCACCGCTGGACTGTGTGTCTAACTTGGTTATTATTCCGGTTATTAATATACTTAACATATATTTGTGGCGACTCCGGTTCAGTTTAACAAAAAAATGATTTTTATTAAGGCGACGTGTGTGAAACCGGATTCGAACTCGAGACGTTTGTATGCGTAATGTGCACACAGTCCACCGCTGGACTGTGTGTCTAACCCGAGTAATATCCTGATTTATATTATACTTATATGATCCGGATACATCGTCTTCTTCATCAAGTGATAACCAGATATAATGTCTGACTGATTCGAGTTTTTATTCAGGTTTCTTTAGCGTTTTAGGTTAATTACTGATAAGATAGAAGTAAAAAGAAAGGAAAATAAGCGTGAGGTTTACCGACTAGTTTTCCTCTGTTTTCCGGCAGAAACTCCGGCGACAGCAATCACCTCCGGCGACGTGTTCCTTGTAGCAACGAGTCTCCAGGAAGCTTACAAAGGGTGTGGGTATCTCCGGTATAAGCTCAAAGGCTCAGTGAGGTTCAGAAATGAGGAAACCGGTTTTCCGGTGACGAACAGAAAAATTCCGGCGAGAGAGTTTTCGCCGAGAAAGTGTGTGGTTTTGAGCGAAAGTGTTTGCAGAGGTTCGAGGTGGTTTTTATAGGGCAAATCGTCGATGTATTTGACCCGATTTCCAACTGGATTCATTGATTTAAATTTCTCCGGCGGTTATAATTTTGGTCGCGGACTCAGACGTCGGTTATAACCGATGTCTTGTTAATGGTTTACGTTATAACGTATATTGTCGTTAAGACTCGCGGGATTTCCGGGATTTCCGACGACTGAACTGTTGGGCGCCGGTTTTGAATTCGTAACGTATTAATTAAATGATTCCAATAATTCACAAGAAGCATCCGTGGCGCAGTGGTTCAAGTCCGCGTGTTAAGTTTGTTTGTTGAGCCGGTACAGACTCGGGTTCGAAACCCGGCAGAGGTATTTTATTTTTATTTTGCGATTTTTGACAGTTTTTCAAAAACTAATTATATATTCTTGTATAATAATTGATTATGTATCGTTTAAAATTATTTTGGGCATTTAATTCGCAACGAAATTTTTGACTGACTGTTCGGTTGATAAACGGAGCGGGTTTGGTAAATCCGTTTTTGACGGATGTTACAGTATCCCCTGCTTTTTAGAAATTTCGTCCCGAAATTTAAATTGTGAAATATTTGACTAAAAGAATGATGGTGTTTAGTTTGACAGTTTCTTGCTTTAGAAAAAGTAAGGGTTTAAGTTTTCTGTTTGAGGCGGTAACGTTCCTTGTAAGGGTTAAGTACCCTATTCAGGAATCGCTTTTTGTTGCCTACTGTATAAGTATTGATAAGCAGAAATGATTTGCTAAAAATGATATCATGCATAAGAGTTTAGATACGTTTGGGAAAGTATGGTTATATCCTAAGGCAAAACTTCTAACACTACAACCTACATGGAACATAAATAAAAAGACAACAGCTGATGTTTGAACATAAATAAACACAACAGCTAATATTTGAACATGAATAAACACAACAGCAAATATTTGAATTCACATTCTGATAGCATATATGTTTGAATGGTGGGAGTTCCTCTCTCGTTCGTTATGATGGAGAGGTTAGTTTATGTAGTAATGGAACACAATCCAAAACTCTTTAAATAGCAAGATGATATAAATGTAACACAAATTCCAACCAAGGCAATACTAAATCCTACATGGAACTTCTCATAACCGCCTGATAATGCCTCTGATCCTTTGGCAAGAATACTTATATATAGGAAGTACCAGCGGCATATCCACCATATTCTTGCCAAATTTTCATTGGTTTTATCCACAAGTTATGATTGGTTACCAAGAAACTAATAAATCCTACATAGAACTTCCCATAACCGTCCGATAATGCCTCTGATCCTTTGACAAGAATACTTATATATAGGAAGTACCAGCGGCGTATCCACCATATTCTTGTCAAATTTTCATTGGTTTTATCAGTGAATTATGATTAGTCCTATAACTCTACAATCAATACAACAAACATAAATTACTGAAATGAAATATATCTATGCGATCAAGGCTCAATCAAACGGAGCCGATCGTATTGCATGTACTGAAAATGAAATGTCTGTGCGCTCAAGGCTCAATCAAACGGAGCCGAACGTGTTGAATGTACTGAAAATGAAATTGTTTGTGTGCTCAAGGCTCAATCAAACGGAGCCGAGCATATTGCATGTACTGAAAATGAATAACTTAACCACACAAACAGCCTATGCATGGAACCTCTCATAACCGCCTGATAATGCCTCCGATCATTTGACAAGAATACTTATATATAGGAAGTACCAGCGGCGTATCCACCATATCCTTGTCAAATTTTCATTGACTTTATCCGCAAGTTATGGTTAGTTCGATGCGACTCTACTACAAACACCACAATCACAAGATACTGATAATGAAATTGTCTGTGCGCTCAAGGCTCAATCAAACGGAGCCGAACGTATTGCATGAACTGGAAATGTAAATTGAAATGTGCGCTCAAGGCTCAATCAAACGGAGCTGAACGTATTGCATATATTGAAATGTAAAATGAAATGACCGATCAAGGCTCAATCAAACGGAGCCGATCGTGCGGGCACGCCAAGATCAACCACATAATAAAATGGGGATCCAACTCAACCTCGATGGATGGGGAGCCACGGCCTCGGCAAATGCATATACTGAAAACAATATATAATATACAATAATTATTCTAACGGTCTACACATGTGATAAAGAAAAAAAAAACATAAAATTAAACGATAGGAGTTGAATCTGGATCTTCGGCGAAGAGGACTAGTTGAGTATCTTCACTCGGGCCGTCATTATCTTCGACCGGATTGGCATTGATGTTGAAGACTCTTCCTCTTGCTGGTGGCATAGTGGTTGGGTTTTCTTGGTTTACTTGGTTAACTGGGTTTGATTGGGCTTGAGTGTTGATAACGTTAACCAATTGAGGGCATGTGTTTCTAAAGTGGGTAGGGTCGCCACAATTGAAACAAGCTCGAGCATATGGGAACATGGGGTATTGGGGTTGTTGATAGGTTTGGGCCATGTTTTGAGTAGGGGAAAAGGTTTGGTTTTGAAAGGTGCGACAAACATTGCTCAAATGACCATAGCGTCCACAAGTTGCACATAGACGACAAGGTAGGGTATGAGGATGGTGATAAAAACAGTTGTTGCATCGAGGGTGAGGTCCAAGATATGGTTTCTTATTTGGGTAAGCTGAGTCGGGTGCCACTTGGGTGATTGGGATAGCTCGGATGGGTATGGCGTGTAAAACTGGTTGATTTCGTTGAGTAGCATCGAAAAGTCGCCCGACTCTTCTTCTCTTAGGATTGGGTTGAGAAGGGGATTCGGTTTGGGTGGAGTCGGAGGTTTCAGTCGGTTCTTTATCCTTCTTCTTCTCCTCCTTGAAGTCTTCGTTTCGGATTCGGTTCTCGGTGAGCTCTGTTGCTAGCTCCATTGCTGCTTCCAAAGTTGCAGGCTTGGTACTTATTACAGGGTCTTGGATCTTTGACGGAAGACCACGAATGTAGTGCTCGATCAAACGGTAGAGGGGAGTGAACATGTTGGGGACCATTTGATGTAACTCGAGGAATCTTTTGTTGTAAGTGATGTGGCCTCCTTCCATTTGCTTCAATGAGTAAAATTCATCTTCTAATTTCTTGATTTCGCTCCTTGGGCAAAATCTTCTGGTCATGATTTCCTTCAATTCGTTCCAAGTTAAGGTCATAGCATCTTCAACACCTCGTTTGGCCTTCTCTGTATTCCACCAAGTAAGTGCTATCCCATATAGTCGACCGGTAGCATAACGCACTTTGCGATCATCAGGGCAATCGCAATTTAGAAAAGTGTTCTCCATCTCTTCAAACCAATGGAGGAGTGCGGTGACGCCTTCAGTCCCTTTGTACTTTGGAGGGTCGCATGATTTGAAATGCTTGTAGGTGCATTTAGTGATATTTGATGGAGAGTTGATAACGTTTTGGTTTGCTTGATTGACAGGATTAGCGGTGAGTGCTTGTTGAACTTGGATTACAATGTTGGGTATTACGGCAGCCATTTGTTGAGCGATTAAGGCAGCCATGCGTTCGCGGGCTTTTCTTGCTCTCGTCTTCCTACGGGCGAGGTTAGAAGACATCTACAAGGAATACATGTCAAAAGTATGAGTTGGATGTTTTTGGGATCATGGGTCGCATTAGGAATGAACATTCATAAAATAATTATAGAAAAATACTACATCCATAGGATGTCTTGGGCTTTGCTCGCTGTTAGGCCCTACATGCCGCCATACTTTACCTGTGTAATCATGTGGGCCCCCATGAATACCGGTTTTTCATATGGTTCGCACGGGTTTGCCAGGTTGCGTACACAAAAACCCGGAGAAAATCGAGAAATATGTATACAACGTGTGATATTCGGAATGTGTCCAGGTGTAGACACGGTGACACCTCAAAGTAGGGTTAGTTCGAACGACGTTTGGTGTGGCATACTTTGGCCTAATAGGTCCTTCGTACTCTCATCGTTGGTCCCCAGGTAGGCAAACTGGTCCGTTATATTGGATTTATACGAATGCCAGCCTAGACAAGACGTTCCGACTACCGGTACTTGTACCCTTCCAGTTACTACATGCCCGTCGCAGAACTTACTTTGATGAGATTTGAAAATTGCACAAATTCTTTGGATAATGAGAGTATGAAAATAAATTGAATACATGAACATCGATATATGTATAATGAATATGTATATATGTATAATGAATATGTATATAAGCATGTATGTTTGACTGAAATGTAAACAAATATGAAACAAATAAATATCACAAGTTTGTATGGAGCCACCTAATCAATTTAAAATTTAGGCAGACTATAGTATAGGCTCTAAGGGTCTAATAACCTATCCTATATCCCTATAGTCATGGCTTTAATACCAATCTGTCACACCCCGACCCGCAGCGGAAAAGGTGATCGGGGCATGATTGGGTTATCATCAAAGCTCATGACATTTATTATGCGTTTCATATTCTTTAATACAAATTAAATTGAAATTTACAATAAATGTTACAACATGTTCTAACTAACAATCTAAACTTCTTTGTTCTCTTCTAAGGCATATCCTATGTTTTCCTTGCTTCAACATGTTCACCTGTATCATGTGTAAAAGGGTTTTTGGATCAACATAATGTTGGCGAGTGAATCCTATGGAAAACATTTGAACAAATTTATTTAAATTGATTATGAAATATGTGCACAACCAAACATGAGTAAAAATAGATGTAAACTTAATCAACAATCATAAGATATTAAGTGAAACACACATGAACAATAATGGAACATTTAGAGGCACGCGATGCTCAACTCGTCTCTCACGAGGAACTGAGGGGCCTAATGAATGAATTTCATAACCATGATAATATGAATGTCACAACTACAAACAATATGAACTCAATGATATACACATAAACAATAATGAATTTGATTTGTGGCACGCGTTGTTCAACTCGTCTTCCACGAGGAACTGATGGGCTTAAATGAATGAGTTTCATGTAATTTAACAAAAGGAAATAAGTAATCACAACAATATAAACAATCTAAGTTTAGGTCATGATGTGGTATGGCACAAGTTTAAATAAATAAGTTAATTATTTTCATAACACATGACACACCCCAAAACGTGTAATTTAAAAGGGGGAGTTGTAAGATTCACTCACAGTGGGTGCGTTCGGTTGATAATGTTGAATGTACGCGAAGTGGTTTTAACCACGAGTGAGATTAACCTAGATAAATCGCATTATGGTTTGGTAAGTAAACGGATTTTATTAATCTATTTTAATAGGATTGTTGGGTGTATTTTTGTGAGTTTGAGGCTATTTTCTAACCTTAAAAATGTTATTTTTAAGTATTTTTAATTGATTTTTAATTAAAATAATTAAATAAAATAATAAAAAAAAATTGATTTTTTTTTCTGACCGTTGACCGGACCGTTGACCGTTGACCTGACCGTTGACCGGTTCGAGTTGTGTATACAAGTGCGCTGAGTGAGGCTCGAACCCGAGACCTCCCGTACGCGTGCACGCAGCTCTACCAACTGAGCTACGTGTCTAACCCGTTATAAATCTGATTTTAATTATATATATATATATATTAATTAGTTTAAACCGAAAAACATTTTATTTTAAAAACAGTTTAAGCGAATCGGACGTGCACTCCACAGGTCTCGAACCCGGGACCTGTGGCTTAAACTAACACGCAGTCCACCGCTGGACTGTGTGTTTAACATGTTATATAATCCGATTTTTATTATACTTAAATACAAATTAGTTATTTCCTTTTCTGCCTTATTTAAAAAGAATAGATAATTGTCCGAGTCGGTGCAGAAGACCGGACTCGAACTCGTGACCTGTGATATAAACATACACACAGTCCACCGCTGGACTGTGTGTCTAACTTGGTTATTATTCCGGTTATTAATATACTTAACATATATTTGTGGCGACTCCGGTTCAGTTTAACAAAAAAATGATTTTTATTAAGGCGACGTGTGTGAAACCGGATTCGAACTCGAGACGTTTGTATGCGTAATGTGCACACAGTCCACCGTTGGACTGTGTGTCTAACCCGAGTAATATCCTGATTTATATTATACTTATATGATCCGGATACATCGTCTTCTTCATCAAGTGATAACCAGATATAATGTCTGACTGATTCGAGTTTTTATTCAGGTTTCTTTAGCGTTTTAGGTTAATTACTGATAAGATAGAAGTAAAAAGAAAGGAAAATAAGCGTGAGGTTTACCGACTAGTTTTCCTCTGTTTTCCGGCAGAAACTCCGTCGACAGCAATCACCTCCGGCGACGTGTTCCTTGTAGCAGCGAGTCTCCAGGAAGCTTACAAAGGGTGTGGGTATCTCCGGTATAAGCTCAGAGGCTCAGTGAGGTTCAGAAATGAGGAAACCGGTTTTCCGGTGACGAACAGAAAAATTCCGGCGAGAGAGTTTTCGCCGAGAAAGTGTGTGGTTTTGAGCGAAAGTGTTTGCAGAGGTTCGAGGTGGTTTTTATAGGGCAAATCGTCGATGTATTTGACCCGATTTCCAACTGGATTCATTGATTTAAATTTCTCCGGCGGTTATAATTTTGGTCGCGGAAGTTGAGTCATATATAATACGTTTTTGTGCTTATTTTTCTGTACATCTTTAGTTTATCTACGCTTTATTGTATTGTTGAGAAACAATTTAGGTGTTAATGGTACAAATCCAAACTACTCTACATTTGAACCCGCTAGAAAACACGAGAAAATTTACTAGTTACTGTGTAAGCAAAGTGGGTTTCACAATACTGGTTGACTATGTTCAACATATAAAAGGTAATATAATGTATATATATAAAATTAAAATATCTTTACTTTTTGTTTATAAATAAAATAAAAAAATACTTTTTGTTTATAAATAAATAAAAAAATACTTTTTGTTTATGAATATAAATTTTGTGTTGTTATGGCAATTTAACAGAAGGGTAATTTTAATCTATAAGGTTTTCCCTATATTTAATCTAATTTAATACCAATTTAACAGTTATTAATTGTAATGACAGCTCGTGAAATCAAAGCATTTGGAAAAATAAAATAAATGGATGGATCTGACAGTTTAGAGTTAAATAAATAAATAAAAGTTAAAGAGAACGACAAAAATGCCCCTTAGTTAACCTTTATTTTTAATAGGTTAGAGAAATGGATGAGTTTGATAGCGATTTCAAAATCTCAGTGGTCCATTTGATAAGAAAAATACTTTTTGGATGGATCTGTAAATTGTATCCAAACTTTAGTTACGATTTTGGCTGTTTACTCTGTTTCTTACATAATCGATCGATGTGAAAAAAGTCTTAATATGAAAGAAAAAAACGAGTTCAGTTTAAATAAATCAAATTATAACAACTTTTTTTCTCAAACGATAGGGAAAATCAAAGTGTTCCTTCTCGCTGTTGAAAAACTCATTCCATCCGCACGCAGTGACGAAGCAAATAATTATTTTCCTATTGTGTATTGTTTTCCATACAACGGTTTATAAGAAATCAAAGTCTAAATTTTCGAGTGGAGTATGATTGAATCATATAATAAAAGAAAATCTCATAATAAACGAGTGGAGTATGATTGAATAGAAAATATCATAATAAAAATATAATGTCTATGAAAAAAAACACATCATAAAAATGGAAAGTCATACAAAATCAATTGTGATACACAAGCTTTTTTATATACTTCGCTTAAACAATTGTAATTAACTTTTTTTAAGGTAAACTTCATTAAACAAACACGGGATATCTCCAAGAAAGAGATATCCGGCAACACCAATTACATCATATCAAAAGAAAAACTAAACCACCCTTTCCAATCTAGAGTACAATTTTTAAATCGACTCCTATACCATAGATCACCACGTTTGCCTCAATACTAGCAAAAGCCTTCTCGTTTCGAGCTTTCCAAATCCTCCAAGCCGTCAAGATAAACACTCCATTCACTATATCTTTCTTAGTCTTCGAGCCGCTCATATGGTTAACAAAGTTCTGAACATCCTGAAACGAAAAGAAGAATGGAGGAGGAACTCTACACCAGGATGCGACTCCGGCCCAAACCCCGTTAGCAATCCTACAAGCCGTGAAAATGTGATCCGTACTTTCGGTGTCTTCACCACAAAAATAACAATCCCCTTCTCCTACCACAATATTCCTCCTTCTAAGCGCGTCCAAAGTCGGAATTCGATTCATGCTAGCCCTCCACATAAATATGTTACACTTTTTCGGAATCCACTTGCACCACGTAAAAATGTTATTCCCTTCCCTGGACCCATCCTCGACCAACCACTTCCTTGTATCTTTGACCGCAAACAAACTATTCCTCCCATCGTTCCAAACCCATTTGTCCTTAGTATTACTAATCCGAACCTCTGTAATGAGCCGATGACAATCAACAATCTCCTAAACTTCCTGCTCTGTAATTAACTAATTAGGCATGAGCCTTTTAAGGTTATTGGGTTAAAAAAATAGAAATAAACATTGGTCTTCAATGATTTTAAGTCCACTACTAAAGATTATGTAATTGGTCTTAGTTTTTTTAAACTATATTTTTTATTATTATTATTATTATGTAAGACGTTTAGATAACTTTTTTAGTAAAAGATATATATAGTTTTTTCATGCCAATGATGTCAATTATTTTTTGTGAGACCAATGGTGTCAATTGTAGAAAAGAACGAAGATGTCTCTTAAAATTTTCCTATTACAAATTATATATGAGACGTGAATTCATACATTGGTGTTGGATGAACCGTACACCCCAATGTAGCTCCCCCAGTATGTGTTAGGCTTATGTTTTAATGTCATGATCAAGCCCAATAGCAAACACGACTTAATTATTTCTTGTCCGCTTTATATAATAATTTTATGAGGAGAGGTTGTGACTTGTTTTAACTTATAATTTTTTAATTAGATCTCTTTGTTTTAGATGTGGGTCCTTAAACTTATAATTTTTTAATTAGATCTCTTTGTTTTAAGATGTGGGTCCTTAAACTTATAATTTTTTAATTAGATCTCTTTGTTTTAAGATGTGGGTCCTTAAACTTATAAATTTTTAATTAGATCTCTTTGTTTTAAGATGTGGGTCCAAATTGAAATTAATTGTTGGCCTAATAAAAAGACTTAAAATTAATAATGCTCTAATGTCACTTCAATATATTAGATAAGTTGCTTTATATTTTTAATTATATCAATGTTTAAAATAATTCAGTTGGTTACAACAATTCACCGTCTATTGTTACCCACCCATAACTAAATAAATGAACACATATAAGTAATTAAGTAATACTTATTATACATTTGTTATAACTAGTAGGTTCCCCGTGCGATGCGGCGGGGGCGACACTTTCCATTGCGACAATCGTTTCTGTTAGTTTTCTTATTCATATAATATTTATGGTAGCATTATTGTGGTGAATATATGTCATAAGTATTGCACATGTTTAGCAATTATTAAATTTAGTATTTAAATTATCAAGTACTCTAAGAAAGCATTGATGCAATGAAGTAACACACAAATAAGACAAAAATAAATCTTAAACATAAATAAAACTTATATGAAGTAGCACACGAGTAAGGAAATATAAATCTTAAATATAAAAGCTTAAAACTAAAAGTTAAAGTGTCAAGTACTTTGCATCATGATGATATCTATTTAATAGTCATACGGCTTAAACATCTCAATGATGTCACCCTATATTGTCACACCACCATTTGTCATCATCGAGATTAGCGTCCTCCGGAATTTCTTGTAGCTCTTCCTGTTTGATTGTTACATCCTTTGGAGGATGAGTTTCTTTTCTATTCTAGTAGCTACCACCGGAGCAGTTGGGGAACTGAAAAAAAATGTTATCGTTATGTATAATATAGGATAAAAAACGACGTTCACAGTTAAACATAACATATAAAAAACAATCTTTCATGTTTTAGAAACATACATAACTATGTAAAGATCTGCAATGATGAATATTAAAGCTCCAAAACCACTAAATAATAAATAAGATGAATGTTAAGTGTGAGCATAGAAGAATAAATCAAAGTTATACACAACATAAAATTGAAGTAAATGTAAACCAAGAATTATAAAGAATAAGAACTTTCTTAAAGTGAAAAAAACTAATGAATTCTACTACATATAGAACTTATAAACCAACGAATTGAATAATCTATAGCGTTCTTCAACTAACTAATATTATCTATAAGAGTATTTTTTTAAACTTATAATCCCTAAAAATATGCAACACAATCTGTTACTCAGTTTTTGAAGAAGTATTATGTTTAGATTATCGAGTTTTTTCCTAAAAGTTTGTTGGTGGAAAATTTATTTACCAAACTTCTGAAAAACGTTTTTTATAAAAAAAAAGTTTTATAAAAACGAAAATGCTTCTAAATACATTTTTATAATTTTTTTAAGAAAACTAAAATTCCATTTTGTTGAATATGGTATTATATAAAGTTTTTTTAATATAACCAATTAGATAAAACAAGTGAGTTTTTTTTATGTCAATTTACTACATGATAATCCATGTAAGTGTGTGCATCCAACCAAGTACATACACAAATAGAAAATTGAAGTGTATGTAAACCAAGATTTCTAAACAATAAAATATTTCTTAAAGTGAAAAAAAAACTAATGAATTATACTATATATAGAACTTAACCAATGAATTGAATAACATGTAGCTTTTTTGAACTAACTAATATTATCTATAAGAGTATTTATAAACTTATAATCCCTACACAATCTGGTATTCGGTTTTTGAAGATGTATTATTTTTAGATTATGGAGGTTTTTCCTAAAAGTTTGTTGTTGGAAAACTTATTTACCAAACTTCTAAAAACGTTTTTATAATTTTTTTTTATAAAAACTAAAATTCCATTTTGTTGAATATGGTATTATATAAAGTTTTTTTTAATATACCAATTAGATAAAACGAGTGAGCTTATTTGATATCAATTTACTACCTGCTAACCCATGTAAGTGTGTGCACCGAACCAGGTACATACTCAAACAGAAAATTAAAGTATATGTAAACCAAGAATTCTAAAGAATAAGAAATTTCTTGAAGTGAAAAAAAAAACTAATGAATTATACTATATATAGAACTTATAAACCAATGAATTGAATAACCTATAGCTTTTTTCAACTAACTAATATTATATATAAAAATAGTTTTAAACTTATAATCCCTAAAAAATATAACACAATCTAGTTTTCAATTTTTAAGATGTATTATGTTTAGATTATGGAGTTTTTTCCTAAAAGTTTGTTGTTGGAAAACTTATTTTCCAAACTTCTAAAAAAACGTTTTTATAAAATAAAGGTTTTATGAAAACGAAAATGCTTCTAAAAACGTTTTTATAATTTTTTTATGAAACCTAAATTCCATTTTGTTGAATATGGAAAGTTTTTTAATATAAGCAATTAGATAAAACAAGTGAGCTTGTTTGATGTCAATTTACTACATGCTAACCCATGTAAGTGTGTGAACCCATCCAAGTACATACACAAACATACAGAATACGAACAAAGCTTATATCAAACCGTATGTGCAAAGTTTCGAAATTTAATATAGTCGTCGGAACAAATTGGTGAACAATCTTAAATAAATGAAAATCAGAGTGAAAAGGGTTGAATATTATTAAACTGATAATAATGACAGCAACGTATAGAGTCTTGAGCATTTGAAATGTGATAGGACACATTGCTTTAATCAATTGTATACTAATGCATAATCTACTTGTACATTTTAATCCACACAACAATACTGACCAAAACAACTATCAAAACTTTGACAAAAATGAGGAGGTTATCATTGTACCTTTGGATTTTTTTAAAACATTATAATTTATAAGATATGCCAAGAATACGTAAAATAATTATAAGTTTGTTGTGGAAGGGGATAAGTGTAACTAATGAGCCATAATTTTGTTAAAACAAAGAGATTTAAGTGTAATAATATGAGAGACTAAAATATAATTAGTGTTTAAAAGACTAAGTTACCCTCATTTTAAGAGTGTTTTTATAAATAAAGTGAAATGAAGTTCTTATTTTTTAATATCTTAAAATACCCATCCATATGCATTATAATATAGTATAGATTAAATACAAATTATATTGTACCAAAAATCGGTAGGTTTGGGGTTAGTACCAAAACATGATTACATTATTGAGAAACCTAAAACATCATTTAGTTATAGGCTTAATATATGCACTATAAAACATAGTTTGAGAATAATACATCATCGACAAAACATCTAAATGATTAGAATGTTTTCAACTATGGTTATGCGCCGCCCGCGTTGTGGGGCGCTAAACCGAACATTTCTTAGTTTAATAACATGTAGGTCTTTGTTTCGGTTAGTTATACATGCTACTTATAACACTATCTCAAAAAAGATACACCGAGTCAACCAACTAAACAAAAACACTACAATAGTTATGATAAAAAAAATAACTAAAACGATGGCAAGCGTGTAATTTAGAGTTAGAGGCAAAACAATAATTTGTCAGGACCAATTAGCGAGTGCAAGGTAGTTGTTTGGCACGAATAAAAATTAAAGTGAGCTTGCCAAAACAACGATGGCAAGATTGCAATTTTTAGCTGGGGTAAATAAATAAATTAAAATGGAGGTAAAATCTTATTTTGAACTGAGGGTAAAAACATTTTTTTTATTTTGAATTGGGGGCAAAATCGTAGTTTTTTAACTAAGCGCAAAATCGTAATTTTTTGCTGGGAACAAAATGAAAACTTTATTTTTAATTGGGGTGAAATCGTAATTTTTAACTGACAGGACTCTAGATGGGGCAAAACCATATTTTTTAAATGGGGGCAAAATCGCATTTTATACAAAGGAGAAAATCGTAATTTTAAGCAGGGGACTAAACCAAAATTTTATTTTGAATCGGGAATTAAAATCATAACTTTAAACTTGAGATAAAACTGTAATTTAACATGACCTACAAATAACTATTAAATAAAAAAAAAAACAGCTAAAAAGTGGCCGCCCAATTTTGCCAACCACTTCAAAGTACTATTCCCACCCACAACATGTAAATGTATGTAATTGTAAATTTGTAAGTGAAATTGTTTGTTGCTTTTAGCTTCTTGTTAGTCTGTTTTAATAGTTTGTTATTTTTAGCTTTTTATTTTTAGCTTCTTATTAGTCTGTTTTAATGAAAATCTTCGTTTTAAAAAAAGACAACATCTAAAAGATACATTTTGCTTACATGCGTGCAAGATATCTATACTTACGCATGTAAGTAGATACCTACATATGCATGTTTTTTTTAATTTGTGACTTTAAATCCTCACGTTTTACCATGTATCTTATAGTGAATGAATCTTCAAATCTAAGGTAGTGTTCGTTTCACATAATGAAATAGAATCTTGAGGGAATTGTTATGTTGATTTCACTCCTTCTTTTGTTGGTTTCAACAAGAAAATAAATTGGAATTAAACAACAACATACAAAGGGGAATCTACATACTAATTCCATTAAAATTTCATTCCATTTTGCAAAACAAACACACCTAAATTACAAATCAAATATCAATTTCTGCTCGAATTCCCATTCCAATTCCATTAGAATCCATGAAACGAACACTACTCACATGATAAGAATAAGTTAAGCTTGTTGCTACACCGCATTAATAGGTTTGTCTAAAAAAGTTTGTGGCTCCCAACTCGCTTAATGTTCACTTTAAAAAAGTTCGACTCGGTTTGTAAATGTGCCATATCCAAGCCAAGGTAGGTTCAGGTCATGGCTCGCTTGTTAGTTGGCTCGTTGACTCGCTTGTTCGTGTCGTTTATATTTAAGCCCAAATTACACACACATATATAGGGAGAAGATCATGAGAAGACTATTTATTTGTGAGAAAACTTGAGAACTATATAAGAAGATTAATAGTTGTGTTGAATATTTTCTCGGGTTTAGTTTTTAGGGTTCAGAGGTTCAGGTTTAGCTTTAGCTTTGCATTTAGTTTTTAGCTTTTAGATTTTAGGCATTAACCTATAGGGATTAGCTTTTAAGGTTTATGGTTTATTTCTAAGTGTTTAGGGATTGAGGTTCAAAGTTTAGGGTTTGGGGTTTGTAATGGTTAGATAGAGTTTTCTCTTAAAGATGAGTTTTCTCATGATCCCTAAACCTAAAGCAATTGTTTTTAACTAGTAAATACTATCTTGTTTGTCTAAATATTGTTTTACTTATTGTTTTATGTATATCATTATATGTAATATATATATATATATACATATATATGTATATATACATATATATGTATGTGTAGGGTTAGGATTTAGGTAATTGAGAAACGCGAGAAGCATCCTGGACCACACATATTTCGTAAGAAAAAAATACAAAAAAAATGTTTTTTTTAATTCGTATATAAACATATGTGTACGTTATCAATCTTTAACTATACATATATGTATATATGTGTTTAAAATTGGAAACACGCTTATTATATATTTTTGTTTCATAATGCACATATATGTACAAATATGTAGGAATGATTGTACATATATGTATATAAAAGAAGATTATGGTTCTAAATATGTTTTTTTTCTAGTGTACATATCTGTAAAATACATGTTTAAGGTTGAAAAAAAGGTATCGTACTGATGTGCTAAAATTAGTTTAATAAAAATGACCTAAATTAGACACTAAGTAATACTCTAGACTCTCTAAACTACTAACCTCCAAGCGAACCAATTGACTCTAGTAAGACTAAGTAAGTCCGGAAATCGAACCAACATGACTCAATTTAACTACGTTAAGTAAAATATCTAGACTGAGGGGCTGTTTGGCAGCTTCTGAATGGTTAAGTGCTGAACCATTAAGAGGTCTGAGTCTGAACCATTAAGTACTAAACCAGTAAGAGGTCTGAACCATTAAGAGCCAGTATAATGTTTAACCGTTAAGAGGCTAATGTCTGACCAATTCAGATTAGAGGCCTTAACCATTCAGACATAGTATAATGCTTAACCATTCAGAGGCAAATGTCTTAACCATTCAGACATTTGCTCGCGAAACAAACATTCTGAACCACTAACTGCTGAACCAGTAAGAGGTCTGAACCATTCAGAGCCTCATTAAGAGGTAAACAAACAGCGCCTGACTTTGACATGACACTAACTGTTTTTATATTTGAGGGGGGGGGGTGTTTCTAAATATCCTAAAATGGTGATTCAAATAAATTAATTAACTAAGTTAACTAGACACGAATTATGACTTGGGATTACTCAGATGACGGTGAACGACTACCTAGACTGGAATCCTGGATTGTACTAGTGATGATTATTTAGGATGTTTGTTACTATGGAACCGGGATCTTTTAATGCTAAACCTATTAAGACACCGAACATGACCCCTAACCCTTCTCCATCAGATAAGACACCTATGGAGCTCTAAATGCTGTTAATTATACCGACTGGTTTAGACTCCCTCACGGGTTATTTAAGTGGTTTATGGAAGTACCCTAATTCGATCTACTCCGTCACGGGTTATAAACCTAGGGTAAATTTGGGTTCTCAATTTGACTTGATAGACAATAGTCAATAGGGAAACTAGTTCAGACTCCCCACGAAGACCCTACCTAGCAATTTACCAACTTAGACCTAACAATAACCTCGCACCTCTCAGCTATTGAGATTAGTAGAACACCTAGACCTTCTCAATCATCAATTATCGCTTCTAAGGTATATGGCCAATTAACCCAAAAGATCATCATATAAAATTATAATCTAGCATTAACATATTATGTAAAGACATCCACTAAGAATCACACGAAGCAATAAACGACAATTAAATAAAACTAAGCATGCATACACATCAAACCAATAATCAAGTCGACTACTTTCATAAACAATCCATAAATAATCAAACATCCAAAATAAAAATCAAAACGTTAACAATCCATTCATCCAATCTAGGCAGTTTAAAGGTTTTAACCTGACATGATCAAAAGTAGAAACGAAGAACGATTGAACGCGGATAGTAAAGGACGACCCGAATGTTTCCTTTTGCTTCAAACCTTCAACCGATGTCTTCAAACTCTCGAAAACGCTCCAAAAGCTTCCAACTTTTCGCCCAAGGTGTTACAAATTCGTAACAGGGTTATATTTGTTTATAATTAGGTTTGCCTTGAAGAATCCAGCTCCTACCTCGACACATTCTGCGAAAACAACCCCTTTGCGTCGCGCGAGGATCTCCTTTTGCTGTCACGCGACGCGACACTTGTTTTTATTTTTTTATTGCTATTTAATGCCTTCTTGTGACGCGGAGGCTATGATGCTTCATGGCTACATCACAAAGCAATGAGTTTTTCCGGCATTCTTTCGTTCTTTCAGCACTCGTTCAACTACGTCTCGCCCGGTTCTCGTTGCTTCTTCTTACTTAGCATATTTTCTGTGTTTTTCATCGTTTTCAGCAATCGGGACCTGCAATTTACAAAACTATCAATAGTAGTTAATTCTAAACTAAAAACAACATAAATGAAACGAAAGAATATAAAAACTGTACATGATAAATAGATGTATTTTGCAATACATCAAATATCCTCACACTTACTCTTTTTTCATCCCTAAAAAAGATATACGCTATGGTATCATAGTCAAAATAATAGTCGATCTCAAAATTCAGATTATTTAATTAAAAACCAAGCATATGTTAAGTCACGATTGCGGGTATACGATCCATTTAAACTCAACACCGGTTCCTATGCCCTTATCATGTTTAATTATGTTCAAGTTCGGTTAATCAACCTAGGGTTTCACACTAAAGAGTCACGGTTCCACCTAATCCCGCCTCCAGCTTATGAAATAAAAGGAACAACCAATTGGCTATTTCCTAACCGTTTTTATACCAAAACCCAAAGAAATTAAAATCAAACATTTTTTTCTCTTATTTTTGTGAGCAGTAGACTTTTGCACCCCTAACCCAGAGGCTGTCTCAACCAGGGTCACCATTCCCGAGAGCGACAACGTGAGCTTCGGTATTGTAGCATTTTTTTTCTTAACTCAACCTAGAAGCAATCTAAATCAGAGTCACCATCCCCAATTAAGATTAAATAGGCCTTGTTTTTATTCAATCTAGCTCAATATTCAATGTTGCACAATTTTTTTTCTTTTTGAAAAAAAATTCTAAGACTTTTAGCTTATAACGGTATTTCTTATACTATTATTGGCGGTTTCGGCTTCTATATTTCTCCTAGATGAGTACCTGCTGGTATCCTAACATTTTAAGAATCTTAGCTCAAAGGAACCCAAAAACCGGAAGAGCCTACCCACATATCCCAAACAAGACACGTGCTCGACTTATTATACTCATATTATCATTATTTGAGAACCGAACACACTCGACTTTTCTATCATTTTCCGTATTTATTTGCGAACTCTAAAACAAGGACTTTCGAATTTTTCAATTTTTTTTGAATTTTTTTCAATTTTTATGACTCAAAGTAATACTATGACACTCATATGTACGACTCTGTATCCCATCCCCACACTTAAGGTTTACATTGTCCCTAATGCAGAACAAAAATACGACAAAAAAACTAGACTAAAAATAAAAAGAAAGAAATACTAATAAAATATACAAACACAGTGGAAACGACTTAGCTGATATACGAGACTGTCAAAGTGCCAGTCAATTTCACATATGCCCTCTAATCCGAACACGCTCAGCAAACAATTCCTAATCTCACACGCTAACGGAAGCGACAACAATCACATCATACCTATCACATAACCAAATATATCAAACAAACAAAATAGATAGATAATAAGTGTCCAAAACATCCATCACCACCCTACCATCCTAACCACAAGTTTAAGTATCAAATAAAAGTACAGACGATGGAAGACCAAAAACATCATAAAATTTAAATAAGCATAAAAGATACTCCATTAAGCTCCTGCTGTGTCTTCCATCCCCACACTAATCCTCGCCATCCTCTCTTCCCTCTTCACTCTCATCAACATCCTGCTCATACACTGGAAACTCGGGCGTAGGATCCACCTCCCCAGACTGACTCGTACCATACCCCGGACCATATCCATATGCAGCTGGCTGACTAGACCCGCCCTGACCATAAGGACCAAACCGACCGCTCGATCCAAACTGCCCCAGTGTGACATGTGGTTGAAAGATATCAGGAACACCGAAGCTCATGCGAGTTATAATATGCCTGAGTGCGCTCTCCTGTCCTATCTGTATCATACCATGTAACTCCCCAAATCCCTGATCTATCCGATTATAAATGGATATAAGGTAAGCGGGTCCGGTGGTGGCTGATGCCTCGGGTACTGAGGTGCAGGAATATCATGTCTCTAGTGCGGTCTCTACCTATGTGTAGGGACAGTAGCCTGCATAAATCCTCTGTTGGATGACCCTCTGGTGGCTGAACCTGATCCCTATGCCTGACACCCTCCCAGGTGATCGGCTCAATCAAAGTTAAAATACCCGCCTGCTGTAACTCTTTAATCCCAAAGAAAACCGAATCCGAGCCCTTATGCAGATTATTCGGGTTATACTTAGCAAACACTCTTAAATTTTTAGCAAGCCTGGTGATGTATGGACCCATGTCCAAAGAAGCCATGTTTCCCCCTCGTCTAGTCCTAGTGAACGACCATGCCAAAACACTGGCTAAGTTCATACTCCTACCCTCGACCATGCACATCAAGATGAAAAGATCCGTCTGATTCACCTTATTTTCCCCCGATTTCCTTCCAACCAGAGTGGTCGAAAAGATATTCAACAAGTACCTCTAAACCAGATCCTTGACTGATGTAATCAAATTCGTGCTGGCAAACAGAAAATTAGATATGGTGGACCAGAACCTTGCTAGATCTCTACTATCCAAACTCATATTCCTCGGTGTCTGGTATAAACCCATCAAACTGGTCAAGAACTCGGGTGTAACTGCCTCTTCCCTCGTATAGAACCCTCTAGCCACTGCAAACTGCGGGATGGTCAATTCATGCACCAGACTAAACGAGACCGCATCTCTCTCAGCAAAAGCACCCTCCTTATGTCGGAAGGTGGAATGGAACTCTAAAACCAACTCTTCATATTGATCCCAATAACAATCAACCGCAACTCTGAGCCTTTCTCTCATCAAGCTCTCTATCCTCTACCTTCCCCCATAGCACCCAGCCAATCCCAATCGATTGTTCGATGATCCAACAGTTCTGTATCAATCAATTTATTGAGTTTTTTTCCTTTCTTTAGTATCCAACTCGAACAGAAGAACGAGGTGATCTTTCAACCTTGAAACCCGACACAAAGGAATCCTTTCTTTCTTATGATAAATAATTTTCCTAAGCTCCGGATTTTGAGGGATGACATGTTGAGCAGGGTCCTCTTGTCTATGCGGTACAGGACCCCTTCTTCTTTTTCCCCAGCACCATTCGAGCTACCTACACCTGACATCTCTGATTCGCGACGGAGTCAAGATAAAAATGTAAGCTTTAAACTTGAAGGGGAAACCCTTTTGTGTAGGTGAATGTGCAGATAAAGCAGTGAAATTGATGGTAGGTAATGAGTGGGAAGTGAAATGGTTGATGTAGGGTGAATGGTGGTGTTTGATGGCTGAATTGGTGGTGGAAGTGGTGGAAACGGCGGAGGTTAGGTTATGGTTTTTATTTGTGTAAAATGGAGAAGATTGGGGAAAGCTGCAGTTTATTTCGAACTTAAGGGTCGTCGCGCGACGCAACGGCAAACTGATATATGGCTCGCGTGACGCGGCACTAAGTTTAGAGAAGGGGTTAATTAATTCGAGGGCCTGGCATGCCGCGATGGTGTAGTGGATCTAGGGTCGCGTGACGCAGGAGGTATTTTTTAAAGGTCCATAATTGAAGGGGCCTAGCATTACGCAAAGGTGATCTGAGTTGTGGTCGCGTAACGTCAAGGTCCATTTTCACAGAAAGTTTCAAGATTTTGAGGCATTCATGCCTTAGAAACTTTTCCAACTTAACCAAACCTCTCAAAAATCCATTCGAAATACTTTTAACACTGGGACATGCCTGGAACTCTGTTTCCTCTTGAATTATAACGCCTTGCTGGTAATGATTTCCTGCAAAAGACTCAAAAACACAAAACACAAGACCAAAAATCTACAAAACTACCGTTCGACAAGACTCAAAATAAAGACGCGATACAAACGGTACAAATTCTACACTTGAGGTTGCACTCAAGGCTCTATTTGAGTGCTCCAGGTTTACCTACATCTCGTTCGGATCTAAAGGTCCCCCTAAGTAATGCTTCAAACGATGGCCATTGACTTTCCACATGGCTCCATCGGCCTCATTGGTCAACTCAACTGTTCCATACGGAAAAACCTCACTTACCAAGTACGGTCCCGACCATTTCGATTTCAACTTCCCACCAAAAATCTTCAACCAGGAGTTGTCTCTGTGCTAGCTCTTGGCTAGTTTTTATATATATTAGTTCGCTGTTCAATATAAATATATATAAATAAAATAAATGAGTTGGCTTGAGCTTTTGACAAACCAAGACTGAGCCCAACATTTCAGCTTTAAGATAAACGAGCCAGTTTGGCTCGATTTACAACCCTACCATGAGCCTGTTGAACCTCTGTTTGGAAGGTTAACCTAATACGAATAGAGAAGTTTAGCCCATTATGAGCATGGGCTCATTCAACCAGAAAAATAAGTGTGGGCTCATATATACACCGAGTTGCATGAAAATGAAATAGGTGATGATTATCACTTGATTGAGCCCAATATGAGTGTGGCCCCACTAACAAACCCAGAGTTCTCACTTCCACTTCCCACTAACCCTACTAGAAAACTTCAACCATTTTCAGTATTAATTGTCCCTTTAGTTCTCCCATATTTCTTAGAATGCCACTATACATTTTCTAATAGTCCCATCCACCTTTGAGATTCAGTTAATAGAACAGTTTTATATCTATATATAATATATTCCCTGTCTAGTTCAAAATTATGGCCTAAAAAGATTATTTTTGACATGGTATATGAGGCAACAAGGTTAAAGAGTTACTAGAATGTATTTTATGTTATCTTAAAGGGTCTATATGACTTATGAGATTTGACCCTTTAACACTTCCTAGTTTACATGCAATTTAAATATTTGTTATTACGATTTAGTTTCATTTCACAATCTTTGAAGTTCAAATTTATATATAACATTGTAATATATAATAATAATAATAATAATAATAATAATAAATAATAATAATAATAATAATAATAATAATAATAATAATAAATAATAATAATAATAATAATCTTGATAGTTTGAATTTTTGTTATGATTTAATGTAATTTATCTGACTTGATTCATGGTAATCTGAGTCACTTTTGGCCCCCATTGAGAAGAAATTATGGATCCGTCACCGAATTTGAGCCGATAAAATTTGTATTGATTTTCACTTAATTCATTACATCTTTTAAATTAATTGTCTCTAAACTAACAAATTATATTCAAATGTTAAGAATTTAGTTATAAAACACAACAAAGGTGATTGATCGTGAACTAGAGCACAATCCATCAATAGCTGAACAAATATTGTTGCTACAACGACTGCGTGGTTGTCTGATTGGATAAATTCTAGCTATCTGCAGCTTAAAGTTGCAACATTTAAAAAACTCGTTAGAAAGTGACCAAAGTTCAGGCCTGAGAAATATGTCGGGTGTATATACATGAATCCGACGGCCTATGCAAGTATATGTAATATGAATATATAGAGAGAGAAGGAGGTAGGGGGGGGGGGGGCACGAGATGGCAAATTATTTTTCATGAGAGAGCAACATATCAAGAAACCATTGGTCCTGCATTGCAAATCAATTTGTTTCCATGCAACTATTACCTCCAAAATTTGATGTCATTTTTGTTTTCTACTTGCACCATTTGCCCCCCCACAACTTACAAATAATTGCAACTCACAGGTTTTACATGACATATCATCCCTACCATTATCAATAATTCTAACCATTTTTTTTTTATTTTTATATTTATTTTAAATTCGGGCACAAATTATAGCATGTCATATATCGGCGGAATAAGGGGCAGAGAAGAATAATCTATGCTGACTCCGTTCAGGAAGCTAGTACAGGTTTCCACAACAGTTTTTTCAGCACCAATAATACTTTCATAAATAACCATGTGTTGTGACATTTCTTATACATAATCTGATTATAAGAAGCTACCGTTTATGATCTTTAAAACAATATAACCAGCAAGTTTAAATTGGATTCTTTTACATATGGTATTTAAGAAATACCATGACTTGTAGATCAATAAGGCTCTCATACAAAAAGTGGGCAATAATTGCAGTATGAGGACCCCTTCAATGTTATTTTGTTTGTACGATGATTTGTTGAACCTTAAAAATCTGGGGAAATAGCAAGAATGGCCATTGAATGGTCAACTTTTTACTAATACCTAATTGAAATGGTTTTACGAGCCTTTTCAAACTTGTGTAATGGCTTAAAAAAATCCTTTCAAGTCAACCAACCCATGATTGCCACATGTCCAACAGCTGTTATTCAGTTGAAAGTTCTTAGCCGAGTACTTTCAACACGGCTCAAGGCTTTTCAGTGTAGCGGCTTGGCTTGGCTTGAGAACTTTCAACACTGCTTGAGATCTTTTAGGGTAGCGGATTTGCTTGGCTTAAGATCTTTCAACACGGGTTGAGAACTTTCAAAACGCTTGAATCTTTCAAAACGGCTTGAGATCTTTCAACATAGTTTATATATAAATGAATAACTAAAAAAATCTCAATTAAATGTGAGAACTTGAAAATCTCAATTAAAAAATATGAAATTTTTAACTTGTAAATAAAAATTATTTAACTTATAAATAAAAAATTACTAAGTTAGAACCCCGTGTATTACACATGTGAAATAAATGTAATTTTTATACTAAATAATAAAAAATATAACTTTAAATACCTCGTTTATTACACGAGTTGAATAAATGTAATTTTTTATATTAAATAATAAAAAGTTATATTTTAAGAATCTCGTATATTGTTCGAGTTGAATAAATGTAATTGTATATACCAAATAATTAAAAAAGTTATACCTTTAAACACACTGTGTATTACACGGGTTAAATAAATGTAATTTTGTATACTAAATGATAAAAATGTAATATTATAAAAAAAACTTGTGTATTGTAAAAAGGTAATATCTTTAAAAAAACTCGTGTATTGTACGGGTTGAAAAAATCTAATTTTATATACCAAATAATAAAAAAAATATATCTTTAATAACCCAGTGTATTACACGGGTTGAATAAATGTAATTTTGTATCGTAGTAATAAAAAATAATATCTTTAAAAACCAATGTGTATTATACAAGTTGAATAAATCGAACTTTATATATCAAATTATAAAAAAAAAATTATATCTTAAATCTAAGATCCTTAAGCCAAGCCAAGGAAAGATCTTAAACCAAGCCAAGCCGCTACACTGAAAGATCTCAAGCCGTGTTGAAAGATCGTAAACCAAGCCAAACCGCTACACTTAAAGATCTCAAGCCGTGTTGAAAGTTCTCAAGTCGTGTTGAAAGATCTTGAGCCAAGCCAAGCCGCTACACTGAAAAGACTTGAGCCAACTTTCAACTGAATGACGGTTGTCAGACACGTGTCAATCATGAGTTGATTGACTTGAAAGGATTTTTAAAGCCGTTACACGAGAATGAAAAGGCTCGTGAAGCCGTTTCAAGTTAACTATTTTTGAAAAGTTGACCATTCGATGGCCACTTTTGTTATTTTCCCTAAAAATCTTCTTTATATACTTGATGTATCATGAAACAGTTTATCCCATTTAATACTGAAAATCTGATTGCTATTCAGAATAAATTGAATGACATGATCCATTAGACTTCAACTATACGAAGTATAGTTAAGCAATGATGAATTCAGAAATTTAATAAATTGAATGACATGATCGAATAGACTTCAACTATACGAACTATAGTTAAGCAATGATGAATTCAGAAATTTCGTTAGATAAGGCCAAAAGTACTTACGATAACATAACATAAACAATTGAGTTGTATAGGTCAAAACTATATCAATTATGAGGTTCAACAGGGAACCGAGCAACATGTTTATATCTAAAAATTCAATTTGAAAATACTAAAGTTATTTTTTTCAAAATTTTTTATTCGCTTTTGCATATAAAAATGTACAGAAGCTATTCCATTAAAAAAACATTTTTGAATTTTTTTTACCTTTTTAACTGTTTTTTAGTATTTTTTTAGTAAAAAAAGCTTTATATATATATTTATATGCAAAAGCTTTGAAAAAAAGTTGTAAAAATGAATTTTTTAACATGTTGAATTGAATTATTATGATATAGTTAACCTGTTAAATGTACTGTTTCCCGGTTTTCAACTTTTTTAGTGTTTTCCATTGAACCCGACCCTATGTATGTTATTGCTAGTAAACCTAAGAAAGCTTTAGTAAAATTCTATTAGGTGCTAATGAGCTATAGATCAATTGACATTAGCTAAGAAGTGAATATTTAGGTTTGAGGCCTTAGGTCTTAAGTTCAAATTCGATCTTAATCGGGTTTTACTATATACAGTGGACGTTCGGGCGATAGGTTTTCAAGGAACTGGAGATGGTAGGCTTGGGCTACCCAACATTATCTGTGATTGCGAGCGTATGGAGTCGTATTTTGCTATTAGGTTATCCCAGATAGCCAGACATTTATTTTGTTGCCGTTAAAAAAAATCTATTAGGTTCATGGCTTTTCGATAAGACTTAAAAAGCTAAGAGGTCTCCCAGATTGACATTGATGATTTTTCCTTTAAGCACCTAGTAGTGGTTTAAACTCATATTTCAAGTGGACTTAAGATGGTGTAGATTTAAGATTGTGTGTATATGTATGTAGTTGAATTATATTATTATATTTTTTCTTTCAGTTGTCCAGTAATTATATATGAAAATGTTCCAACGTAGATGTCATGTCCAGTTGAGACTTTATTTACAAATGCTATTTCGTAGTAAATCTAAGATATTTTATCTGATATTTTTATGTTTCATTTCAATGAACATCTCAGGATATTTATTTTAGAATTACCCTTTATTAAACACCTCAAAATATTATATTTCATTTCAATCAACGTCAGAAGATATTTATTTTTCCGGGTATCGTCTCCTTTTACAAAAAAGAAAAAATAATAATAATAAATAAAACAGCATTCATTATAGAAATACCATTTGGTTAAAATACCTTAATATTATAAAATTAAGACACAATTTGCGTTCATGTGGTATGTTGCAGATATCATCATGCGTTCCTATTTAAAAAAAAATGGATAACTAAGTCCACCGGGTTTCCATTTCACTTCAATTTGCGTCCTTTGGTCAGTTTGACCGATTGTAAAATTGGTGAAAGTCTACTTTACCTTTTATTGTTGTTCTTTTTGTTGTTATAAATCTTTAAAATTCAGGATCCACAACCATCCATTACACACACAACGTCACCATCTACCATCACCACCACCATACCAGCACCATTGGTTAATCTTGTCGGTACACCACCCACCACCATCCATTACACCACACAACACCACCATCCATTATACACACAACACCACCATCCATTATACACACAACACCACCATCCATTATACCACACAACACTCTTCTTGTTTTCAGTTAATACCCGCAACAATAATATCAATAGATGAAAAGAACGGAGCAAACAAATCACCAATTTCAAAACACATCGAAAAACTCCAATGTCGCACCAAACCATCCTGTCCCACCACCTGAAGAAGATGAAAGCCGCCAGCGGACTCATCTGGTCACCATAGTATTTTGTAGTTCGAACCAGAGGTTGATTTTAACAGAACCAAAGGTTTTAAATACCAAAGGTTAGTTAATGGCGAAATAACCGACATTGTTGTACCAGAGAAGAAGGCACGTATGTCCAGATTTGGTGTAGAGATTTTGATAGAGAATATATGTTTGGTGTAGAGATGATGCATTTAGATTGAAATTGGCGGTGAAGGCTTATGGTGATAGGGATGATGATGGTGGGTTGGTGTTAAAGTGGTCGATGATGGTGGTCGGAGTAGGTAGTAATGGTGGTAAGGAGACTCGTGGCCAGTGGTGATGGTGGTGGGATGGGTGGTGACAGGTGGTGATGGTGGTCAGGAGGGTAGTGGCAGGTGGTGATGGTGGAGGGTGAAAATTACCAAAATACGTTTTGGCCTAACTGCCAAAGTAACGGGGACTTGACAGAAGGACGCAAACTGAATGCAAAATGAGAAGACCATTAATCAAGTATCTATTTTTTTTGAAAATAGAGACGTGTGTTGATTTTTGCAACATACCACAAGGACGCAAGTTACACTTTATTCTAAAGTTAATACAAGTCTAGCATTTGTTGCAAATCTAGAGGTGTATTCACGGATTTACTATTAGATGAACGTTCATGTTACATCTATAATATTACAACCTTTTAGTTAGCGACCTATAATGCAATTATTTATATTCATTTTGACTACCTTATCACAAATTTTAGAGGCCATAATACAATAACAAGAAAGTGACGATGTTATATGCCCTTATCAATAAAAACTAAACTCGGCTTAGGGCCCCCCTCTAGTTCCTCTAGTGATATCTATATTTTTATTCACTTATTTAATATTTTGAATTTTTACTAAACTAGTAAGATTACCCTGCGTGTTGCTGCGGCTTCAAAACGTAAAGTAATTCGAAGTTTATACCGTCTAATGAAAACGTATTATATTCGACCAGACTTGTTTTCAAACAAAATTTCCATTAAAATGCAGACCAGCTTGAAGTTATACCAACACCTAGATAAAAGAACACGTAAACTTCGATTATAAAACTTTTAAATGTTGAAAATTGAAAGCTAAAACAAAAAAAATTGTTCAAAAGTTCCTGTAAATGCCACTTCTCATTGAGTCATTGTATCAATACCAGTTCAATGACACAAATAAAAAGAAAAACTTAAAGCAAAAAACGCTAAAGTAAAAAAATTATAAAAGAAAAAAAAAAGAAAAGAACTATACATACTATTCATAAGCATGAAAATTTAATATATATACAATACAAGTATGCATCCTTGTACATATTTACCCTAAAACGGCCAGGAAATTCATATCATCATATGCTACACTACGAGAGATGATATATATATTATATATATAATATAATTAGTAACACCTTGAGGTTCGGTTACATGCTATGCAAAAGATGCGAGCCTAGGTTGTGACTTGCGAGCAAAACGAATAATATCACTACGCTAGCTTAAAAGTTTCTGCTATACGCTGTACATATTTCATAATCTTGTATATCAGTTCCAACAAGTGATACATCGGTGAACATCTCACAAATCTATTACTTTCTCTGGATTTTTACATATTTCATCCTCCTAAGAAGCCTTATTACATATTTCATAACCCCTAAATTTAGTTACATATTTCCTCTTCCTAAAGAAGCCTTATTGCATATTTCCCCAATCTCTAAATTCAATTACATATTTCACCTTCCTAAACCCCATATATTACATATTTATCCATTTCATTAAATATACTCTTATAGAATTTCTATTTTACCCTTAATGAGTTTATTTACATATATTTGTTATATGCCGCATTTTTCCATCTTATATAAGATAAACAAAACTGATTATACATATGCAATTGATTAATAAATAATTGACCAATATATATACTGTTAGATACCATCTCACATGGCATTTCATTTGTACAATATTTTTTTTATTTTAAATAAATTAGTAGGTACAAGTAATTGACAAATATAAAGCATTTCAAAGTGAATGATTAAAATAGACTAACTATCAAACAGTTTTATTTTGAAAATTAATCATTGATTATAAGTCATTATACCAGCAACCCCTGATTTCTTATATTACTTAAACTTTGATTATTTAAACGAATAAGTAAACTATTTGCATTTTAACTTGGGTATAAAAAATTAAAAACAGAATCTGAAATCTTACAGAATTACTATTAAAAATAGTAATTTATTTATTAGAATGGGAAATACGTAATTAGGCACTTAATAAACTCACTATGGGTAAAATAGTAATTGTATAAGCGTATATTAATGAAATGGATAAATATGTAATTTATGGGGTTTAGGGAGGTGAAATATGTAATTAAATTTAGAGAATGGGGAAATATGTTGTAAGGCTTCTTTAGATAGGGGAAATATGTAATTAAATTTAGGGTTTGGGGAAATATGTAATAAGTCTTTTTAGGAGGGGAAAATATGTAAACATCCGTACTTTCTAATTATAGGAAACTTAAGTCTGTTTTTAACCTAGACAATGAGTTCCTAGAAGTCTAAGGGGCTGTTTGGCAACTTCTGAATGGTTAAGTGCTGAGCCAGTAAGAGGTCTGAACCATTAAGTGTTGAACCAGTAAGAGGTCTGAACCATTAAGAGCCAGTATAATGCTTAACCGGTCAGAGCAAATGTCTGACCAATTCAGATTAGAGGTCTTAACCATTCAGACTCTGTATAATACTTAACCATTCAGAGGCAAATGTTTGAACTATTCACACATCTGCTCACGAAACAAACAGTCTGAACAATTAAGTGCTGAACCAGTAAGATGTCTGAACCATTAAGAGCCTCATTAAAAGGTAAACAGCCCCTAAGTTATGTAAGGCATCCACAGGATTAGCAATACCATATAACTTGTTGAATAGGTCCGTGATAGTAATGAAGCTAAAAAAATTCGGTTATATGTATTCTTGGTGGTCTTTGACCAAAATTAGCTTAAGTACAATCTCGTATAAATTTTTTTACGGCCTACATTAATTAATGGAAAATCATTTTAAACATCATTGAAACCGATTTGTATAATTTAGAACTTAAAAGCAAAAACTAGAAGTATTTCGCGAAAATGGTGAAATGTCAGTTTGGTGAATTGTTAACCTAATTAGCAAAAGATTGTTTTAGAAAGATTTACAATTCTCAAAATATGTTTTACTTTCAATGAATGCGAGAAATCATAAAGTTAACTTGATGGATTTTATAGTTAACGAATTTGTTTAGGGTAAATTGGGGATTAACAGTTCTCAAATTCTCTCTTAAACATGTTGACATGACCAAATGAATTAAATTAAGCCAAATAGAATTGGACTGGTCACGAGTTTAGTGAAATTAGTCAATATGTGACTTGATAACGTGTTCTAAAAGAGGCACACTAAGTGAGTCTGGCTTGTAGTTAACTCGTTTTAAGCAACGATTTACAAACTATGAACCTAATATACATAAAGCTTTCTGAAGCAAAGCCTATATAAATTGTCCAATTAAAGTATAAGTATATTTGAAATGACCTATTTCTTAATTTTCACTAATTAACTAGTTTGACTTTGTTTGTTTTCTTGTTTTACCATCCCTTCTCTCTTTCAGGAGTAGCGTCCTAAGGTGAGCTTGGTTGTATATATATTTGTTATCCCTATAAAAAATATCTGAGGTGTATGGTTTAGCTTGAGTGCTAATGTTTTTTTGCCTTTAACATGTTAGATTTCAATTTGAATAGGCTAAGTGTGATAGATAGTAGTTCATATTACGTGCTTTTTCAAGTTTTTGACATTCACAACTGATGTCAATGAACCTAACATAAATGTTTAAAGGCTTTAACCTTAACAGGTGTCACACCCCGACTTGCAGCGGAAGATAAATTTTAGTGTGCGGCAGACACATGGTAATTCTCCATAATTTAAAAACATGATAGCACATAAAGAGGGAACCTCGGTTACAACATACATAAAGTATTATATTACAACCACAAGTTCAAGTACGGTACTAGGAGCTACTACAACTCTTATTCTGCTACAGTCCGCTACCCAAGCTATCCATACGCACGTTCCTTATTCTTGTTTAGTTTTACCTGAAATGCATGTTAGTTTTAAAAAGGGTCAGCTAAACGCTGATGGTGAGTTCCACTGGTTTTGTTGTTGTGGAACAATATGTTTTAACAAGTTTAATTGCACGGGTCATAGGTCACAGATCACAGATGGAATTACACGAGTATGCACCCATGAAACCTTGATTGTCATAACCGCTTCGTGTCACACAGACACATCATTGCACCGGGTCGTGTCACCACAGACACTTCCACCAACTGCATCACATTCAGTCCAACGCCCCAGATTTAGTTATGCCTAACAACATAACCAAGTTTTGGACGCGTGCAGTTGCCTGTTGTCGGGTTACAGTCCGGTCGTAGCAACTGGGTTTGTCAGACCAATATACTATCCACTGCCCACGGCTTATGTTAATCACGTGCACTAGTTGGGGATTATTCGTGTGTTAGGTAATTCACATCATAAGTTGGTGCAATCAACACAATTGGTAACATGCAAGTCACCCCAGAAAAAAGTAAAATAGTTTAAAAGTGGAGGAGTGAAACTCACCCACAAGTTGGTGTAATTAACACAGTTTGTAACATGCAAGTCCCCAGAAAACAGTAAAACAATTCAAAAGTGGGGAAGTGAAAACTCACGGTGCGAGTAGTAGTCTCAACAAAAGAGTGATCAAGCAACTGGATCAACTTTAATAGCAAGCATGCAAGTATGGACTTAAATCAGTATCTAAGTTGGTAATGGCTATAACTTGGATTCGGTCAGGAGTTTTCCACCCCGGATTGAGTCTATAGGACACTGGCATGGTGATGGAGGTCAGGGTAGTATTAGTTTTCAGTTTGGCTTCCGGGCACCGTTTCGCGTGCCAGCCAAAGTCGATTGTTTAACATGTTCAGATAATGGTATGAGAATACCAATCGTGCCAATACGTTGTTATTTAAGAATGATTAACTTTTCATTAAGGGAGTTTGCGTGTTTGGGGAGTTTAGGTTGCCCAAATTTGAGTTTCCATTCCCGCCGTCGGGGATTCTCCCGAACTAGCCTAGGACACACCCCTAGTGTCCAATCCGCCCTGGAATCTCCCGGAAGTCTCCCGGTGTTCCAATTATAGTACTAGTCGGGTTTGGTCAGTTCCCGGTTCCGGCAGGTTCATTATACGGTAAACTGCCGAAATTATTTTAAAATGACCCGTTTTTAATTCCATAAATTCCCGTTTAATCCATAATTTGAATAAAACCTGAAAATTTTTATACAAGTCAGTAAAAATATGTAGATTATGGGAAAAATAATTTGGGAATTTATTTAGTCATTTTAACTATTTAAATAGATTCTTTGTAAAACAATATTTAACTGAATAATTATCAATAACTATCATCCGTGGTCTAAAAATTTTCCAAAAATTCCAGAAGATCCCTTACATGTCCAGGAACTTCTCACAAAAATTGGTGATTTTTCTGACTTCGTTTTGGTGCGTTTTCGTCTACCGAAAAATCCCGAAAACACCGATTTTTAATCCGAATCAAAACTCAACCAATAGACTCCAAAATTTTCCAGCACTTTTCTTATATGTTTCTTAGTGTTCATGTAAAGTTTGTTGATTTATTGACCCGGTTTGGTATTTTATCTGGAATTGTTTTGATAAAACAGTAAAAAATTCACCAAAACTTTTAGAAAATTCCAAAAATTCTAAACGTTTACGTGGACACTCCTGTCAATATCCTACATCACCACACCAAATTTCAGCTCATTCCAAGCATCACGGACCAAGTTATAACAAAACAAGTTTCTGCCTATCCTAGATTCGGTTATCGGATGTTATACCTAGCGCATGCTTCGTTTCCAAGCGTTCCTTGTGAGTCCAGAAGTGTGTGGGTGCTATATTCAGTACCTACACATCAAGTAATATCCAAATATGCTAGAAATTAGATCAATCAAGCCTTGTTTCATTGTTTTTCGGTTAATCGAATTGTTATGCGATTTGGTCGATTAGGGTATTAAAACCCAAAGTTTTGTGATCTTGGCTACCATATAACACCAGGGAAATCATATGGTGTTCTTGTTCAGCCAATAAACTTGTTTAAACCCTCCAAAAACATGGATTAAAAAGGGTTTTTGTATACTAGATCATGTTTAATCAAGAAAACCTTATCAAAACCACTTAAAACTTGAAGAATTACCGTGATTTAGATGTTTGATGAAGATGATCAGCTGAGTTTTCTTAAGGAAATGACAGAATTTTGTGAATAAATGAATAAAAAAAAGAAAAAAACAATATAAAAAGGGGGGTGGCGGTTTAGGGGTGGGTTGCCCCTACCCCTCCTATGCTTTGTCGTGCTTCGTTTTACGTGTTAAAAAATGATGTATATCTTCGGTTTTGCATTTAGGTTCGTTTTCGGGTCCCACACGCGTCCCCGATTTGCGAAACGGACTCCGTTTTTCGCGTTTTAGTGTTAAAAGACTCGGTTTTAAAAATCGTGCATAACCGTCTCGAATCCGAACCCAGTTACGTTTTAATCATAAAAGCATCGTATTACATTGGTTTAAGTGTTTTTAAGCTTGATTGACTGTTCCTGGCTTGTTTGATTGCCTTTTGCTATATTCAAAACGAAGGCGTTTCCCAAACCGGGAAGCTGCTTCGTTTTGCGTGCTCGAGCTTCGATTGGCTTTGAGTCTTATGTCATGGTTTAAGGCACATAACTAAGATGTTTCGTGAACTCAGAATTATAAAGGGCCCTGCCATTAGCCTAATAATCATGATCGAATGTTCAATGCACTGTTAAACGTCAAATCTCCGTTTAACCCGTTGTGAACGGCTAAGGACACCAACCTCACATGGTTGGTCCTTAATAGTGTCATGTTAACCATGACATGCTCTCGGATTCCTCCGAGACATAACAAATATCGTGCAGCATAGCACACAAGTCATGCAAGTTTGCAAAGTTTACGCGCAATTATTGTTTTAATCATGCTTTAAGTTTAGGACCATTAATGTGTACTTGGTTTCGTCATGGGTATCACAACAAGTAAGGTCAAATGTACCTCTCATACACACCTCAAGTGTTTGACATTCACCCTTGAGGTTAATAAACCCCAGATGTGCATTTAAAGACTTCAACCTTCACGATTAACGAAATATAGATATCTTCATATAGTTAGGTTAGCATGTATTGTATGTGGCTTTGAAGCTAGTGAACTTTACATTAATAATTAATAATAAGATTTCACATCCAAATGTTGAGATATCAAATTGATGTTGTTATCGAAAACAATGATTTCAAAGCCTTTCATAATGAGAACTATGATTCTTACACCATAACCATGTTGTAAGATGTGTACATGCACATTAAGTTTAACAAATTAGGTGTTGAGTTAAGAACACATTTATTGTCAAGTGAAAATGGTTTGATTTCCATATTTAAAATAACTAGATTGCATTTTTAGTGATCAGATGCAAGGCACACACCTATTTAGCTGCAAAACACATAGTTGTGGCCTATGCTATAAAATATAAAAGTAGACTCAAGAGGAATCACACAGCTATGGTTGTTAAAAACGCAAAAATGTGCCTCTCATTAACGGAAAATCCAAATTTACATAATGAATCACACAACAATATAGAACCAAATCACATAGTTTTATATCGTGGTATGGTTAATGGATAACCACCTGACTATGTATGTCTGATTCACGTACAATGTCGTGTCTTTTACCGTTCAATATATAATTGTTTGTTTGAAAAAGAGTTTTGGTATTGATCTTCAAGACTAATACATTATGTACCCATCTAACATTGTTAATGTATGTGTGTTGTGTATATATACTTCCAAGTAATATTGACGGGTCGTGTTGTGTTTATAAAAAGTAGTATATTTTAGCCATTTTATACTCTGGTTCAAGTTTTAATATTTATAAAAACAGGATAAAATGTGATCACACTACACTTCACGTTAGGCAAGTGCACCAATGATTGACGTAATGTAGTGATGGTAAGATACCGAGGTCATCCAAGGATACATTGAATTTTAGTACCGAGTCTTCATCAACGTCTAGTTACACCGAAAGTAAAGGGTTAGAAATGACTCAAAAATAAAATAAAGAGATAAAAAAAAATAGTAATCGATGATAACAAAAAGGGGTGTTTGGGATACATTTATTTCTAGATGCTTTGTTAATAAACATTACCGTAGGGTAATAAGGGCTCATATCAGACAAGAAACTTATTGGAATTGAGTGTCCAATTATCGATTATTTAACGTTGCTATTAAGTTACGATCCAAAGAGTTACATTTTGGACGACGAGCAAAATATAATGTTTAATTGTTAAACATAATAAACCACAAAAGCAGACTAATTATGGATAATGAGTATTTGGTGAAATAGTGAGGAGATATTAATTATTTATGAAGCAGTTAATTTAGTGGAAATAATTGGTGACGTTTAAAAAGTTTAACGAGTAATAATTTATTTTTATTATCAGATAATAAATTAAAGGGGTGATTTTATTAAGAATAAAATAAAGTCAAAACATTTGACTAGTGGTATTTAGCGGCGAATAATAGTTATTCGACAAAAATGAGGATTAGCTATTATAAGATAATAGTTAATAGAGAATTGGTTTTATTAATAAAACAAGGTCAAATGGTTGATCGGTAATTAGTAACTGATAAGAGATTAATTACCTGGAGAGAAAGCTAACAGTTAGTGGGCTAAAGTGCAAGTTAAGGATCTATAAATAGAACCTTAATCTGAAACCCTAATTGTATTAAATACGTATTACAGGAGAGTAGGCAAAACCCTAGCCGCCTCTCTCACCCTATTGTCGACCGGCCGACCCCACCCCGCCTCCACCATCTTCCGCTAGCCATCGCCACCACTATCACCATTGATTGTTGTCGGTACGCTGTCGCGTGGTCGTGTCGTTGTCCGCCTCCACCGCTGCACACCGTCTTCTACTGCCTTGTTTTGGTAATTCGGATTGGATTCGTTTCGCGTATGGAATCTCGTGGTGTTTTTGAACTTGTGATCAAGCTTACTAGCGGAGCTGTTTTTGGTATTCTTCAAGGTACAAATCTAAACCCACGATGGTTGAACTTATAATCATGCTTTAAGTTTAGGACCCATTAAGGTGTACCTGGTTTCGTCATGGGTATCACAGTCTCCCCTGGTTAAGAAATTTCGTCCCGAAATTTACTTCGTCAAGCTATGGAAGAAGTGATGTTATTTTCTACGGAATTCATCCTTCCGTTCATAGGTATATTCAGGTCCTTGTTTAGAGTTCCACCGGACTTTAACAAGTGAAATCTTTTGTGCCTTAATTGTTTAACCCTTCCATCAACTATTTCTACCGGTTCTTCCACGAAGTGGAACTTATCATCAACGTGTATGTCTTCCAATGGTATCTGGGTGGCCTCGCCCGAAAAGCACTTCTTTAAGTTCGAAATGTGGAAGACATTATGAATGGCATTAAGCTCGGTTGGTAGCTTCAACCGATATGCTACGGGACCTACTTTTGATAGGATCTCGTAGGGTCCAATGTATTGTGGTGCAAACTTTCCAGACTTTCCAAAGCGGATAACGCCTTTCCATGGCGATACTTTTAACAATATCCGTTCCCCCACTTCGAACGATAACGGTTTTCGGCGCATATCAGCCCAACTCTTCTGCCGATCCTGAGCAGCTTTCAATCTGTTCTGAATTTGATGGACCTTATTAGTCGTTTCCTGGACTAACTCGGATCGTGTCAGTTGGGTGTCACCCACTTCGGCCCAACAAAGTGGTGATCGACACTTTCGACCATAAAGTGCCTCATACAAGGCTGCTTGAATACTATTGTGGTAACTATTGTTATATGAAAACTCCACTAGTAGGAGATGCTTGTCCCAGCTTCCTCCGAAGTCCAGGACACAAGCACGAAGCAAGTCCTCTAGTGTCTTGATTATATGTTCTGATTGGCCGTCAGTTTGGGGATGGTAAGTAGTACTTAGATCAATCCGCGTCCCCAAAGCTTCTTGTAGCTTCTGCCAATACCGTGAGGTAAAATGGCTGTCTCGTTCAGAAATAATAGCCATCGGGACACCATGTCTAGCTACTATTTCGTTAGTGTAGATTTTGGCCAACTGGTCGGTTTTATAAGTGGTATGGATCGGAATAAAATGTGCGGATTTGGTCAATCTATCTACGATTACCCAAATCGCGTCATGACCACGAGGCGTTCTTGAAAGATGGGTCACGAAATCCATCGTGATTTGTTCCCATTTCCACTGAGGTATCTCCGGGTTGTTGTAACATTCCCGAGGGTTTCTGATATTCTGCCTTGACTCGCGCACAAGTCAAGCATTGGCTTACATATTCGGCCACGTCCTTTTTCATTCCTGGCCACCAATAAAACTCTTTAAGGTCGTGGTACATCTTGTCTGTACCAGGGTGAATCGAATATTTCGATTTATGAGCCTCCTTCATGATTAATTGTCTCAACTCAGAACTTGCAGGAATCCACATTCGATTCTTGAAATACAACACCTCGTCCGTTTTCTTCACAAAACTTTTCTCATTCCAGTGCAATTATTCACTGGGTAACTGGCTTTCCTCCAAGGCTTGCATCTGCGCGTTCCAGATTTGCTCTATCAGGCTCGTCTGCACAATCATTCCCAAGGCTCTCACTCGGAGGGGTTTAATTCGATCCTTCCTACATAGCGCATCCGCTACCACAGTAGCTTTCCCCGGGTGGTACTTTATCTCACAATCGTAATCATTTAGCAACTCCACCCATTTGCGCTGCCTCATGTTTAGGTCTTTTTGGTCGAAGATATGTTGGAGGCTTTTGTCCGTATATATAGTACACTTAGTACCATATAAGTAATGTCTCCAAATCTTTAGTGCGAATATAAAGGCGCCTAGTTCCAAGTCATGCGTCGTGTGGTTCTTTTCGTGCACCTTCAGTTGTCTGGAAGCGTACGCAATAAATTTATTCCTTTGCATAAGGACACATCCAAGCCCTTGTCGTGATGCGTCACAATATACAACAAAGTCATCGTTGCCTTCAGGCAACGTCAGGATTGGGGCCTCACATAACTTTTTCTTTAACAGCTGGAACGCTGTTTCCTGATCTTCACCCTATTCGTACTTCCTGTCCTTCTGTGTCAAGGCTGTTAGGGATTGGGCAATACTAGAGAAATTTTCGATGAAGCAACGATAGTACCCTGCCAGTCCCAAGAATTGGCGTATTTCTTTTGGAGATTTCGGCGCCGGCCAATTCTTTATTGCTTCTATCTTGCTTGGATCCACGTGGATTCCGTATTTATCCACCACATGTCCTAAAAATTGTACGGCTTGCAACCAGAAGTCGCACTTAGACAACTTAGCGTACAATTGCTCCTTCCGTAATATTTCCAATATAGCACGTAAATGATGCTCGTGCTCGTTCTTGCTCTTGGAGTAGATTAAGATATCGTCAATGAAGACGATGATGAACTTGTCAAGGTATGGTTTACACACCTTGTTCATGAGGTCCATGAACATAGCCGGTGCGTTGGTTAACCCAAAGGGCATAACTAGGAACTCATAGTGCCCATAACGGGTTCGAAACGCCGTCTTAGAAATATCGTTCTCTTGGACCTTCACTTGATGGTAACCTGACCGAAGATCTATCTTAGAAAAATACCGGGCTCATTATAGCTGATAAAAAAAGATCACGATCCTTGGAAGAGGGTAACTATTCTTAATAGTGACCTTGTTCAATTCCCTATAGTCGATGCACATTCGGAAGCTACCGTCCTTCTTTTTCACAAACAAAACTGGGGCTTCCCAGGGGGAATAACTAGGATGAATGAAACCACGATCAAGTAACTTCTCCAGCTGCGTCGATAGTTCTTGCATCTCGGACGGTGCAAGACGATATGGGGCTTTGGCAATGGGTGCCGTTCCCAGTATTACGTCGATGCGGAACTCGACTTGTCGATTGGGCGGCAATCCGGGCAATTCCTCCGGGAACACATCAGGGTATTCACATACTACCGAGATGTCTTCAATATGCTTCTCAGCTGGTTCCACCATCGTGACGCTGGCTAAAAACACGTTATCTCCCTGTCATATATGATTCAATGCCTTGAGGTGAGATATGAGGTTCAGCATGGTTCCTAACTTCTCTCCCTGTTCCATGATTGCATTCGTCGGGGATAAAGGAATCTTCACAACCTTTTGTTCACACAAAACTTCCGCGCGATGGCTGGACAACCAGTCCATTCCTACGACGATGTCAAAACTACCAAATTCTACGGGTAAAAGATCGATAGTAAATTGGTAACCGTTAAGGGTTGTAGGGCGGTTACAAATGAGTTGGTGACTAATGATCGGTTTCCCGTTAGCAAGTTCGACGGTATAGGGTTGTTTTAAGTCAATAGCGGGCATATTCAATAGTGGCAAAAACGCAATGGAAACATAACTTCTATCAGCTCCTGTATCAAATAACACTGACGCAAATTGATCGAAAACGAGGAACGTACCTGAAACCACATTGGGATCCTGGCGTGCGTCACCAGGCCCCATGACAGAGGCACGGCCTCGAGCTGCGTCGAGGTAGATGCTTGGTTCTGTGTATTCCTTCCTGCCATCTGCTGAGCTATCTTCGGGCAACTATTTCGAAAATGCTCCGTACTGCCACATCTGAAGCACGTACGGGGGTAGCTAACCTGTGGTGTAGGTTGTTGGGGTCGCTGCTGAAGAGGTTGAGGCCTAGGGCTTTGAAACGGGTTGGTTTGGGATTTGGTTCCACAGACATCTTACAGTTTCGGGCATAATGTCCCTTCCTGTTACACTTCGAACATACCGCGGCTCGGCATGCGCCATAGTGGTGGAAAGCACACTTGTCGCACTTTGGGGCGTTTCCTTTATAATTACTAGAGTTACCAGTTGGGGTAGTCATGGCGTAACTCTGGTTAGTTGCTCTCCCTCTCTTTGCTGCCGCTGCCCCTACTCGACTACTTTCGGGAGCTTCTCTTATATGGCCTGCTCTCCAGGCATCGTCAGAATCTTGCGTCTCACCATGTCAAACGTAACAGTTCCTGACCTGGCTACCACATCGTGCATGGTTAGGTGTTCCACTGAGTTAACAATACTCCTCACTTCTGGGGCCAGTCCCCAGATATATCTTTCGATCCTCTTGGGCTCCGATCGGACCAAGTCTGGCAATATGCGTGCCAGTTCATTGAAACAGTTGGTGTAACCTGCGTGATCAGCACCTTGCATCTGCAGGTTCCAGAACTCATGTTCAAGCTTCTGAATTTCATGGGCTGGGCAGAACCTTTCCCTCATCAGTATCTTAAGATCATCCCAAGTCATAATGTTAATCGCGTCCTGTCCGTGAGATTGAACAATAGTGTTCTACCAGTTTAAGGCGTGGTCCGTAAAGGTAAAAGTTGTATACTTAACTGCGCAATCACCGGGATAATTACTTATATTAAGTACCGATTCCGACTTCTCGATCCATTTCACAAACCCAATTGGTTCTTCAGTTCATTGAATTCCATCGGTTTGCACTCCATGAAATGCTTATATGTGCAAACCGGCCTACCATTATTTGGATTATCGTTCTGACCTACCGGTCCGGGTTGCGGATTCGGTTGCGGGTTAACATTAATACCCGCGCTAACCTGTGCCACAATTGTGGGGATAACTGTCTGAAGTTGATGTGCTATCATTTGCGCAATTTCTGCCTCAGTCATCTGTGGTGCGCGTTTCGGGGCCATTCTATTATAAACAATAGATATGTATGGATCAATGTCACCTAGTCAATTGTCACATATCACACCATTTCATCACACACATAAGTTCACAACATGTATAACCACAAGCGTCATTATATATAATAATAATATCCGTCATCATATAACTGTCAAAATTTGCACGTAGACTTAACCCATAAGGGCCAGTATTACATGTGCTGTCAAAACTTGTCACCAAGTGACGTACATATGTCATACTATGGAAAACACAGACTACGAAAACAACGAAACACTATGACTACACCACCACCTCGACATGGGTATAACCCATTGCTTGGTAGGATGGGCAAAAGATACATCATATCTGTCTATGCTATACAAAAAAAACCATACTAAGAACGCCACTGTAACAACTCGAAAATTCAATTGTTATCTTTTCATTTTGTTTCCCTGTTTACCTATCCTTTGTAATTCCGAGATTCGACTTATAATAAAGTTTATGTTAATTAATTATGGTGTTGTACGTTATTATCGCATCTAATCGTTTAATAAATCGCATCGCTAATCTCATCACATCGCAAATCGCAACTATTTATGTGGTTTTATATTATTTATGTGTTATGTGTGTTTGTGATTTATGTTTACGCTCGCTATCGCATTGCTCTCGCACTCTCGAATCGTTAAATCGCACCATTATATCAACTATAACGCTTAACGCTTTAATTTAACGCTTAATATAACTATCTAATTCGAACCGAATAACCAAACGAACTCTTAACGCGAAAAACAAAGAAAATCCAACAACATAAGTCAAGTTCGCTCGAACTTGGTGTTACCAAGTTCGCCCGAACTTGGCTGATGAAAACAAAATCTCTCTTATCTACAAGTTCGCTCGAACTTGTACACACCTATACAAGTTCGGCCGAACTTAGCTCCAAATCTCCCAAATTCCTACAAGTTCGCGCGAACTTGTACAAATCCGTACAAGTTCAGCCGAACTTGCTCTCACCAGCTCTCTTTTTGCCTTCTCCTATAAATACCAAGCTCTTTTCTCTCATTTGAACTTGCTGCAGGTTCCCCAGAGCTCTCAAAACCCGAAACCTTCATGCTCTAAGTAAGAATCAACCCGATTTCACTGCAACAACGTTTATCAACGATCTACAAAGGTTTACAACGATTTTGGCACAAGGCGTAGCCTTCGTTTTCATCAAAACTCATTCTTTTACAAAAACATTCATCTTTTGCTTCAAAAACTTCTATTTTTTGCTTAGATCTGTACAATACGAGTTCGTTTGGCGATAGTAGAGACTTCCCAAACACGAGATCTGCAAGATATTGGCTTGTAACTGATAGATCTGAGAAAAACCTTTGAAAAACATTGATTTCTACACAAGATAGGACTTTTGATGATGTTTTGTTCATCTTCTGATATGATACGAAGCATCTATCATTCAAGATCCCAGATCTGGAAGCACAAGGACGTTTATGTTGGTTTACACAATCCGGACTAATCCGAACGAACCCTGAGTTTGCCCGGATTAGCCAACGCTTTTGTAAAACGGCTAAAACAGCTCTAAAAGACCTCCTCTCCAACCTAAGTTTGCTCCGTAGCACAGGGTTGGAGGGATGAACACCCGATTTTCCTCAGCAAACGACGCGAAAACGCAAGATTTTGGACCAAAAAACATCAAGGTCGCTCGAGAATTCACCAGTTCACCAAGTCAAGTTCGACCGAACTTGCACCCAAATGGGTCAAGTTCGACCGAACTTGGGCTAATCTCACCAGATCTCCTACAAGTTCGACCGAACTTGTCTAGTTTCTTAAGAAACTATGCAAGTTCGCCCGAACTTATCTCCTCAATAAGAGATCCTTACAAGTTCGACCGAACTTGGCTCTAATCTCACCAATTCTACACAAGTTTGCTCGAACTTGTGTGTTTACACACAAGTTCGCCCGAACTTGTCTACTGCCCAACCAAGACTTAACCGTTTCAGCTTTTCGGAGACTGATGCACTTCTGTTCGCGTCTGCAGGCTGATCCGGCGCTCTTCTCGACTCTCCTCAGATCCCGAACTCTTACCTAAACGCACCCACAGTGAGTATACTTGACCCATTTTCGTTTAAACGCACTTTTTGGGTGTTACATACGTTCCTAAATCAAAATCACTTCACAAATCAAACTGTTTATCACACGTGAATAATCTGATTATATATGCTCAATACGTGTTACTAGAAACATGTGACTAGGACTTATTTTCGTAACTTGCCTCCTTAGCTAGTATGGTACTATAGTTTGGCTAACACCCGACGGGGTCTAGTTAGGATGGACGCGCAAGCCTTCTCACGGTAGTTGAAATAAGCCTATGTTAATCTGTGTGAAATGTTTCGGTGTATCATGATATGTAGTTAGATTATTTCTCGAACGCTTTCTCGATTATACTAGTAGTACTTAAACTCGTATGCTCACCTTTACTTAATTATATTAACTTGTATTTTAACGTATGTAACATGTTGAGGATTTAGCGTGGATGCTTGGATGTTGCTTAGTTTAGTTAGTTTGTTGATGTATTTCAGATTTTGAACTTATGTATGAAATCTAAGGGAAATCGAACCCGGTTGAATTTTATGAGAAATCTCCATTTTGTAATAATTGTTTAAATGTTACGTTTAATAGTATGGGATATTAAGCAGGTTGTGATATGTTAAATGATTGTTATGGAACATATCGTGAAATCAATCTGGTCGCCTAGTGCCACTAACCCTGATGTTTCCGCCATCGGTTGGGGTGTGACAGATTGGTATCAAAGCACCATAACTTTAGGATAATAGGTAGAATTGCCATGATTCGACCTTGTTGCATGTTTAAGTAGCCGATTGACCTATCTATGACTTAAATGTTATACTACTTGTCATAAATGCTTAAATGTGCCTTTCCTAAGGCTAATACAATAATACACGCTTGGAAACGCTCGCATCACACCAAACGAGTATCAAGTCGAGAATAGGTGTGAAAACCGAGAACTCTCGATGAGATCATTCACTCCGCGCATTCTCCCGCACGAGATACCTTCGTTGAGTTAGGAGTGACATCCAAACCTCGACAAAAATCTCCATTTCTATCTAGGAATGAAGTTGCTAAGTTAGGGGTGAAACCCGCATCTTCGTAACTAATTCCGCAATTCGATTTTCAATCTCACCAAAGTCTCGGTTATGCCGATGGTTTGGAACACGTATTAACTGGAAGGGTAAACGTCGTTAGCCGCTTGCGGTGAGAACGTTTATCTATTAGGCCAAAGCGTGGGTCCAAATGCAAAGGGTAGTCGAATCACTTTGGCGTGTCAAATGTCTCAAAACCCCGGACACTCTCAATTGATTTAAGCCTATATCGTCGATTTACGCATCATCAAGTTTAGTATTATTTATGTGTTCAAAATTTTGAGAATTTTCGCTTTATTCGATTTCTCGCTTTGATGATTTATCATATCATCAATTTCTTGATTTATCGCATTTACGCTTCATCGAATGTATGCACAACTCGCACAGCTCTGATAACCTAAAACGCTAATTAATATACAAACCAAACTAATCGCTTAACTCGCTTACGCCTATGAGGACGTGTGCCTCATACGCGGTATTATCTCGCTTATCTCGCTATTATATATCGCTTATATCTCGCTATTATATCGCATCTCGAACGCGCTACGCTTTACTTATGAGAAGGTGAATACGTGTAAAGTATATGCTTACGTGAATTATGTGCCTACGTGCTTATGGGCTATGTGCTTATGTGCCTACGTGCTTACCTGCCTACGTGATTACTTGTCTATGTGTTTATGTGATTTTGTGCCTTCTATGAATAATTATAATAAATATTTTAAACATAACTCTATTATGATCGAATCTCATCTAATCTAAATCCTTCGTGTAGATGTCTTCTATGGGATCGCACACCCGAAGGAATCTCCAGCGCAGCAACGCCGACAAGCGTATCGCTACAATGGTAGCCAAGGAGATAGCTAAAGTCATCCCGCAAATTGTCAGAAATCCATGCTGTAAGCAACAACTCTTCAGTTGACTCCAAGGGAGATGCCCCGAAACCCCACTTAAGCTTTAAGCAGTTCAAAGCATGTGGACTGCTTACTTTCTCAGGTACCGAAGGGCCGAGTGCCATGTTCCACTGGTTTGACTCTATCGAGGTCACATTCCGCCAGAGTGGATGTCCCGAGGCTCTGCGCACTATCAACGCTACCAGCGTGTTTCAATCAAGGGCTCTCGACTGGAGGACAGCCGAGCGCAACAGGCGTGGGAACGACGAAGCTTACGGACTCACTTGGGAGGAACTTAAGGAAATTATGATCAAGAAATTTTGTCCTCCCTACGAGATCCAGAAGTTAGAGAACGAATTTTGGAATATCAAGCAAGATGGTCCCGATAACGCTGGTCTCACCGCTCGCTTCAAACAGTTGAGCATCATCTGTCCCGGTCAAGTGGATACGACCGAGAAGGCAATCAAGAAATACCTAAATGCTCTCCCCGATTGCGTCGCTGACTTTGTTCAAGCAGCACGCCCTACTACTATCGAGGAGACCTACCAGCTAGCCGCCGAGATTAATGACAAACGAGTTCAGTCTGGTTACTTTAAAAGCAGCAAGGTCGCAAATCAGCCAGTCACCGAATCAGCAGTTCCTACTACCGAACAGCCCCGAGAGCCAAAGAACAGTCGCCGTGGTCGCAAAAGGGAAAACCCGAGCAAGAACTTTGCTTTTACCACTCCAGCGAACCCTCAGCCACTCCAGTCAGCAACACCAAATGCACCGCCAGCAAAGCGTGCGTACACTGGTCCGCACACTATGTGCCCTAAGTGCACATATCATCATGCCATTGGTGGCAATTGCCCTTTTTGCACAAACTGCAACATCTATGGCCACTTTACAGTCAGCTGCCGTAGTGGTACTCGTCAGCCAGCTCCTCAGGCTCTAACAGCTCCAGCTTTATCTGCTCCTCCTCAAGCCAACCAGCAGCAAGCTCCAAAGGCACGAGTGTGCTTCGTGTGTGGTGATCTGAACCACTTTGCTAATGTTTTCCCGAACCGCACTGTGAAACAGGAGCCGCAGCAGCAGCTGCCTCAGCAGCAGCCACCACCGCAGCCTCAGCAGCAACAACAAGCTGTGCGTGGAAGAGCCTTCAATCTCAATCACCGCCAGGCCCAAAATGACAACAATGTTGTCAATGGTACGTTTCTCGTCAATGGTATTTATGCTTCATGTTTATTTGATACTGGTGCCGATAACTGTTTTGTATCGTTAGAATTCGAAAAGGTTTTAAAATGTAAGCGCGCTAAACTCCTAAAGACTTTCGATGTGGAAGTCGCCACCGGAAGAACCGTTACAGTTGACTCTGTTTTACATGGTTGTAATCTCGATCTCAACAACCATGTCTTCTCGATCAATCTCATACCTATGCAGTTAGGTAGTTTCGATATCATAGTAGGCATGTATTTTCTTCGTGAAAATCATGCTGAAGTTGTATGCTTCGATAAAATGATTCGTTTTCCTCTCCCTAACGGTGATCAACTCCATGTTTATGGTGAAACTCCCTCAAAGAAGTTGATGCTTTTGTCATGTACTCGAGCACACAAATGCTTGCAAAAGCGATGTGTTGCTTTCCTCGCTCATATCGTGAACCCTGAGAAAGAAAAGAAGACTTATAAAGATGTTACCGTTGTTTGTGAATTTCCAAAGGTCTTTCCTAACGATTTACCCGGTTAACCCCCTACTCGAGATGTCGAATTCCCTATCGATTTGATTCCAGGTGCTACTCTAGTTGCTAAAGCTCCTTATCGCCTTGCACCATCCGAAATGCGCGACCTATTAAGCAACTTCAAGAGCTTCTTAATAAAGGTTTCATACGCCCGAGCACTTTGCCATGGGGCGCTCCTATCCTTTTAGTGAAAAAGAAGGACGGATCATTCCGTATGTGCATCGATTATCGTGAACTTAACAAACTCACGATAAAGAATCGTTACCCTCTTCCTCGTATCGACGATTTATTTGATCAGCTTCAAGGTGCTACTTGTTTTTCTAAGATCGATTTACGTTCCGGTTATTATCAGTTACGCGTGTTGGAAGAAGACATTCCTAAAACCGCCTTTCGTACTCGCTATGGCCATTTCGAATTCGTGGTCATGCCTTTTGGTCTTACGAATGCACCCGCGGTTTTCATGGATTTGATGAACCGTGTGTGTAAAGCTTTCTTAGATCGTTTCGTCATTGTTTTCATCGATGATATCCTTATCTATTGGAAGTCAAGAGACGAAACACGCGCGTCATCTCCGTTTAGTCCTCGAACTTCTTCAAGGAAATCGCCTTTATGCGAAGTTCTCTAAATGTGAATTCTGGCTCGAAAAAGTCCAATTTCTCGGCCACATCGTTAATAGTCAAGGAATTTACGTCGACCCTGCAAAGGTGAAGCCGTCAAGAGTTGGATTACACCGAAAAATGCTTCCGAAATCCGTTCATTCCTTGGATTGGCGGGTTACTAACGTCGATTCATCGCTGACTTTTCTAAAATCACCGTTCCGCTTACCGCTTTAACGCATAAGGACAACCTTTTGTTTGGGATTCCAAGCAAGAGGAAGCTTTTCAAACTCTCAAGCGTATGCTATGCAACACCCTCGTTCTCGCTTTACCCGACGGAAACGACAATTTCGATGTTTACTGCGATGCCTCTAATCTTGGTCTTGGTTGTGTGCTCATGCAACAAGACAAGGTTATCGCATATGCGTCTTGACAACTCAAGATCCACGAGAAGAACTACACAACCCACGATCTCGAACTCGGTGCAGTTGTTTTTGCATTGAAGATATGGTGACACTACCTTTACGGTATTAAGTGTACGGTCTTCACCGACCATAAGAGCTTACAACATATCTTTAATCAAAAAGAACTAAACATGCGACAACGTCGATGGGTTGAACTTCTCAACGACTACGATTGTGAGATATGCTACCATCCCGGCAAAGCAAACGTCGTCGCCGATGCTCTAAGTCGACGAAGCTATGTATATGGTATTCGTGACTCTCAAGCTTGTGGTAAACTTGAAACCCTCATCCGTGCTGCTCAATTCACTTGTTTTAACGAGAATACCCTTCAAGAAGAAATGAAATGTGGTGCCGAAACTCAGCTTGTATCTAAATCCGATGGTATTTATTACTATCTCGATCGTATTTGGATTCCTACTCGTGATAATCTTCGTGAATTGCTAATGACCGAAGCTCATAAATCTCGATATTCCATTCACCCCGGTGCCGACAAGATGTACCAGGACCTTCGTCCTAAGTACTGGTGGCCGGGCATGAAAAAGGATATCGCCTTGTACGTCTCAAAATGCTTAACTTGTTCGAAAGTTAAAGCCGAAAATCAAAGGCCCTCTGGTTTACTTGAACAACCCAAAATCCTGATGTGGAAGTGGGAGAGTATAGCTATGGACTTCGTTACTAAACTTCATCGCACTTCATCCGGTCACGATAGCATTTGGGTTATCGTTGATCGTCTCACTAAATCAGCACATTTTATTGCTATACGAGAAGACTTTAAGGTCGAACGGTTAGCCCGAATCTATATCGACGAAGTTATCTGTCGACACGGGATGCCTCGTGACATCATCTCTGACCGAGACGGTCACTTTACCTCGCGTCTCTGGGAGACTTTTCAATCCGCTCTCAGTACTACTCTCAATCTCAGTACCGCTTTTCATCCTCAAACTGACGGTCAGACTGAGCGCACGATCCGCACCCTCGAAGACATGCTTCGTGCGTGCATCATAGATTTCGGTGGTAACTGGCATATGCATTTACCTTTAATCGAATTCTTGTACAATAATAGTTATCATACCAGCATTTAAATGGCTCCTTCTGAGGCACTGTATGGAAGAAAATGTCGATCGCCTATTGCATGGCATGAGATTGGAGAAGCACAAATCACCGGTCCTGAGCTAATTCAAGAAACAACGGACAAGATCATCCAGATCAGAGACAATCTCTTGAAAGCTCGGAGTCGTCAAAAGAGTTATGCCGATAAACGCTGCAAACCCCTACAGTTCGAAGTGGGAGACCACGTTCTCCTAAAGGTTGCACCTTGGAAGGGAGTGGTCTGCTTCGGCAGGAAAGGAAAGCTAGCGCCTCAATACGTTGGTCCCTTTAAGATTCTGGAAAGAATCGGTAAAGTAGCCTATCGTCTCGAATTACCGGAGGAACTCAATAATGTACATCCGACTTTCCACGTGTCTAATCTCAAAAGTGCTTAGCCGAAGAAAATCTGCATGTCCCTCTCGAAGATCTGCAAATCAACGAGACTCTCCATTTCGTGGAAAAGCCTGTAGAAATCATGGACCGAGAGACTAAGAAACTACGACGCTCTCGCATCCCTATCGTGAAGGTCCGATGGGAGGGCAAACGCGGCGCCGAGTTTACTTTGGAAAGTGATATGAAGGCTACCCGCATCTATTTGTTACAGCTACTGCCTAATTTCGAGACGAAATTCCCTAAAGTAGGGGAGACTATAACAACACGAAAATTCAATTGTTATCTTTTCATTTTGTTTCCTTGTTTACCTATCCTTTGTAATTCCGAGATTCGACTTATAATAAAGTTTATGTTAATTAATTATGGTGTTGTACGTTCTTATCACATCTAATCGCTTAATAAATCGCATCGCTAATCTCATCGCATCGCAAATCGCAATTATTTATGTGGTTTTATATTATTTATGTGTTATGTGTGTTTGTGACGCTTGCTATCGCATCGCTCTCGCACTCTCGAATCGCTAAATCGCACCATTATATCAATTATAACGCTTTAATTTAACGTTTAATATAACTATCTAATGCGAACCGAATAACCAAACAAACTCTTAACGTGAAAAACAAAGAAAATCCAACAACATAAGTCAAGTTCGCTCGAACTTGGATGATGAAAACAAAATCTCTCTTATCTACAAGTTCGCTCGAACTTGTACACACCTATACAAGTTCGGCCGAACTTAGCTCCAAATCTCCCAAATTCCTACAAGTTCGCGCGAACTTGTACAAATATGTACAAGTTCGGCCGAACTTGCTCTCACCAACTCTCTTTTTGCCTTCTCCTATAAATACCAAGCTCTGTTCTCTCATTTGAACTTGCTGCAAGTTCTCCCAGAGCTCTCAAAACCCGAAACCTTCGTGCTCTAAGTAAGAACAACCCGATTTCACTGCAACAACGTTTATCAACGATCTACAAAGGTTTACAACGATTTTGGCACAAGGCGTAGCCTTCGTTTTCGTCAAAACTCATTCTTTTACGAAAACATTCATCTTTTTCTTCAAAAACTTCTGTTTTTTACTTAGATCTGCACAACACGAGTTCGTTTGGCGATAGTAGAGACTTCCCAAACACGAGATCTGCAAGATCTAGGCTTGTAACTGATAGATCTGAGAAAAACCTTTGAAAAACATTGATTTCTACACAAGATACGGACTTTTGATGATGTTTTGTTCATCTTCTGATATGAAAGGAAGCATCTATCATTCAAGATCCCAGATCTGGAAGCACAAGGACGTTTCTGTTGGTTTACACAAGCCGGACTAATCCGAACGAACCCCGAGTTCGCCCGGATTAGCCCACGCTTTTGTAAAACGGCTAAAACAGCTCTAAAAGACCTCTCCGACCTAAGTTTGCTTAGTAGCACAGGGTTGGAGGGATGAACACTCGATTTTCCTCACAAACGACGCGAAAACGCAATATTTTGGACCCTAAACATCAAGTTCGCTCGAGAATTCACCAGTTCACCAAGTCAAGTTCGACCGAACTTGTACCCAAATGGGTCAAGTTCGACCGAACTTGGGCTAATCTCACCAAATCTCCTACAAGTTCGACCGAACTTGTCTCCTCAGTAAGAGATCCTTACAAATTCGCCCGAACTTGGCTCTAATCTCACCAATTCTACACAAGTTCGCCCGAACTTGTCTACTGCCCAACCAAGACTTAACCCTTTCAGCTTTTCGGAGACTGATGCACTTCCATTCGCGTCTGCAGGCTGATCCGGCGCTCTTCTCGACTCTCCTCAGATCCCGAACTCTTACTAAACGCACCCACAGTGAGTATACTTGACCCATTTTCGCTTAAACACACTTTTTGGGTGTTACATACGTACCTATATCAAAATCACTTCACAAATCAAACTGTTTATCACACGTGAATAATCTGATTATATTTTCTCAATACGTGTTACTAGAAACATGTGACTAGGACTTATTTTCGTTAACTTGCCTCCTTAGCTAGTATGGTACTCTAGTTTGGCTAACACTCGACGGGGTCTTGTTAGGATGGACGCGCAAGCCTTCTCACGGTAGTTAGCATGAGAAATAAGCCTATGTTAATCTGTGTGAAATGTTTTGGTGTATCATGATATGTAGTTAGATTATTTCGCGAACTCTTTCTCGATCATACTAGTAGTACTTAAACTCGTATGCTCACATTTACTTAATTGTATTAACTTGTATTTTAACGTATGTAACAGGTTGAAGATTTAGCGTGGATGCTTGGATGTTGCTTAGTTTAGTTTGTTTTGTTTAGTTAGTTTGTTGATGTATTTCAGATTTTGAACTTATGTATGAAATCTAAGGGAAATCGAACCCGGTTGAATGAGAAATCTCCGTTTTGTAATAATTGTTTAAATGTTACGTTTAATAGTACGGGATATTATGCAGGTTGTGATATGTTAAATGATTGTTATGGAACATCTCGTGAAATCAATATGGTCGCCTAGTGCCACTAACCCCGATGTTTCCGTCATCGGTTGGGGTGTGACAGCCACAACCAACACGTCAAACCCACAAAACCTGCCACCAGGCCTATGATAGTACCGATGCATCCATACAGCATCGCCCGAAAATGATCCTGGTGCAGATGAATATAACCCATCCCCTGCTGTAATGCAATGATCGCCTGCTGTAAGACGATCAAGTAATATTCTATCGCTCTCCTATGCTGCTCGTCCTCATCCCGCGCCATCCGTAGCAGTGAAATTTGCTCAAACAAATACCCCATCAAACTGCTCTCGGTGATGGGAGCAGGTGCCTCCTGAGGAGGAACTGGTATGCCCTAGACAGGGGGTGTAGACTCTCTAACCGGGCGAGAAGGGCCACCTCGCTCGTAAGTGTGAAAAGGAGAAAGGTCCTCTCTAGGTGGTGTTAGGAAACGGGCAGTAAAGTGCTGCTGGGTCCCTATAGGTACCGGTCTCAGAAGGATAGGAGAAACTGGTGGTGTGAACACAGGTACAGGTGTAAGTACCCTCCGACGAGCCGTCTGTCGGAGGCCAAAGGTGGGTATCTCATGGGAGCTAGGTGAAGATGGTAAATAAGCACTCGGGGTGGAAGGAGTATAAGGATCGGGAGGAGTTTTTGGTGAAGGTAAGCGGGGTGCAACCGGCTCCCACTCCCAATGCTCCATAGCAGGAGTAGGGCTCCGGTGGATCGGTCCTAGCTGGATAACAATGTCTGGGGAACGACTATGCTCCGAGGAGCTAGTCGGATGGTAAGATGGAGAACGGTAGGCGCTCGAGACCTCTCCCTCGCGCCTAGTACGAGGTCTGGGTGGGTAAGAACCACAAGAGTAACCAGAAGGATCTAGCTCGTTGCTCGATGTCAAGGGGGTCTCAGTGGATCCTCCTCAGGATCGTTCTCCGTATGAGAAGTAGTCTGGTGACTCGAATGATGCGACATGATACCTGTAGAAAGAAAACCACATACAACGCTGATTCTGCTGACCGAAATAACCGAACTCAACATTCCACAAATGTACACATAAGCACGTATTGCACACATTTTTTTATTTTAAGATTTTAAAAAATTATTTTTGGTTGGTGACGTTAGTAGACGGATTCCCGTCCTATCTCAATGACGTTCCCAGTACTCCCAAGTATGAGCAGATAAATTATTATGTTCCGGACCACAATAATTTATTTGCCCCACAAGGTCGTCCTGGTAATAGCCATAATAGCCACACTACTCAGTCTCTAAAGGTTCTAAGTGTGGGGAAGCTAAACTTGGGATTATAGTCTAGGTTCTTTAGGGATACCTAATTCGCTATAACCGATGGCTCTGATATCATCTTCTGTCACACCTCGACTCGCAGCGGAAGGCAAATTTCAGGGAGCGACAGACACGTGGTAATTCCCCATAATTTAAAAACATGATAGCACATAAAGAGGGAACCTCGGTTACAACATACATAAAGTATTATATTATAAACCACAAGTTCAAGTACGGTACTACGAGCTACTACAGCTCTTATTCTGCTACAGTCCGCTACCCAAGCCATCCATACGCACGTTCTTTATTCATGTTTAGTTTTACCTGAAATGCATGTTAGTTTTAAAAAAGGTCAGCTAAACGTTGCTGGTGAGTTCAACTGGTTTTGTTGTCATGGAACAATATGTTTTAACAAGTTTAATTGCACGGGTTATAGGTCACAGATCACATATGGAATTCCACGAGTATGCACCCATGAAACCTTGACTGTCATAACCGCTCCGTGTCACACAGACACATCATTGCATCGGGTTGTGTCACCACAAACACTTCCCACCAACTGCATCACATGCAGTCCAACGCCCCAGATGTAGTTATGCCTAACAACATAACCAAGTTTAGGACGCGTGCAGTTGCCTGTTGCCGGGTTACAGTCTGGTCGTAGCAACTGGGTTTGTCAGACCAATAGTACTATCCACTGTCCACGGCTTACGTTAATTACGTGCGCTAATTGGGGATTATTCGTGTGTTAGGTAATTCACATCATAAGTTGGTGCAATCAACACAGTTGGTAACATGCAAGTCACCCTAGAAAACAGTAAAATAGTTTAAAAGTGGGGGAGTGAAACTCACCCACAAGTTGGTGTAATTAACACAGTTTGTAACATGCAAGTCCTCATAAAACAGTAAAACAATTCAAAAGTGGGGAAGTGAAAACTCACAGTGCGAGTAGTAGTCTCAACAAAAGAGTGATCAAGCAACTGGATCAACTTTAATAGCAAGCATGCAAATATGGACTTAAATCAGTATCTAAGTTGGTAATGGCTATAACTTGGATTCAGTCAGGAGTTTTCACCCCGGCTTGAGTCTATAGGACACTGGCATGGTGATAGAGGTCAGGGTAGTATTAGTTTTCAGTTTGGCTTTCGGTTACAGTTTCGCGTGCCAGCCAAAGTCAGTTGTTTAACATGTTCGGATAATGGTATGGGAATACCAATAGCTCCAATAAGTTTTTATTTAAGAATGATTAACTTTTCATTAAGGGAATTTGGGTGTTTGGGGAGTCTTGGTTGCCCAAATTTGAATTTCCATTCCCGCCGTCAAGGATTCTCCCGAACTGGCCTAGGACACATTCCTAGTGTCCGATCCGCCCTGGAATCTCCCGAAAGTCTCCCGCTTTTCCAATTATAGTAGTAGTCGGGTTTGGTCAGTTCCCGGTCCGGCAGGTTCGTTATACGGTAAACTGTCGAAATTATTTTAAAATGACCCGTTTTTAATTTCATAAATTCTCATTTAATCCATAATTTGAATAAAAATCTGTAAATATTTATAAAAGTCAATAAAAATCAGTAGATTATGGAAAATAATTTGTGAATTTATTTAGTCATTTTAACTATTTAAATAATTTTTTGTAAAACAGTATTTGACCGAATAACTATAAATAACAATCATCCCTGGTCTAAAATTTCCAAAAAATTCCAGAACATCCCTTACATGTCCAGGAACTTCTCATAAAAATTTGAGATTTTTCCGATTTCGTTTTGGTGTGTTTCAGGCTACCGAAACTCCCGATAACACGGATTTTTAGTCCGAATCAAAACTCAACCAATAGACTCTTAAATTTCCTAGAACTTTCCTTATCTGTTTCTTAGTGTTCAGGTAAAGTTTGGTGATTATTGACTATATTTGGTATTTTTCTTGAATTGTTTTTATAAAAAAAGTCAAAAATTCACCAACAATCGTAGAAAATTCCAAAAATTCTAAAAGTTTACGTGGACACTCCTGTCAATACCCTACATCACCACACCAAATTTCAACTCAATCCAAGCATCACAATCCAAGTTATAAGCAAAACAAGTTTCTGCCTATCCTAGATTCAGTTTTTGGATGTTATACCTAGCGCAGGCTTCGTTTCCAAGCGTTCCTTGTGAGTCCAGAAGTGTGTGGGTGCTATATTCGGTCCCTACACATCAAGTACAATCCAAATATGCTAGAACTTAGATCAATCAAGCCTTGTCATTGTTTTTCGGTTAATCGAATTGTTATGCAATTTTGGTCGATTAGGGGTTGATTAGGGTATCAAAATCCAAAGCTTGGTGATCTTGGCTACCATATAACACCATGGAATTCACATGGTGTTCTTGTTCAGCTAATAAACTTGTTTAAACCCTCCAAAAACATGGATTAAAAAGGGTTTTTGAATACTAGATCATGTTTAATCAAGAAAACCATATCAAAACCACTTAAAACTTGAAGAATTACCTTGATTTAGATGTTTGATGAAGATGATCAGCTGAGTTTTCTTAAGGAAATGGCAGAATTTTGTGAATAAATGAATAAAAAAAGAAAAAAACAATATAAAAAGGGGGGGGGGTTGGCGGTTTAGGGGTGGGGTGCCCCTACCCCTCATATGCTTTGTCGTGCTTCATTTTACGTGTTAAAAGATGATGTATATCTTCGGTTTTGCATTTAGGTTCGTTTTTGGGTCTCACACGCGTCCCCGATTTGCGAAACGAACTCCGTTTTTCGCGTTTTTAGTGTTAAAAGACTCGGTTTTAAAAATCGTGCATAACCGTCTCGAAATCCAAACTCAGTTATGTTTTAATCATAAAAGCCTCGTATTACATTGGTTTAAGTGTTTTTAAGCTTGATTGACCGTTTCTTGCATGTTTGGTTGCCTTTTGCTATATTCAAAACGAAGGCGTTTCCCAAACCGGGAAGCTGCTTCGTTTTGCGTGCCCGAGCTTCGATTATCTTTGAGTCTTATGTCATGGTCTAAGGCACACAACTAAGATGTTTCGTGAACTCAGAATCATAAAGGGCCCTACCGTTGGCCTAATAATCATGATCGAATGTTCAATGCACTATTAAACGTCAAATCTCCGTTTAACCCGTTGTGAACGGCTAAGGACACCAACCTCACATCGTTGGTCCTTAATAGTGTCATGTTAACCATGACGTGCTTTCGGATTCCTCCGAGACATAACAAATATCGTGCAGCATAGCACACAAGTCATGCAAGTTTTCAAAGTTTACGCGCAATTATTGTTTTAATCATGCTTTAAGTTTAGGACCATTAATGTGTACTTGGTTTCGTCATGGGTATCACAACAAGTAAGGTCAAATGTACCTCTCATACACACCTCAAGTGTTTGACATTCACCCTTGAGGTTAATAAACCCCAGATGTGCATTTAAAGACTTCAACCTTCACGATTAACGAAATATAGATATCTTCATATAGTTAGGTTAGCATGTATTGTATGTGGCTTTGAAGCTAGTGAACTTTACACTAACAATTAATAATAAGATTTCACATCCAAATGTTGAGATATCAAATTGATGTTGTTATCGAAAACAATGATTTCAAAGCCTTTCATAATGAGAACTATGATTCTTACACCATAACCATGTTGTAAGATGTGTACATGCACATTAAGTTTAACAAATTAGGTGTTGAGTTAAGAACACATTTATTGTCAAGTGAAAATGGTTTGATTTCCATATTTAAAATAACTAGATTGCATTTTTAGTGATCAGATGCAAGGCACACACCTATTTAGCTGCAAAACACATAGTTGTGGCCTATGCTATAAAATATAAAAGTAGACTCAAGAGGAATCACACAGCTATGGTTGTTAAAAACGCAAAAATGTGCCTCTCATTAACGGAAAATCCAAATTTACATAATGAATCACACAACAATATAGAACCAAATCACATAGTTTTATATCGTGGTATGGTTAATGGATAACCACCTGACTATGTATGTCTGATTCACGTACAATGTCGTGTCTTTTACCGTTCAATATATAATTGTTTGTTTGAAAAAGAGTTTTGGTATTGATCTTCAAGACTAACACATTATGTACCCATCTAACATTGTTAATGTATGTGTGTTGTGTATATATACTTCCAAGTAATATTGACAGGTCGTGTTGTGTTTATAAAAAGTAGTATATTTTAGCCATTTTATACTCTGGTTCAAGTTTTAATATTTATAAAAACAGGATAAAATGTGATCACACTACACTTCACGTTAGGCAAGTGCACCAATGATTGACGTAATGTAGTGATGGTAAGATACCGAAGTCATCCAAGGATACATTGAATTTTAGTACCGAGTCTTCATCAATGTCTAGTTACACCGAAAGTAAAGGGTTAGAAATGACTCAAAAATAAAATAAAGAGATAAAAAAAATATTAATCGATGATAACAAAAAGGGGTGTTTGGGATACATTTATTTCTAGATGCTTTGTTAATAAACATTACCGTAGGGTAATAAGGGCTCATATCAGACAAGAAACTTATTGGAATTGAGTGTCCAATTATCGATTATTTAACGTTGCTATTAAGTTACGATCCAAAGAGTTACATTTTGGACGACGAGCAAAATATAATGTTTAATTGTTAAACATAATAAACCACAAAAGCAGACTAATTATGGATAATGAGTATTTGGTGAGATAGTGAGGAGATATTAATTATTTATGAAGCAGTTAATTTAGTGGAAATAATTGGTGACGTTTAAAAAGTTTAACGAGTAATAATTTATTTTTATTATCAGATAATAAATTAAAGGGGTGATTTTATTAAGAATAAAATAAAGTCAAAACATTTGACTAGTGGTATTTAGCGGCGAATAATAGTTATTCGACAAAAATGAGGATTAGCTATTATAAGATAATAGTTAATAGAGAATTGGTTTTATTAATAAAACAAGGTCAAATGGTTGATCGGTAATTAGTAACTGATAAGAGATTAATTACCTGGAGAGAAAGCTAATAGTTAGTGGGCTAAAGTGCAAGTTAAGGATCTATAAATAGAACCTTAATCTGAAACCCTAATTGTATTAAATACGTATTACAGGAGAGTAGGCAAAACCCTAGCCGCCTCTCTCACCCTATTGTCGACCGGCCGACCCCACCCCGCCGCCACTGTCTTCCGCTAGCCACCGCCACCACTATCACCATTGATTGTTGTCGGTACGCTGTCGCGTGGTCGTTTCTTTGTCCGCCTCCACCGCTGCACACCGTCTTCTACTGCCTTGTTTTGGTAATTCGGATTGGATTCATTTCGCGTATGGAATCTCGTGGTGTTTTTGAACTTGTGATCAAGCTTACTAGCGGAGCTGTTTTTGGTATTCTTCAAGGTACAAATCTAAACCCACGATGGTTGTTTTTATATAATGTTCTGAATAACTCGTAACTAGATCATTCGTAATGGTTATTGAGTTTTTTTTAATGATTACAGTGATTAGAAATAGTGGGTAGAAGAGAAATGTATTGTGGAGAAGAGAGAAGACTTGAGCAAATGAAAATGGCGACCAAGTGTCTCTATTTATAGGCTACTGGAGGCCCAGACACAGAGTGTGCCTGGGAGGCACGACTGTGTCTAGTTACCAGTTACCAGTTACTAGCAATAACTAGTTACCAGGCACGGGGCATGCTTGGGAGGCATGGCCGTGGTTAGCTCTTATGGGCCCTATTGAATCTTCCCAAATCTTCTAAAAGTCAAATTTTGTCGTTTTCTTTAAGACACGGGGCGTGCTTGGGAGTCACACAGGGGGTCTGGACTTTTCTAGTACGGGCTTCACGCAGTGGTCTTCTGGAGGTGCTGGTAGTGCTCGGCTTTGAGACATGGGGTGTGTCTGGACATCATTTCATTATTTCTTTAAAGTTTTTTCCCGGTTTTGCTTTCTTTGTTCAGCTTGGGTTCGTTTTTTCCTGAAAATAAAAATAAATCAAATTCAATCTATTTCAAATATACTTTTAACGAAACTAATAAAAAATGGGTATAATTTGATATTCAAAACGTGTGCACTTTTGCTTATATCAAATATACCCAAAGAACCATAGAAGAAATAGAAGGGCTCGGGAATGTAGGGAAATACTTTGTTTTACTTATTAAACTTTAAAGATGGTCTTGAATTGTAATTAAGTTACTAAAACTTCAACTTTTGTAGTAATGATTTGTATAATCTTTAAAAATTTTTACTACATGTGGCACTGTTTTTTAAGCAAATTACCTATATATAATTCCCCTTAAAAAGACTCTTAATTGCATATTTATCCCAACCTAAATTAAAAGTGCATATTTCCCCTAGTACTTAAAAATCCTTATCACATTCAGAGGAAATCCAAGTTCAAAATACGCAAACAATTACTCATGCCTCTTCAGTTTCTTCTCTCGACGTCTTTCTCAGGCTATTCCATGGCCGGGTACAACATCTTTCTTAGGCGATTTCATGGTTGACGATTGCACGACCAGCTATTAAATAGATTCTTCCTTTAGTCGCGATTCCATGGCCAAGTGATTAATATGTAAGATTTCATTTTTTGTTGTTATTAATTTTAATTACATGTTTCATCATATTGATGGAGCGATTATTTAGATCAAGTTCAAGGTTTGATACATTATCATGGTTTGTTCTGCAAGGTTTGATTAGTTTGTGTGTTTTCAACTAGTGTCACTGTTTCCATTTTTATGGTTTTTTTTAATTGTCCTTGTCTAAGAGTTAATTTATGTCACCAGTGGCGAAGCTTGAGATTTCTGACCAGGAGCAGAAGTCACCGGACCTAAAAAATTCTATAAAATCGGTGGGTCAAAAAAGTATATACCCAAAAATTTCTATACGAAAACTACATATTCTCCACTACTGAGCGAAAAATTCAGGGTCGGCCGCCTTCTCACGCCCCTTAAAAGCTTCGCCCACGTATGTCACCGTCTCCGTTTATTGTTAATTCCATCATCATGTGCTCAATACATTATCATTATTTTTGTTTATTGATAAATTTCATTATTTGTTTATTCATAAATACAAGGTTTGATACATTATCATGGTCTGCTCTATTAAGTTTGTTTGTTGAACTCTCTTACCGTGGATTGTAAAAGACATAAACCAAATGACGAGCTAAAAAAGACATAGATGTCGACGGGTGATGAGTACGGACATCATGAAAAAACATTCAAAAATTCAACATCTAAAGATCCATCAACAAGTGAACATGGAACAAAGTACAAAAGCTCCTGAAAATAACTAACTAAATTCAAGCATTTTTTTTGAGTTAAATGCTTGGTTGGTCCCTGTGGTTTGCAAATCTTGCAGACTTGGTCCCAGTGGTTCACTAATTACACACTTGGTCCCAGTAGTTTCAAATTTTGCACTCGGGTGGTCTTTACCACTAACCTTTGTTAGATTTCTCAGTTAAGTATATGCAAAATTACTATATTACCTTTGAAATAATAAAAATAAAAAAATATAGATCTGCAACAATAATCACCAAACCACCACCATCACCATAACACAAACACCACCAAACACAACCTCCACAAAACTGGACCACAACAGCACCACCACCCCCGTCATCAGACCGCCACCACCAACCCCGTCATCAGACCGCCATCACCATCGGTCTCCCCTTTTTCACCAATGATCACTGCAAATCCCAAACCTCCTCAATCGGCCACACCACCACTACTATCATCACCACCAAAACCGTTACCATTTACGAAACTTTCACTAGAAGCCATCCAACAAAGTCGAAAGGAAGGCTTGTGTTTTCGCTGTTCGGAAAAAAAAATTTCCGACTCACAAGTGTTCCCCACCGCAGTTCTTGTTGATTGTGGATAACGAAGACCAATTTCCTATGCCGGAATGTGAAATTCAGCCTTTTGTAGATGTACCGGAACGTCCGGGCAATGGCCCTCACAATGAATGAACTGGTTGTTGCCGACCATAACCGTGAATGGTTGCAATGATTTGGTCGGAACGTTCGGTCTGATGACGGGGTTGGTGGTGGCGGTCTGATGACGGGAGTAGTGTGGCTGTTGTGGTCCGGTTTTGTGGAGGTTGTGTTTGGTGGTGTTTGTGTTATGGTGATGGTGGTGGTTTGGTGATTATTGTTGCAGATCTATATTTTTTTATTTTTATTATTTCAAGGGTAATATAGTAATTTTGCATATACTTAACTGAGAAATCTAACAAAGGTTAGTGGTAAGGACCACCCGAGTGCAAAATTTGAAACTACTGGGACCAAGTGTGTAATTAGTGAACCACTGGGACCAAGTCTGCAAGATTTGCAAACCACAGGGACCAACCAAGCATTTAACTCTTTTTTTTTAACCATAATTGGTTAAAAACTTTGCCTTCTGTTTTTTGCACTTTTTGTTACTGTTACGTCTATTTTTGGTGGTTGTTTTTGGGATGTTTTTTGTACCGTAATGGATGAAAGTTTTAGCATTTTTTTTTCATTTAGATGATTATTACATGTATTTTTATAATTGTTACAATAGCTTGTGATAAACATACAATAATGAAAAAACGCAAAAAAAAAAGTTTAACTTAGTAAAGACTTTAGAAAAACGAAGAAATATAAAAACAAAAAAATAAAGTGAAAAAGACACAAAACTCGTAAAAATGGGTAAATAGACATTATTTTAATTTTTCATAAAACTAAGGGTAAAATAAATCACAGGCTGGTTTTAACCTGCTACTTCATCAAACTAACATGCCTAAAGAAGACGATAACACATTATTTTACTTTTCTTAAATATATCATTATTATTACGAATAGGTTTTAACTAGATCATGGTTTATTTTGGTAAATATAAAAATTATGATATTTTATTATTATTATTATTATTATTATTATTATTATTATTTTATTATTATTATTATTATTATTATTATTATTATTTATTATTATTATTATTATTATTATTATTATTATATGTAGTCCTTGTCAAATTATCTTTATACATAACATGTATATCATTTTACAACATGGTCGACCTGTACATAAATACGAAAAGCAAATCCTACAATATATTTGCATCTCCATCCAGGTCTTTGTCTTTGAGGGTGTGATTCCTAGGTATCATACGTAGCCATCCTCTTTATCGTCAGTTTAAATTTCAAATTTTCAAATTATTATTCGTTTCTTTTCATTCATTTATTGAATATACGAACTTCCAAAATAATCCTTAAAAAATAGTTCAATCAAATAAAAGTCAATATTTTAGCACATCAGCATTATTCTTTTTAGATCAATCTATTGTGTTTAAATATTGATGCCAAATAACGCTCATGATTAAATTGTGCTAGTAAAGGACGAAACTTAATAAGCCAAACTTTTGTTCTGTTTAGAATTACGAGCGACCAACATAACATAATGGATAGAAACGTTTCAGAACGTTGAGATACATGGCGTAGACAGTTTGCCGTGTCACTGCCACGTTTTGATCCTTAATTTTAACTAAAAGTGAAAATTTTACTTGCCAGTTGCCACGTCAAGAGGAAATGTGAGATTGCCAAGGTGACTATGTATAATAGTTTAACTAAAAAGTAAAAGACATGACTTGTTACGTCACTGCCATGATTTGGTCCTTAATTTCATTCTCTAAATTGATATTTAGATTCATATTTTATCATCTAAGATATCAAGAAGAAAAGTGAGATTGTGAATGTAACATCCGGCCCATCGCACTACCAATATTGTCTGCTTTGCGGACGATGGGTTGCCAATCAGAAACTCACGCCTTTGTTTTTGGTCGCCACGGTATAGACTTCCCAGGAGGTCACCTCACCAATCCTAGTATTACTCCCACCTAAGCACGCTTAACTATGTAGTTTTCATGTGCTCCACAGCCAACTAAGCCCAAAACGTGTTGGTGATATAAGAGGCGTTGGATTACTTATAAACCATAGATCTCTCCTGGCGACGGCCAATGTGGGATTTACTTAGGATATCACAATGGTCCATATTAATCTTTTGGTGGTCGGTATCAGTATCAATATCATTAAAGTGAAATCATAAACACTTTCAAAGACTCAGTATTAATTGGTGATCATCACTACCCTCTTAGTTAAATGAATTGGTGAACACACAGTTACTACCATTTTAGTAAGGAATTGTGACGATCGATGATTTATGTTGCCTTAAAGACACGTTGATAAACAAGAAAATATTTTTCTTAAAGGAGTGAATTAAAGTACTATGAATTTATTAATTTATTACAATGTAATTGATCGAACCACTGTATATCAAGTTTAATATAAGTTTCTTTCCTTACAGTCTTATTTTTCTTGTAAATGGGAGTCATAAAGAGGAGTTCCAACTTAATAGAGGCTTAAGGTAGGGAGACTCGTTGTCTTCTTTTCTTTATTCTTGGTTATGGAAGGATTGCACGTCTCTATCTCATTTATTCTATGCGGATGATGTTATTATTCTCATGGTCTTTGAATAATGACGTCAACATTATTGGTGCGTTACAATGTTTATGGCTTTTGGTTTGAAGATCAATCTTCATAAGTCTAGTTTATTTGGGGTGGGGTGGCTTAATTACTGGTTGAGAGATACCGATTGAATCTGGAAGTAAACCGGATAAGATGCCATTTCTTTATTTGGATCTTCTAGTTGGATCTAAAATGTCTAGTTCTTAACGTATGTGCTAGGAGCTCTAGGTTATGTCTCTTTTTTCTAATGTCGGGTTCAGGTTAGAACTTTTTGGAGCTAACTCAACGTAAATCTTTTGGGGTGGTGAAGCTTTAGAAAGGAAAATGTCTATGGGTTAAATGGGATTTAGTATTGGCTTCTAAAGAAAAAGGCGGTTTAAATGTTTGTAGCTTGCAGGGCCAACCCTGAGAATTCATGTACCATGTTTGAGCTTGAAAAAACGTGTCTTTAGGCCTTGACAAAATTGGGTATTGGACTCAGTAAAGGTGTAAACTTAATGCCAATGGGCTAATAACTAATCTAATGTTAGTGTTTGTATCGGTATACCCTATTAAATTTTTTACATATTCATATCAGTTTTTTTTTAAATAATGTGCCTTTCGAAATATCGGGCCCTGGCCGTTGGTCCTCCCGCCGGCCCCCAAGGCTTCCTCAGGTAGCTTGGAAGCGTTATATTATGCTTTATTACAAAAATGGAGGCAGAAATTTGTGAATAATTTTAATCTATACACGGTTCTAAAGTAGGTATTTTTGAAGGTTTCGTGTTGCCTAGAGGGAATGGAGTTTGGCCTCCATATGAGGTCTAATTTGGATCTTCGTGGTCTTGATGTCCCTTCGGTCATGTGCTCTGTCTGTGGTTGGTTCCCTGAGATGTCTCATGTCTTGGGTGATTCGTCTTGGGTGATTCTCAAGTAGTAGAGAGAACTTGGAATGTAATTGTGGGTTGGTGTGATTTGACTCTTCCTAATTCATATTAACATCAACATGAATTGATGTCTTGGTTGGATTCATTACACTTCAATAAAAAAATGGTTATTGAACCTATTATTCTGACATGGTGGTGGGTTCTTTAGCGGTTCAGAAATGACTTGATCTTTCAACAGAAAAAGAAGAATCGTTCTACTATATTTGATAATGTAGTTCATTATTCGTTTTTGTGGGTATAAGATTCTAATTTTGAAGCATGGTTACAAAACCCTTTGATGAACTTGTAATCTTTTTGTTTTGTTTTTAACTAGCTTCTTGTTGGTCACACTTTTAATAAAATCCTGTCGTTTCAAAAGAAATACTAAAAGAGTTTTATAAAAATTAAATATATAAAAATAACAAACTTTTTTAATTTTGAAGACAAAACCATTTTATCATTATGTGAAGAAAAACTCATTTTATTAACATAGTAACATGTATCTAAAAAAAAGGATCCACAACAAGAAAAATAAGATATCACCTTGTCACTTGTACCGTTTCTAGGTTTGATTTCTTTAAACATATATGTGAAAGTAAAAGTGACCAAAATATGTGTCGACAAGTAAGTGAATAGTTAAAAATCTTATGGCCGTGTTGAAATATCAATGCAAGTATTACAAATATAAGTCAAATTTATCTGATTTTATATTTATGTGGGATGGCATGTTAATTTGTTAGTCCCATTACCTTGTCAAGAGTTCAATGCACGTATTGATTTACAAATTTGAATTGAGTAACGAGATTTGAGAACAGTTTAAATAATATTAAAAGAGAAACGTTAGAACACACGGCACAGGCGTGTTCACTATTTAACTAGCTCAAGAAATCTTTAGTATTGATTTTCGATTCGTCTAAGATCAACAGAGCAGTTACTTGGTAAGTTGATTCTTCTTCTAACTCAAGGCTTGGAAGATCCGGCTCTTTACCTATTGTAATGACTTAGCTAGGGACGCAACATAGTGGGGGCCAGGGGAAATTTCAACTCTCCGAACATTTTTGCTCAATGGTGCCCGGTTTTCGTACAAAATTTTTTACGTATATACCTTTTCGACTCCCGATTTTATAATTTTTTTAGGTATATACTTTTTCGACCCCCGATTATATATATATATATTATATATATATATATATTATATATATATATATATATAGATTCGGTTCAAGAAGAACCAATCATTGCGAGAACCATTAGAACTCTATTATCCAATAGCCTATTTCACACCACCCATAACCAAATTAAATCAAATGGTATTTTAGTCTTTTACTTCTCATGTCACATCGTTCTCTCTCTTTTATTTAAAAGTCAACATTCACATATTTTCTCTCTCTTCAATTTAAAACTCAACACTTCACATCTTTTCTATCTCTTCTATTTAAAATTTCAACATGAGACATCTATTTAGTCGTGATTTTTGAGGTGAGTTCGTTTGGTAAGATCCTCAAATTTCGTAAACCCGAAATCGGGGTGTTAGGGGCGTAAAAAGATGTTTAGCGTAAAAAAAATTGTAAAATAGTTTTTGTAAAAAAAGTTTTTTGTAAAAATAAAATATTTTTGGTTGACGAAAAACTTTTTTTTGTTTTTTTGTAAAAAAAAGTTTAAACACGTAAAAAATTGTTATTTTGTAAAAAAAATTGTTGTAAAGTTAAAACCACGCATAAAAAAAGTTTAAACCGCGCGTAAAAAAGTTCTAAACCGGCGCGTAAAAAAAGTTTTAAACCATTGCGTAAAAAAGATTAAAACCGCGCGTAAAAAAGTTGAAAACCGGCGCTTAAGAAAAGTTTAAAACCGGCACGTAAAAAAGTTTAAAACCGCGCGTAAAAAAAGTTTCAAAAACGACGCATAAAAAAAGTTTGAACTCGCGCGTAAAAAAAGTTTAAAATCAGCGTGCAAAGAGAATTTTAAACCGTCACGTTAAAAAGGTTTAAAATAGCGCGTAAAAAAGTTTTAAACCGGCGCATAAATAAGTTCTAAACCGGCGAGTAAAAAAAGTTTAAAACCGCGCGTAAAAAAATTTAAAATCGGCGCGTAAAAAAGTTTAAAACCGGGCGTAAAAAAAGTTTGAACCTACGCATATAAAAAGTCTGAACCACGGGTAAAAATGTTTAAAACCGACACGCAAAAATAGTTTGATCCCCTACTAAAATAATTTTATTACTGCATGATTCAAAAAGAACATTAATTAAATCACAAATATTAATTAAAAAATAATGATTACAACTTTAATTACCAATCATGAAAGAGCTTTACTAAAAATACCACTTTACCCTTACCTCACTAAAAACAAAAACTCATTAATTAAAGCACAATGATTACAACTACTTTATTGTCTTTTAATCTCATCCATTAAAACACTTTTGATCAATGACTTATATTGGTTTCTTCGGTTCTCACAACTTAAGGTGGTTCTCATTTTACCCATCCCCAATATATATATATATATATATAGGGTAAAGTTCATGCGAGAACCACATTTATTGCGAGAACCGCGAGAACCAATGTGGACACAAAATAAAATCTAAAAAAAATCAAAAAAGCACGCAAATTTTTTTTTAAAATTTAAAAAAAATCGCTAAGCTTCGTTACAAAAAAAAACTTTTTTTTCAAGTAACAGTTATCCATGCATGCATATGTATCATAACTTCGACAAATTCGTAATACATTATCAGTAGTAGACAATTGCACTTTAATTTATAATATGATCCGTAATACACTACTTTTTACATTACCAATATTCAAAATGCTCATGTGCATCATTATGTATAACCATTATATAACGTGTTTTGTTACAAAAAGTTTGTGATTTTGAATGATAAAGCAGGCCCATATACATTTTTTTGGTTAGTTATATCTAGTGGTTGATGGTTTGGTTATAGTTGTCACTTTATGATGTAATATTTTATTGGATGGTATAAATGGTGTTGATATACATGTAATAAAGTGAAAATATTTGTATTGGTATTGTATTATAGATGGTAGGAGGTAATAGTATTGTATTATGGATGGTATGAGGTAATGGAACTGTATTATGGATGGTATGATTGATGAAAGAGAAAGTGTATTCAAACTAGTGTACCGAAACACCTTATTTCATATTGATACATATAGATGCACATGTGCATTTCTAATATTGGTAATGTAAAAAGTAGTGTATTACACATGGTAGTGTAAATGAAAGTACAATTGTCTAATATTTGTAACGTATTACGGAATTTGTTAAAGAAATTACATATGCACATGTGCATGGCAGTGTATTATGGATGAAATGATAGATGAAAGAGAAAGTGTATTCAAAGTAGTGCACCAAAATACCTTATTTCATGTTGATACATATAGATGCACATGTGCATTTCTAATATTGGTAACGTAAAAAGTAGTATATTACACGTGGTAGTGTAAATGAAAGTACAATTGTCCAATGTTTGTAATGTATTACAGAATTTGTCAAGAAATGATAAAAGTGCACATGTGCATGGATAACTATTACTCAAATTATTTTATTATTCTTTTTTGAAAAAAAATTTTATTGTTGACGAAATATAGCGAATTTTTCAAAAAAAAGTTATTAAAAAAAATATTTTGGGTGATTTTTAGATTTTTTTTAGGTATTAGTGTTTGTGTTCACACTGGTTCTCGCAATAAAGAGTGGTTCCTAACGGATCCTTATCACATATATATAGGGAGAGAGAGAGAGAGTACATTACATGATTTGCTCTTTAACTTTACACAAACTTGCACCTTGTGTCCTTTGTATTTAGAAATTACACCGAGTGTCCTTTATTTGAAACTTTTGCACACCCACAATTCTTTTACACTAACCTCCATCCATTTTCTTGGTTAAGATCAGTCATGTGCCCTTCACGTGAGGGGCAAACTGTCATTGTATTATTTTTACGTAAATTACATGTATTGTTCTTTAAAAAATCTCAGGTTTATATATATATATATGTATGTGTGTTTTATGTGTGTATGTGTGTGTGTGTGTGTGTGTGTGTGTGTGTGTGTGTGTGTGTGGAATGAATTGCAAATTTTGTCATGTATCTTAATTCCTAATTTCAAGCGATGTCCTTTGCCTTTTAAATTGATGGGTTTTGTACTTAATGTTTCTAATGCTACACGTTATGTCCTTTGGGCCTAATGCAACGCTTCGCGTTTCTGTACTTTCCTTATTTAGAAAGTTGTATTTGTGTTTCTATTTTAAGAAACTTGTATTCGTATCTCCTTCCCAATCTTGTAATTCGAGCTTTCGATCATAATGGAAATTCATTTTCATACTCATACGTGTTACATCATACTTGTGTGATATACGCAATCAAATCTTTAAATGCGTGTTTATAAGCAAAACTGACACTTGAAATACTTGAAATTATAAATTATACGTGCAGTATACTCATTTACTACTTTGATACACTTGGAATACCTAAAAAGATGCTTAATTATAAGTTTCTAGCATAAAATAATGGAATCATCAAACTACTAATTCTAGAAAGTTTCGTAAATTCTGTAGGTGGTGCATGACCATGCAACTGAGGCGCACGACCATGTACACTGCGATCCGCATGACCGCACACCTTATGTGCACCACCCTGTGATCCGTGTTTCGCACGACCATGCACTTGATCTGCACGGTCGTGCAAAATGACTAGGTCTGCATAATCTTTTAAAACTCGTGAATTTTGGCTCAATTTCCCTCCTTTCAATCCCCAACCATCTCATTTAACACTCAAACCCTAATCCCAACTATAAATACAAGCCCTTACCACCTCCTAAATACTTTACACATTCAAAACACTCTCTCTCACACTCTCAAATCTCCACTTTCTCAATTTTGGACAGACTACTCTCAAGCACAAAAGTGAGCTTTCAACTCACTTCTCTTCACTTTTTCTTGATCCTCCTTCTAGGGATGCTGCCCAAGGTTTACCATGAAAACCAAGCTTGGTACATCACCTTAATAGGGTCCAAAGTAGAGTTTTTTTTTTCTATTTTGGTATAACTTTCACAACATGTTCTTGTTCATATTCATCTTATGGAGAAGTTGTATCAACCTTGTTCCCAATCAAACTCATGATTATGGGGCTTGTGTATTTTTTTTTTTCGTAAGCTTAAAGGTTCAAAAACCTCCAATACCTTCTGCCCTGAAGGTTCCAAAGTGTTGAAACCAACCTAGTTCTCATTCTCATGGTTGATGGACTTGTGTTTCGGTTAAGGTATGAACAACGAGAGCCTTGGCTTCCCAAACTAGTTCTACCACCTCACTTAGTTCCTTTAGATTTTGTTTTTTTAATGTTCTATTTCTTGTATTATGATTAATATCATTCATGACCAACCGAGTTCATCAACTGTGTTGATGAACTTGTGCTTTGGAAGAATCATACAATGAGGCTCATTAGATGTTTATCATCCTACCTCCTTCCATGACCATATTTATGGGTCCCTAAATTAAAATAGACTAAATATGTATACATAAACCCTAAACCGAATTACCACTCTAAACAAACTCATGGTTAAAAGTGATATATTATGGTATATTCATCTTTGGATCAAGGTTCCTCATGATTTGGACTTCCAATGGGAGAATTAGTGGCCATGAAACACACCTGATTATGGTATCCAAAATGAGTGCCTTAACAAAGATAACCTTTTGTGTAAATTCAAATCAATAATCATACCATATTCATAATCATAAATCTAAGTCATACTCCACCAAACTCACAAACCTTCGTTTCCCCAATGTAAAGTAACTTCGGTGCTCCACTCTCATCAAATCATCAACTCGTGTTTAATCGGAAAGCTTTGCAAAACCGTGAGTATACATGTCCCTTTTTTTCGTTTTATCACTTTTGGGTGCAATATATATACATATATATATCATAAAAAACTCACGCAAACACTTATACTCAAATACTTTATTCATACAATCGAATTCAACATACATGCTTTATATGTTTATACTTAGAAATCCATGCATGCTATAAACTTTACGTGCAAAATACTTTGTCATTAACTTCGTACAAGTCTCCCTCAACATGTATAGCGTGTCACACCCCAATTTCCAACACATACCCGGTGGGGAGTATCGTGACGTAAGTTGATATCATCATAGACTAAACAACACAGAATAGCACAGCGGAAGTCTTGGAGTAAAATTGCTATTACAAACGTGAATGTTCAAGGTTCAAAGTAATAATATACGTGCGTTTGTTAAAGATCCACAAGCGGATCGTAAAAGGTACAACATGAAGTTCAACAGACATAGGCAGATCTAAGGACTTGCAAGATCCTCTTATATCAATACCGAGCAGCTTCCAGCCTATTTTCGTATTGCACCTGTAACTTAGTCTTTTGAAAATACGTCAGTTTTCACTGGTCAATACAATTAACCTGACTCGTTTTGAAAATATTTCAAAAATTGATTTAGGTGCACAAGGCACGGAAATCTTTTATAACTTGGGACAATTAAGAATCTTAATCTTGTATACAGTTTTACATGTTTGTCATTACATATGGGCCCAGTATAGAAACCGAGACATGATTAACCGACACACCACTTACGAACCCACAAAGGAGTTATCCCCAACTTGTGGGTAAAATTATTTATCATTCGCATTTGTCAGGTGTATGCTTACACCCCGTGCTTAAGGCGTGGCCATTAGTAACTTAAATGAGCCGAGGATATCTAGGACACGGTCACGTTAACCCCCAATGTTAAGTTATCAAACAATACAGATTAAAACGGGTTATGCAGATTTGATAGCCACAATCCGGCTAAGTGATCCCATACCCGCCCAAAGCAGTAATAATTTACCGTATCCCAAGCCCGTATAGGGAAATAAGTTAAAAGTATTTACCTGAGCTAAAACTTGATTCAAGTGCAATATTAAATTAACTCAGTCATATTCAAATTAGATAAGTGTAGGTAGCATTTACTAGAAGGCTCTAGTCTGGAATGATGGTATATTGAACCAATTAGAATGCTAACGGGTCCTATTCAAGTCATCGACTTAGACCGACTACCTTAAAGTGTGAATAACGGTACGATACGCTAGATTAAGCGATGACTGGAATAGAATGTAGTTTAAACCCAACAAGTATTAAGACTTGTATAATGAGGGTAAACTAAATTGAAGTAAAAATGATAAGGTTAAACCTGTTTTGGTAAAGTTACGTAAATGGGCTACAAAAGCTTAACCGTACGCATATAAGCGATATCGGGTAACCGGATGAGTCATGAACAAGTTCCATAAGCCATTATACTTTAAACAAGTTATAATATCTATAGGATATCAACTTGTATGCCCGTTAAGGTTTTAAAATGAACCTATGCCTCGTAAGGGCGTTTTAGTCATTATGTGACATATAAAAGAAGCTTGCTTGTATTCTGATGTTATGATCATAAACATTCTAGAAAAATATTTAATTTGTGATATAATATCAGTAGTATATCATACATATGTGTGGTTTATAGTATAAGACCATACTATGCATCGTAGGGGCATTTCGGTCATTTAACACATAGTTTTAATAGCTTATTTGGGATATTGAGTGTATAACATGTACCTATTATAAAAAAAATTTCAATAAGTTATAAAATAACTAGGTAACAAGTCTTGGTTGGTAGGTATGGTTTAAAACCATACTACGCGCTGAAACGGCGTTTAAGTCGTTAAATGACGATTTATGAGATGTATTGTGAAAATTGTTGTTATGATCAGGTTTATATGTTCAAGATATGTTATTTAATATGACATATCAGTAGGTAAAAAGGTTTTATATAAAAAGTATGATTAAAACCAATTTAGGTGCCATAAGGGCATTATTGTCATTTACCGACATAACACAAGAACTTATACTTAAACTCAGAATGTAAACTGATTTGACATCCTAAATAATTCTATTTATGATATTACATTATTAGGTAATGAGTTTTTATAAAGAGATATGCTTAAGAACCATTTTAGGTGCCGAAAGGGCATTTTGGTCCTTTAAAAGCTTGATTTGCAATGTGATAGTAAAACTCAGTTTATGATCAGAATAATAACATCATAATATGTTAATTACATTAGCATATCAGTATGTAATCCATTTGCAAGTTTGTTAATGTTCAAAACTTATTTTTAACAAATGGGCAATATAGTCAAAGTACGACATTTTAACGAAACTTGCATAAAACTTAGATTACTATTATGATCTTGTAATACAACCTCAGAGGGTTATGCTACATAATAATATGATCATAATAGAACCTTAGATCATTAGCTAACTAATCTAAATCGGGTCAGAATCGAAAGTCAAAGCAGAAGTCAAACTTTGCGACTTTCGGTTGCGAACCGACCCTAGGGCTGGAATTGAGGAGCCGAATATGTGTACACATGTTCTAATAATCATTACCAAGTTACTAAAGTGTTAAAACGTATTTTATAACACCTACATTATCAGATTATGATTATTTCAAAATCTGTCGCTTTAATTTTTTAAACATTAATATGTTGACTCGTCAAATGACCAAGCAAACGTGATTCTGAGGAGGTGCCCTCTTGAGGGACTAACACCTACCTAATTACGATCATGTAGCCATGTTCGCCTCGAACAATGGCTAGACCATAATGGTCTTAACCGAAAGTCAAAGCGTTTATCGAAAACACTTTACTTTTGGCTGTAAAAAGCCTAACAAAAGTAAAGAGCAAGGATGGAACACTTACAAGTGATCCAATAGAATAATATAACTCAGTAGGATGCTCCTTTAGATCAGGAACTTCCAATTTAAAGTATAGAGGAGAAGAAAGAAGAATGAGCAAAGAACTTGGTCACCCAAGCTTTCTATTTATACTTGTGGATGATGCACAAGATCAATCCAGGTGTTAGGAGCTGATCCAAGATGTTAAAAAGTGTCCATGGACGTGTAAGAAACTGCACAAGAGTGGTATTTGCGAGATAGGTGGCACAAGGGCAGAGTTTCTTGGCCTCCAAACAAAACTGCCACTGGCAGTCCCTTACGGACCGTAAGGGGTAGAGTCTTACAGTTCGTAAGGACCTTCTGGAGCCCACTGTTTTGAATTTGTTACGGACCGTAAGACTAAGCCTTGCGGTCCGTAACCGCCTTTCAGAGGCCAAATAAATTGGCATGTTGACATTTTTAACCCCTTTGAAGAATCACTTTCATTAAGTCAAGAATAGTCCCTTGACTTATATCAATTGTCGTTCAGAGGTCATAAAATGACATAACGACAAGATTGATCCCTCTTGTCCAACACGTGGCACATTTGAGAGTATGGACACGTGTCTTGATATAATTGGACACAAATTTTGAGGTGTTACATCCTCACCCCCTTAAAAGAAATCTCGACCTCGAGATTTTATACAAAAAGATGGGGGTACTTCTGTCGCATATTGGACTCGACCTCCCATGTATACTCGGGGCCTCGTCGGGCATCCCATTTGACCTTTACAATAGGTATATACTTCCTTCAAAGCTTCTTAACCGATCGATCCTCGATCAAGATAGGTTTCTCAACGAAACTCAGGTTTTCATCGATTTCCACATCTTGATGTGACATTGCTAGCGACTCATCGGCTAGACATTTCTTTAAATTACAGATGTGGAACACATCGTGAATTCCACTAAGCTCGTCAGGTAGCTTAAGCTTATAAGCCACAGATCCGACACATTCGATTATCTCGAATTGTCCTATATATTTTGGGCTTAACTTGACCTTCTTTCCGAAACGCATCACACCTTGCTAGGGTGATACTTTCAATAAGACCTTGTCCCCTACTTGGAACTTAAGAGGTTTACGCCTCTTGTCAGCGTAGCTCTTTTGCCTATCTCTGGCAACTTTGAGACAATCACGGATTTGGATTATATTATCCGTGGTCTCCAGGACAATCTCAGGTCCTGATAGTTGGGCCTCCCCAACTTCAGCCCAACAAACGGGTGTTCTATATTTTCTCCCATACAAGGCTTCAAATGGAGCGGCCTTGATGCTAGTATGATATCTATTATTGTAGGAGAATTCTATTAAGGACAAGTGGTTATCCCAACTTCCACCTAAATCTATCGCGCATGCCCTAAGCATGTCTTCCAAAGTTGGATGGTACGCTCACTCTGTCCATTAGTCTGTGGATGGTAAGCCATACTAAAGTTTAATCTCGTGCCCAATGATTGCTGGAAACTTTTCCATAATTGGGATGTGTATCTTGTATCTCTATCAGATACAATAGATACCGGCACACCATGTGGGGACACTATCTTGTCCACATATAGTTTTGCCAACTTGTCGGAGCTATGCGTCTCCTTTATGGACAAGAAATGTGCCGACTTAGTCATCCTATCAACAATGACCCATATTGTGTCATTTCCACTTTTGGTTTTAGGTAACTTGGTAATAAAATCCATAGTTACCATTTCCCATTTCCACGTGTTAATTTCCAATTGTTGTAGAAGTCCTGACGGTTTTTTATGTTCGGCCTTAACTTGCGAACACGTCAGACACTTAGCTATATAGGTGGCTATGGATTTCTTCAAACCTGTCCACCAATAATTCGCCTTTAAATCCTGATACATCTTGTCACCTCCAGGGTGAACGAAGTATTAGAATTATGCGCTTCTTGGAGGATTAGATCCCTAAGTCCTCCAAAGATCGGAACCTCGATTCGACCATTGAATCTAAGAATTCCATCATTCCCAGGTGATAACTGATTAACAGTTCCACCTAATCCTTCACTTGGAAGGTTTGCCTCTAACAAGGCTTGTTTCTGCGCATCCAATAGCTTCTCATCCAAGCTATTTCTGAGCTCAATGCTCTTAGCATTAATCCTTATGGGTTTAACCCTTTCTTTGCGACTAAGCCCATCAGCGACTACATTCTCTTTGCCAGGATGATAGCATATTTCGCAATCATAATCATTTAATGTTTCCATCCATCGGCGTTGTCTCATATTCAAATCCTTTTGATTGAATAGATGTTGGAAACTCTTGTGATTAGTGTATATAATGCACTTTGTACCATATAGGTAATGTCTCCACAGGTTTAGTGCAAATACAATGGCACCCAGTTCAAAATCATGGGTGGTGTAATTCCTTTCATGCACCTTTAGTTGTCGCGATTCGTAGGCAATCACTTTGCCTATTTGCATAAGCAAACAGCCCATGCAAGTGTGTGAAGCATCGCAATAAACAACAAACTCTTCAATGTCTCCTGGCAGAGTCAGTACAGGAGCATTGCTCAACTAATGTTTAAGAATCTCAAAGGATTCTTGCTATTTTGGAGCCCAGTCAAACTTGACATTCTTACGGGTTAGAGTAGTTAAAGGAGTAGCTATCCTCGAAAAGTTCTCAATGAACCTCCTATAGTAACTAGCCTATCCTAAGAAGCTACGAATCTCAGATGGAGTCTTGGGTGCTTCCCAATCCATAATGGCCTCAATCTTGGTGGGATCCACTTGGATACCACGCTCACTAACCACATGTCCAAGAAATTGGACTTCTCGAAGCCAAAACTCACACTTCGAAAACTTAGCATAGAGCTTCTCGTGTCTAAGAAGTTCTAGAATGCACCGTAGATGTTTCTCGTGATCAGAATGATTACGAGAATAGATAAGTATGTCGTCTATGAAGACAATGACAAACTTATCTAAATATGTCTTCCAGACTCTATTCATGAGATCCATGAATGTTGCTGGTGCATTAGTGAGCCCAAAAGGCATCACCAAGAACTCGGAGGACCATACCTGGTCCTGAACGCAGTCTTTGGAACATCTTCACTTCTGACCTTTAGCTGGTGATAACCTGACCTTAAGTCAATCTTAGAAAAGTAACCAGCCCCTTGAAGTTGATCGAACAAATCATCGATCCTGGGCAAAGGATAACGATTCTTGATCGTTATCTTGTTTAACTCGCGGTAGTCAATGCACATCCGCATTGAACCGTCTTTCTTTTTAACGAATAAGATAGGAGTTCCCCAAGCTGATGAGCTAGGCTGTATGAAGCCTTTCTCTAAAAGCTCATCAGTTGCGTCCTTAATTCCTTCATTTCTGTCAGAATATTCAACCAGATCTGACGCTTCGACGGATGACGAACCTATAGCCGATAGGGATTCATCGCAGTTTGTAGCGTGGAAGTTACGGAGGTGCGATGTTGTAGCATGGAAGTTATGGAGATTCGTCTACATCTGACACCCCAATGGTTGTGACAGAGGTGCAATCTTGTCGGTGAAGGGCTTCGTGGCCACCGCCGTAGCGTGGAAGTTATTACGGAGGAATCACCGTGACGTCATACCCGGCGATGATGATGACTGGTTGAGTAGTTGACGGAAAACAGAAGTGTATCATTTTGCTGGTGAAGGTACAAGTTTTCTAATTGTGGATTACTAGATGCAGAGTAATGTAGAAAAAATATTATGCCAGATTTATGTTTAGATTAAGATTTACCAAAACTAGAATAAGACAATATTATGTATCTTTTCATTATATTGTTGAATTTATATTTTATATATAGAATTATGTTTATGTTATTTATGTGCTTTTATTTAGAATCACCGTCTACTTCTACATCACCTTTTCCCAAGTTTGAATCATTGATTGAATCAAACCCATGTTTGTTTATTTCACAATTCTGGTGGGGTTTGGCGGGTGGAGTGGTGGTGGGTGGTCACGGTGACAGTGGTGATGGTGGGTTGTGGTGGCAATGGTATAGAGAGGGGGAAATTTAGGATGGCAATTTTTCTAGGGTTTAGATTATTTAATTTCGGGAAGAAGGGAGAGGGTAGTGAAAAAGGTGAATCTACCCTCATGTTACACGCACGTGATCTCATTTAACATAAAAATGAATTGAGTTAGACCCAAAGGACATAACGTGTAACATTTGAAAATATTAAGTATAAAGTTTATCATTTTAAAGACAAATGACACCGCCTTAAATTTGGTATACAGATAAATGATAAAACATGCAATCCACTCTATGTGCGTGTGTGCGCGTGCAATGCCATTCATCAAATTAGGGTGTTTATTCATAGTTGTTTTGTATGAAAAATGGGTTTGGAATTGTGTTTAATTCTTGCAATCAATAATTGTTGTAGATGTTGTATAATGTATGCATATTTTTTTTGTTACCATTGGTAAAAACCTACTATCAATAGCCACATGATATAAAGACATATTATATGCAATTTATTTGGTAAAAACTTGCTTTCATGTTTGGTGTATGCAATTTATTTGTTAAAACATTGTTGTCAATAGCCCATATAATTGATCAAAACATGCACAAAACAAAGTTTAAAAACATTTCTCCACCTATCCAACCTGTAAAGTGTATACCTCTCTCCATCTGGAGGATTATCCATGGTGCGTGTGAGGATTGTTAGGCTTTTTAGGGTTTAAATTCAGATGGTTATGTGTGAGAAGATGATAAGATGACTGATGGGCTGCATATATTAACTTGCGATGTTTTTTTAAAGGACAATACGTGTAATTTAAAAAAAATGATAAAATGACTATTTTGCCTCTCACATAAGGAGCACACGATTGGTCTTAACCAAGAAAATAAATGGAGGTTAGTGTAAAGGACTTGTGATATGCAAAAGTTTTAAATAAAGGACATTGGTGTAATTTCTAACGACAAAGGACGCACGATGCAAGTTGGTGTTAAATTAAAGGACAATTGTGTAATTTACTCATATATTATATATATATATATATATGTATGTATGTATGTATGTATGTAGTACGTACGTATGTATGTATGTATGTATGTTTATCGATGGGTCTATCCATCAGAAAATCTATGGTTTATTACTCAACAAACTCTTATCTCTATTATTCCTTTTCACCGACACTTTCCTTTTCTCTTTCGACGCTACCACTAACACCATTACACCATCGCCGCCACCAACTCCACCTGCACTGTTGCCACCAACACCCCTACACCATACTACCACCAACACCACTATATGACTGCTACCACAAACACCCTTACATTATCGCTACCACCGACACCCTACATCATTGCTACCACCACACTACCGCTACTACAAACACCCTTAGCTGTTGCTGCCACCAACACGCCGACAGCCCGTTACTTCCAACATCCTTACATTGCTTCTACTACCAACACCCCTACCACGTTATTACCACCAACACCACCAGATGGTCGTTACTATGAACACCACCTGCACCGCCGCCGCCACCTGTGATAGCTATAAAGCCTTACTAAGTTTTTGGACTTGTATGATATGTGTATGTACTCGTATGGGTATGGATTGTATGTTTGTGTGTTTGTATTTATATGACATATATATATGTATGTGTTGGTATGACATGTATATGTATGTGTATGGTACATATTTGAAGGGCATGTGTAGGGCTGTAAACGAATCGAGCCAAACCAAGTGAAGCTTTTTTCATGTTCGTTAATTTAGTATTGAACTTTTTCATGAATGATTCACGAACACATAACCAAGTGAAGATTCTTGTTCGAGTTCATTCACTAAGAAACTAAACTTGTTCAAGAACTATTCATGAATACAAACAAACATATACCATTTTAAAAATAAAAAGACAACATATTTAATCGCAAACATTAGACATAATCACGTTATTAAACACTTGATGTAATAATCATAAACATAATTATCCCAAAACAAAGATACAAGTTTAACATTATAACCATAAACATAATCACCCCTTGATAATGTTTCAAAGATCTAAGTATCAAATGATTAAGTCTTTAACGAGATACAAACTTCAAATGACTAAGGTTTCTAGCTTAGATGTTAGGGTAACAAACTAAACATTAAAATATAAAGAAACCTTTAATGATCGAACATACAACCATTAAAAGATGTAAACAAACATTTTACCAAAAGTTTATGAACGCAACAGTTATTTGTGTTCGTTCATTTATATAATCGAACAAATTCTTCTTCGTGTTCCCTCATTTATTAAATGAACGAACATAAACGAGCTTTTCGCTGAATGTTTGATTTCTTTATGGCCCTAGACATGTGTATTACATGTCTTTGTATATGTATGTGATATATTTGTATGTATATAATGATTGTGTGTTTTAGTTTTACTATGGCAGTTTTAGCCATTGTGGTCTAACGCTCGAAGTTTACTCATGGCTTTTGATATCTTTATAATACTTGAGATACCAATTATGATTTGTAAGCTTGAAACTTCACATGCTAGTAAGTTCTCCACATTATTTTTTGGTTTAATTGTATATTACTTATGTACTGATTCTAATTAACCTGGCATGTTTAGTGTATATATATATAAGAAAGATAAACTCTCTCTGGGTATTATGAGACATATGTCCTCAATTCTTGTTATATTTTCTCTTGTCGAACCATGATGTCAAAATTTTATATATGTGCATAAGCGTTTCACTAGTCACCATGCATCCGCGCATAAGTGTGTGTGATGGGTACGCCAGAGAAGTGTTTACACTTAAGAGTGATGGTTGATACGAGAAAAATCAACAACAATCATTGAGGACATATGTGTCTAATTAAGGTCACGATATGTTGCGTTGAATCAGGATCAAATCTGCAAGTTAAGGAAACTCAACATATTGTTTTTCTAGTTTGTCATGGACAAAGACAAACATATTTAATCATTTACAAGTCAATATTTAATAATTTAATCATCCAACTTAAATCTTTCTTTTACATATTTCTACGATGTTTTTAAGGTTTAGTATTTGGGGGTATACACAGCCTAGTCAAGGTATCTTTATGAGCCATGTGAAGAAGCTAAAGGGTTCACAGTGAGCTTTTTTTCACAGATAGAGCTTCCAATTATGGAATCAAGACCAAATGATGACAAGAACCTCCAACATCTTGTTCAACTACAACGACCGGCTTCTTTTCTACAAGCTTAGGGTGATGGGTATGAAGTCGCTACATTACAAAATGTGTAAAATATACCATAGAGGATGTGGTAATGTGTTTGTAATTCCGTGCTTTGTACTATTATATTGTACCCTGCAATCAAACTCAAGTTTCGCCTTGACTTTAGATCAGGACTTGCCACTTTTTCCCTGTAATTTCATGGTATGTAGTTTGCAATTTGTAATATGTATTTTAAGAGTTAGTAATGATATTCCACGATTTGCAAAAAAATTGTAATTCTAAATTATTGGTATTTAATTTTTATTGGGAAAACTAAGAAATATATTTTATTTTATAGGAAAAAAGATACTCACCGATGAATTACCAATGGGAGACCTGTCGATAATCAGTACATGGTTGAAGAATTGTTCGTTGGTAAGAGTCAACCATTGGTCGTAGCATAAATTTATGTCGTAGAAGGCTGGCGTGTCGATGAATCTGTCGGTAAAGTACTCGTCAGTGAATCCGTAAAAAATATCAGCCTTCCTTTGGTAAAAACATAGACCTTCACCGATGAAGTTTTAATAGTTAGTGATGGCTTTCATCGATTGTTTTCCGACGGAATAATTCATCGGTGAAACTCCAGTTTTTTTAGTAGTTTGCAAGAAAATACGAAACATAAAATACATACTCTATATATTTACAAAGACATAAAATGGAAACGTTATATAACTAAGAGATAAGCTATACAATGTAAAAACACTTATATCTGATATCAAAAGCATATAACCAAATACAAACTAAGGAAGCAAATATGTCTTGATTCACGAAACTGAAACAAATATTGTGTTTTAAAACAAAACAGTTAACAAAAACAAGTTTTTACTTGAATTTAACCAAAACACGTAAGAAGAAGAAGAAGAAGTAAATATATAACCGTAAGAAGAAGTAAATATAATTTTGGTATCTCGATAGAGATTAGTGTGTACTTAGTTTTTGACCAAAAAAAAATCATGAATAAGAAGATATATATTCCTCATGAAAAATTTTGATGGCAGAAAACCTATAGGTTATATATATACACTTGAATGTACATATACAAAGTTCAATAAGTATGAGTTTGACTCGTCAAGACTAATTAACTATCTTTCATCTCTATTGAATACTTATTTAATTTAAGGAGGATTTTGGCTTCATAGAATTTGCAAGGAACATTTGTAAAAGAGTGCAACTCATCTACTTCCTACTGTGTTTCTATTATCATGACGTTCTCATTGAGCTCTGATTCCAAATGTGCCATCGAAAAAGAATTTGTCAACGGTGATGTGAAAAATAAATAGGGAAATAAATCATACCAAGAATATACAAAACATAAAATACATAACTTGTTGGTTATATTAAAGACATAAAATACTATGCAATAAAATGGTTATATTAACGACATAATACTACGCAATAAAACAAAGCATTTATACATGAGATCAAAAGAAATTTAAATAAATACAAAGAAAAATAAAATATGTATTTATTCTGGAAACTGAACCTAATATATTATGTTTACAAAACAAAATGGTTAAGAAAAAAGGTTTTCAATTAAATTTAAGGAAATTGGTCTGTAATAATTTCACCTAGACCTTATTGGCCATTAATAATCCTATCTCAGAATATTCCCCCCACCAGTCCCACATTTCACCTATTTTTCATACAATGGTCCCCCGTTAAAAAACCTTAACGGAGTTAAGCTTTTTTCCAAATTACAAACAAATTTTTTAGGGCTTTTGATTAGAACGACGGTATGAACCCATTGATGTAAAACTAGCCTCGAAATGGTGCTCTGAACGATGAAAACGGTACTTCAATTCGGTTGTTTAAATTTCCAATTAACCAAAATCAAGCCACTTGGAGCACCATTTCGAAGTAAGTTTTACATCAATGGACTTGTATCATCGTTCTGATCAAAAGCCATAAAAATTTGTTTTTAATTTGGAAAAAAGCTTAACTCCGTTAAGTTTTTTTAACGGTGGTCCATTGTAGGAAAAATATGTGAAAGGTGAGACTGGTGGAGGGAATATTCTGAGGTGCGATTATTAATGACAAATAAGTTCTAGGTGAAGTTATTACAAGCCAATTCCTCTTAAATTTAACCAAAAACAGTAAAAAGAAGTTTTTTGCTATCTCCATAGAGATTAGTCTACTTAATTTTTGGAAAAAAAAATCTTGATATCACTAAAAAGGTACATCCACAAAGTTCATTAATAAGTTTGAGTTTGACTCAGCATACAATTAATTTTTATTTTAAGATCCGTAAGTTTTAGAATTATTTTGTATAAAGCTCATGATATTACCTTTACCTATATATTAAAAATAGAACATAATGAATAGTAACACTTAGAAATATAATAAAATAAATAGTAACACCATTTATGGATGAGTAAATGGTACTGAGTATTCGTACCGAATTTACCAAACCGGATATATTTTCGGTACTGGTTCCGTATCAACTTTTCGGTACCAGTTCAGTACCAGTCCGGTACGGTACCGTTATTTACCCTCAGGTACCGGTACCGAACTGTACCATGTCGGGTATATTCAGTTTTTGTACCTGTACCCACTTTTGGGGATTTTCGGTACCGGTTGGTACCGAGCTTATCTCTAACATCACCTTTGAGCTCATGCCACGTAGCAACACACATAATTCCACCGTTTAGATTGTTTTCATGCATGTGGTAAGTAAATTGTATTTCGCTTGAATGAGGTTTTATATACACAACTTCTTTTACTTTCTTTTTTTATCTTTTTCTGTAATGAATAAATTGTAGTATGTAAACTTAACTTGGATATTTAAATTATTGATGAGCAAATGGTATCAAATCCTGTAATCACACCGGTATCGTATCGGTACCAAATTTACTATACCAAATCATTTTCGATACCAATTTGGTAGCCACCTTTTGGCGTTTTCAGAATCGTTACTTTCGGTCCGACACCGGTCTGGCACCATACCTGTATTTACTGATTTTTACCTTCAAATAACATACCGTATCGTACCAAGCATTTTAGGTGCTGGTACCTAATTTTGATGATTTTCGAGATTGGTACTTTCGATGTCATTACCAGTACCAAGCTCATCCATATTTTAACATGTTAGTACCGCAATAGCTGAACTAAAAACAACCGAATTTCCAACGTGTAGGACGTGTGAGTTCTACTATTATATATTAGATTATTTAAAATCGTTTTTCCAGGACGGAGTGGCTATTATTACTACGTCATTTTTATCTATGTTTTGATATTCGGTATCTGCATGCCGTTGTTGACACGCGTTTTGCAGACATTAGATCCCCGCCGCAACGCGCGGACGGAAAAACAACTAGTTACTTAAAAACACAAATAAAGTGGAAAATGTCCCTTCTCACAAACTACACTCATCAAAGGGTGGATCATGTGAAGGTTTATCACAATGATACACATGTGTGGTTCAACTTTTTCCAGTCATACCCATCAAGTTTTGTCATGATTTTCATCTGGCACAGAATTAGCACTTTGCAGATAGGGTTTGTCAATATATATTAGGGTTGTGTGGCTTCTTTTTTGCCTTTAAACTTCAGTGAATTTGAAACATACACAAAACACATAAACACAAAGAACATATGACTAATATGTATATATTCTCTAAGCTCCATCTGATCCCCATTTGCTTGCTAGTTACCACTATGTCTGCAAAGTGGAGTACTTGACACCTGGTGTGATTATTCTGTGTCTTTTTTACTGGTATAGATCGATGACTCCAATTTATTTTAATTCATCATCTAATGATCAGTACAATGAACACCAGTTCTTTAGCCCTAGAGATCACCACAACCAACATGAGTTTTTGAGCCCTAATTCGCAAGCTTCGTTGTCTTCGAATTCTCTCACTTGTCATATTTTCGTCAACCCTATTACTACCCACGATCAAGACGAGGTTTTTAATAGAGATCAATCACATCCATCACAAAATGAGGTAATCCAAATGGGGTTGTATAACATTTCTTGAATTAAAAAAGGGTTTTCTTGGCTTTTTATGTAATTCCCAAATCAAGCTCAAGGTTTATTTTGATCATGATTTCTTTATTCTATGTAGGATGATGACGATGTCGGATCACAAGCATGCGATGATCTTTGTGTCGAAAATCAGGAAGACAGAAGCACGGGCAATGGTGGGCTTCAGGTTTCTTTATGGAAGAAAGAAGATTATGATAATATGAATGATGAAAATCAAGTGAAGTGGATGTCTTCCAAGATGAGAGTAATGCTTAAGATGAAGAAAACGGATCCAACAAAGCTAGACACTTTACGATCTACCACGAAAGAGCTACGGCTTGAAGATCATCATGATCATAAAGAACAAGAGCGCGCAAACTCGATCAATAGTAATTATTCAAACAACATCCTAACTAGGGTTTGTTCTGATTGTAATACTACCAAGACTCCTCTATGGCGAAGCGGACCTCAAGGTCCTAAGGTATATTCACACTCTTGCGGCATCTGGTCATATTAACGAGTCGGGCTGGGGTGTTACATAAAATTTTTATAATAACAAAAAAATCTTACTAATTATATATTTCTTTTGGGGATACAAATTCTTTATCAACAATTTGCCCTATTCTAAAAGTTTGAACATTAAGAAAACTTGGAGAGAGATGATCATATCTACGTACATAAAATGTTTTTACATTAAAAATAATAATTAACTCAAATGTGGTGATCTTTTCTTTGTAGTCACTCTGCAATGCATGTGGGATCCGGCAGCGGAAAGCACGGAAGGCAATGGCTGCAGCACAAGCCGAAGCAGCGGAATCTAGCAAAAGTGAATTCGTTGAAAGACCAACATCGTTAAAAGCTACAAAGATACTGCATAAAGATTATAAGAAGACAAACAAAGGGCATGTTACAAAGTACAAGAACAGACTGTACTCGAAGCAAACAAACACGAAAGCATCACCAACAAAGAAGAATACCGTCGAAGAATTCTTGGTAAGCTTAAGCAAAAGTCTTGCATTTCATGGTGTGTTTCCACAAGATGAAAAGGAAGCTGCAATCCTCCTAATGGCACTCTCCTGTGGCTATGTTCATCAATAGTCTCGTTTCTTATTTATTTTTGTTTCACTTTAATCAATTTCATTACATGTTTTTGCAAGTGAGCTTATAGCTGTTGAGAATGTTAACAATTTTCTACAGTTTAGGTAAGATAGCATTGTTAGACTACTGCTGTGTAATAAGGACTTTGAGTGATTTGAAAATAAGTCCTAATGGTGGAATAATAAATTAACTAATGTGTGTGACCATATTATTATTATAATTAAAGAATTCATGGATTATTTATTTAATTAGCTTCGTTTAAATTATTTAATTTGTATCTAGACACTTTAGATAATTACTGAAATTATATGTCAAGTCCTGTATATGCTACAAAATGCAGTACTTATTGTTGTATGAACTTTTTATTGCAAATAAGTCTTTTTAATTCTGGTCAAAATTATATTAAATATTATTTTTTTTCTAATGAGATGCGTATAACATTACACATGTTCATATTCATCATACTACTCAAAGAAAATGCAACACAAAAAGATATTCTCTTTATGTTTTATTTATAAATTTCATTACTTTTCTTCTCTCAAATAAACACTGCAACGGCCAATGATGTGCAAATAATGATTGGATTTTGGTTCGATATATCTCCATGTGGAGAAAGTTCCGAAATGGCTTCACGAGAGGTCATGTACAGAAAGAAATGTGTCTTTATGAGTGTTTTTATCTCTCCCTCTCTCTCTATGAGATTCTTATAGCGTTCTTGTGACGGCATATAACTCTTTTCTTTTATTTCTCATTATATCATACAAACGCTTTAGCTAGAGCACATTCAATCCAACACTACATACAAGTGGTTGTGTTGAAAACACTAGCCAAATACGGAAAATCTGATTATGTGAATCATCAACATGTATTCATCATCGAATACTATGTTCCTTACAAATCTACGTAATGTATTCACGAGTGAATAGATTAAAGTAAGAATTCAGAAATAGTGTAATCACTACTCAACAAATTAAAGTTTCTAGAATATATAACTGGTGTATTTAGAAATAGTGAATATAATATTTGTTAGCATAATAAAATTAGTTTCATGCGGGTTTTGGCCTGTTAGCTAATAAGCCCGTACGTAGCCAGGTTATATATTTTGTATTTGTCTTTCACTTGTAAGTTAAGCTTTTCTATTGAATGAAATCTTAGCCGTGTTCTTCTCCTATTATCTGTACATGTTTGGTAATCGACATGGTTCAGAGCCACATTCGATCCATAGTTTATTGGTTTGATGATCTGAGCATAGGACGTTTAAATTATTCATTGGAAGATATATTTTTTTTGGGAGAATCGGATCTTGTTTGTCGTACAAATTGTTGCATCGATTTATAACTTTAGTATTTGTTGGATCGGTTAAGTAGAAAGAATTAGTGCATGCTAAAGAATTATCGGACATGAATTCATTCAGAACTGTTTGGTGGAGTCATTTATTGGTTCCTCTAAGAATTATTTGGTTGGTTATCGGTTTGAATAATTACATCCTCATTATTGGTATGTAAGTTGTATTTTATTTTTTTTGTTGACAAAGAGTAGACAAATATTAGCAGTATTATTTCGTGGATCCATATTTTCTTTGTTGTGAAGAGTTATAAATTGCTTGCTTGCTAGACTATTATGAAAAATTAGTTCTTCGTTGGTTTCGTGACAAATGAAGAATTTGTGTGGATAATTATTTGTTCTTGAATAAATAATTATTGTGGTTTCAAATTTCTTGTTCGTATTTGATTAGTTCGTTGTTCGCTTCTGCTGTTTCGTTTTGCGGCTACACTGAATTTAGGGTTTCGGTATGTTTTGGCGAAAAATTAGTTTGAAAAATAAAGTTTGTTTTGGCAAAAAAAATTAGTGTGCCGAATTGTTGGGTTTTGGCGAAAAGTTGCTCTCTTTGAGTTTCGTGTTTGGTTGCTCTCATTTGTGCCGTTGTTCTAATTGGGTTTCAAGTATTTTCATCATGGATGACTCTCTTTTGTCTACACATGGATTTAAAGTTGCTTTCGATCAATGTGCATATCGCAAACAAAAACACCATTGGAAGTCCCGATGGTCATTGTTACTTAGCAAGACCACACAACAACGACGGCGTTTTCAAATCCAAATGCACCAATTGGTCATGTCCTAATGCTTGCTTCAAATACCCAAGTGTTTTCAACAATTCATGGCCACCTTCAATTCAACCATGTCTTCGTCTACTACCTCAAGTATTTCTTCATCCATTTGGATTTTGGATTCTGGTGCATCTCATCATATGGCTCCCTACTTATCATTGTTTATATCTTTGACTTCTGATTCACCTACATCTGTTATGTCCGCTACTGCAACATCAATGCCAATTGAGGGTGTTGGATCTGTCGTTACCCCTCATATTTCTCTCGCTGATGTCTATTATATCCCCATTCTTACTTTAAAACCTTGCTTCAGTTACTCAGTTCTGCAAATCTGGGAACTGAGTGTTCTTTTCTTATTATGTTTGTTGTGTATTGGATTCATGTTCGATGAGAGTGGTTGGGACCGGTCGTCGAGTAGGTGAACTTTATGTCTTAGATGAACTCAAAGAATGATGTGGCTGCTTCTGGGGTTAACTTGTCTTCCTTTAAGTTGATCCGTTCGTCTCCTGATTCTTATCAGTGGAATTCTTGTTTGGGACATGTATCAGCATCTCGTTTAAAGTTTTTGGTTTTCACATGTGTTTTGGGCCAGTTGAACACTTGTGATATCTCTGATTGTAGTGGTTGCAAACTTGCTAAGTTATTTGTTTTACCATTTGATCAAAGTATTTCTCGTTCTGTTGCTCCTTTTGATATTGTGCATTCTGATGTTTGGGGTCCTTCACCAGTATCACTAGGGGGGTCAGTTTATTATGTATCCTTTATTGATAATTATACTCGTTATACCTGAGTGTATCTTATGAAACGTAGATCTGAGTTCTTCTGCATTTACAAGAACTTTAGAGCCTACGTAAAGACGCAACATTCGGCTGTGATAGAGTGTTTCGGGAGTGACTTAGGGGGTGAATATACATCTAGTGATTTTATCTATTTACTTGCTTCTGATGATACGATACATCGGTCGTCCTATACCGACACCCCTCAGCAAAATGGTGTTTCTGAAAGGAAACATCGTCATCTTATGGAGACTGCTCGGTTGTTTCTTCTATCTGCCGATGTTCCGAATGTTTTTTGGGGAGAAGCACTCCTAACTGCCCAACATATGATTAACCGATCTACAAAGAAAACACTGGCACATGAACCAAAGGTCCGAGTCAGGGGCGGATCTAGGGGGTTTTGAGGGTTCCCGGGAACCCTCTCGGTTTGGAGAAAATGGAAAAAAATAGTGGAAACCTTGTATGATTCAAGTTTCCGTGAGTAGGAAATACCAGATGGCCTTTACCTCTCTTATCCGAACATGTACCAATTTTTTCGACATGATACAGAACAAAGTTTCAAGATTTCTAGAGTTCCTTCTTAATGACATTTCATCTTCATATGACTTGGCTCCCAAATAATTAAGTTCCAACTAAGGCCACCCGTAATGGGGGTGGGGGGTTGGCGTTTTTTCCCTAAAAAGGCCCAACCAAGCCCCATGACCGCCCCTAGGGCGTTTTTTTCAAAAAAAAAATGCACAAAGCGAGCTTTAAAAAACGCTGGTTCTTGTTTTCTTTGGCCAATAGGATTTTTTGAGGGTTTTTTTTTATTTAATTCTATTAACACCCACCTTAACATAAAGCCCCACAATGCTCATATCCCCACTACACCCTTTTTAAAAAAACGCCCAACAAAGCCCTCTTGCTGACAGGACTGCAACATGGCGCAAAACGCCCAAGGGTGAAGGCTTTATTTTACCCTCCAACTACACATGGTCTAATTGGTTGATAGCTATTTGTTCATGAGGAATCATGTTTCCTTGAGAAGGGAGAACAAAGTTGTTTTCTTAACTATGTGTTTTATGGCATTTTCAACTGGGTATTTTTATGGCGATTTTCTGAACTGGATGTTTTATGGCGTTTTTATTTAAACACCCAGTTCATGTCTTTTTTTATGTCAATAGTATAGCAATAGTATACTCGTTGGAAATATAATAAAACACTCGATTTTATGATGTAAGTTTTTAAAAAAAATAATCACGTATAAAAACGATATGGAAGTTTAAAAAGGATGGTGGAATATGCATGTGACTTGCATGTGGATGGTTTTTTGCATGTAAGTGGTATGTGCATGGACTTTTTGACAATATTACCCTTAGTGTAAGTTAACACCAACACCACATGTTAACACCACCGTTTTCACACTTTTAAGCGTTTTCTCTAAATCTTGTACATATATATATGTATATATAAGCTGTCGCGCTTAGCGGCTCCAACATGTGTGAAACCCTTATGATAAACATTATATAGTATACGGCAACATTTTTTTATCTAGTGGGAAACATGCGCATTGCAGCGAAGTCGACAATTTACATCGTTGTACTTGTTATTTGTTAGTTTATCATTCGTTTTGTTTTATGTTAGGTTATGAACGACTTAGTAGGGTTAGTAATATCATGAGAAAATTATTTCTTAGACCATTATAGAACACAAAATATATTGTCTTGTGAGTTGAAACAAGGTAGATATAAGATTATATATCCTATTCCACAAAGAGTTTTTTAACCAGCTTTATTTGAATTCGAAGTTGTATAATTATAAAAATAATCCAAACTTTATAATAAACCATAAGAGATTAGAACATAATTGCTAACTTAAAAGATCACCTTTCTATAAAATACAAAGACTAAAAAGAAAAAAAATTATGATGAGAACTAACGATTTTTTTATAAAAAAATATTAAAAAAGAAAAAGAAAAAAATTGTGTGTTTTTTAGATTTTTTGAGAGTTTAGCTTTATGATTTATTTTTTAGCATTTAGCTTGGGGTTAGGTTTTTTGGGGGTGGGGGGGCTTAGGTTTTTGGGTGGTGGTGAGTGAGGGTGGGTCGGTGTTTAGGTTTTTGGTGGTGGTGTAGTAGGTTTATTTTGTTTTGTTCACATTAGTTCTCGTGGTTCTCGCAATAGAGGTGGTTCTCACATGAACCCAACCCTATATATATATATATAAGACAAATTGGATTTTATTATTCAAAACCATTACCTATTTACTAAGAATAATTCATGTCGCTAATTTAACAACTGAACATCCTAACTTTCATTTTTATTGTCAAGAGCAATCTCACTCGCATAATCATCGTAGATTTATACTTGATTTACACTTTATTTTAAAACCATGAATGCATCCTTCCTCATATTTATCCACGCGAGCTAAATCAAGTCGAAATATATAATAATTATGCGTGTGAGATTTTCCTTAACACGAAAGTGAAAATTTGAAATGCATCGGTTAAATTGTAAGTATAAATTATTATCGGATAATAAATTGGATTATTAAAATACACTTTATAATTTTAGTAATTCTTGGTTCAATGGGTAAAATCTTCCAAAATATAATTTTCCAAATATTAGTAGTTCCTAATAAAAGCAATTAAATAACGAGATTCAAACATGAATTGGTAGAGAAAGTCGTGTATTAGTAATGTTCACCATTAATTAATATAAAACACCATACAAGGGCAATTTTGTTCGGCCGATAATGACCATAAACAAGAAGATTCTCAACCTCGTATCCTTAACCAAGAAACTTTCATTTTTAGAAAGTTCGTTACAAATAAGAATCACCAATCCTTGAAAGAGTATGAAACGAATCCCTCGAGTTCATATTCATTATCTTTGCTAGAATCACAAACAAAGGCAGGATTAAAGACAATGGCTCGTGCGAAGCATACTTTGAGTCTCGTTTTCATATTCGTGATTCTCTTATTTACACAATGTCCTAGGGCAACTTCATCTCGTACCCCTGCCCCTGCCCCTATCGAGGAAGAGGTGGCCCCTACGCTTGCGCCTACCACTATCCTCACATCGAGACCCGCCGCTGACAACCCATTATCTTGTTCCGCCACATAAGCTGGCACGTCAGAAAAAACTAACTGTGTTAGACCCTAGTTAGAAAAGGCTCGGTGGAGGAAAATAGTTTGCAAGTTGGGACTCTCTTACAGATTTTTTTAGGTTGGGATTAATGCCGGCGTCAATGAGTGAAAGTTATGATTATTAAAATTCAATATCATTTTTTGTAATCATAATGAATGCATCATTTATTAATAAAAAACTTATAGAATAATAGAATATTTTGATATTAGACTACTGTGATGTGTAAGACCACACCTATAGCGCCCCATAGCCGGGGGCGGGTCTATAGCCAAGAAAGGGGTTCTTAGGAACCCGTTCTGTTTGTAATTTGTAGTGTTAAGGTAAAGAGAAAATACTAAATTTTCATTAAGGGAAGCTATAACAAAAACTGTGTAGTGGTTTGCTGGTAAAAGGGAATGTTTTTTGTAGTTGAGCCCATCAGATGCTTTTTTCCCTGGTGTTTTGCCTTTTAATACATCATTTAATTTAATGCTTAAAAACAATAATTTTCATGGTGTTTTGCCTTTGAATGCATCATTTAATCTTGAAAACAATAAGTTTGATAGTGTTTTGCCATTCAATGAAAAAAGTGAAAATTAAAAACAATAAGTTTGATGGTAATTTTTCTTCGTTTGAGCAAAAGAGGGGTGGAAATTGAAAAAAGTCTTATAAGCAAAATAGGAGCGGGTGACAGAAGTCTATTATGGGTAACTATTAAGAGAAAAATTCCCTCTGGTTTGCAAAGGATATAAGAGCTAATGTAGGAGTGTTATACATGGCTTAATGGTGGAGTCTTATGGGATTGGGCATGGCTGAGAACACCCAAAGACAACAAATGGAGGAACTGCAGGATATTCTAAACCAAGTAAGGCTATCGGCGGCTAGCGATAATTGGATATGGATCAGGGCTTCTCGGTTAAGAGAGGCAGGAATACACTGTCAAGAAATATAAACTTAAATGAACCAGTGGACGATTTTTTCTGCACAAAAGTGTAGTAAGTTCGTATGGAGAGCAATAAAAGGAAGGATTCCGACAGCTGCAAAACTAACGGAAAGAGGTGTACCGTTACCTAGCGGAACATGTAGAGTCTGCGAACGCCGGATCATGTTCTTGTTAAGTGCAGGACAGGGGAAACTGTTTGGGAGCAGATCGGAACATGGGTCAAAGCAACAAAACCGAAAACACTCGGTGAAGTTTTCAGTTCGCTAAATGAGTTCAACTGGCAGAAGGTAAAGTATATATGAGTTATTTCATATCATGTTGGTTGAACGTTTTTAGTATATATGAGTTATTTCATATCATGTTGGTTGAATGTTTATTTTAATTTTTGGAATATATCGATTTACTTTGTTTTAATATTGGGTCTTAATATTATATATTATATATAGAGAGAGTATATATATATATATATATGGTAAGGTTCATGCGATAACCACCTTTATTGTGAGAACCGCGAGAACCACCTTTATTGCAAAATAAAATCTAAAAAAATCAAAAAGGCACTTAATTTTTTTTTAATATTTTCTTAATAAAAATCGTTATATTTCGTTACCCAAAAAAAACTTTTTTTTCGAGTAACAGCTATCCATGCACATGTGCATATGTATCATAACTTCGACAAATTCAGTAATACGTTATCACTAGTAGACAATTGCACTTTAATTTACAATACCATCCATAATACACTCAATTTTACATTAAATACACATGTGAATCATTATGTATAACAATTATATACCGTGTTTTGGTACAAAAAGTTTGTGATTTTGAATGATGAAGTAGGCTCATATATATGTTTTTTTGTTAGTTATATCTAGTGGTTGATGGGTTCATTACAGTTGTCACTTTATGATGTAATATGTTGATTGGATGGTATAAACGGTGTTGATGTACATGTAATAAAGTGAAAATATTGGTATTGGTATTGTATTATAAATGGTAGGAGGTGATGGTATTGTATTATAGATGGTAGGAGGTAATGGAAGTGTATTATGGATGGTATGATAGATGAAAGAGAAAGTGTATTCAAAGTAGTATACCAAAACACATTATTTCATGTTGATACATATAGACGCACATGTGCATTTCTTATATTGATAACGTAAAAAGTAGTGTATTACACATGGTAGTGTAAATGAAAGTACAATTGTCTAATGTTTGTAATGTATTGTAACATCCGTCAAAAACGGATTTACCAAACCCAGCTCCGTTTATCAACCGAACAGTCAGTTAAAATTTTCGTTGCGAATTAAATGCCCAAAATAATTTTAAACGATACGTAATCAATTATTATGCGGGGATATATGTTTAGTTTTTGAAAAACTGATAAAAATCGCAAAATAAAAATGATTTACTTCTGCCGGGTTTCGAACTCGGGTCTATAACCGGCTCAACAACACTTATCACTCAGCCGACCAACCACTCCGCCACTTTGATTTTCTGTTAATAAAAAGAAACAATTAATTCAAATATTCAAGTTAACAAGTTAAATTCAATCAATTTCCGCCCAATTAGCAGTCGTCGGAAATCCCGACGACTTCGCCGTTTAATTACATTTCCGCTCATAATAACCGAAGACTTAACTCCCTCGACGGTTATAACCGACGTCTGAACCCGCGACATCAGCTGTAACCGCCGGAGAACGGCTGACTTCGAATTGAGACCGAATTCAGACCCATTCATCTCGATGCTACCCTATAAATTCACCCACTACTCACCAGAAATCTTTCACACTCAAATCGCACCCTTTCTCGGCGAAAAATCACTCGCCGGAAATATTTGATACATCGCCGGAAAACCGTATCATTAACCGCTGAGCTTTACTGAACCCCCTAAACTCTCACCGAAATCACCCACACCCTTTGCAAGCCTTCGGAAGACTCTCTGCTGCAGGAGACTCGTCGCCGAAGAACTTGCTGCCACCGGAGTTCTGCCGGAAAACAGAGGAGAAACAGCCGGTACTTCTCACGCCTAATTCCTTTCCTTTTTACTTTTATCTCGACTGTAATTGATCATAAAACGCTAAAGGAACCTGAATCAATACTTCGAATCAGTCAGTCGCCACTTCCGGTTAAAACCAGTGAAGAAGACGACGTTTCAGTAATGGTTAAGTATAATTAAAATCAAGTTATTTACCGGGTTAGACACACAGTCCAGCGGTGGACTGTGTGCACTTTTAACGCTAAGGTCACGAGTTCGAGTATTGTCCCTCACACGTTGCCTTGATAAAAATTCCTTTTTCAGCAAACTGAACCGGGTTGATTTAAGTATATGTTAAGTATATTGATAACCGAGTTTATAACCAAGTGAGACACACAGTCCAGCGGTGGACTGTGTGTCCGCTAACCCACAGGTCCCGGGTTCGAGACCTGTGGAGCGCACCGGTTTTGTGATTTAAATCGTTTTTAAAAATAAAGGATTTCTGTTTAATTCTAATTAATGTATATATGTAATTAAAATCGGATATATGACGGGTTAGACACGTAGCTCAGTTGGTAGAGCTGCGTGCACGCGTACGGGAGGTCTCGGGTTCGACCCTCACCCAGCGCACAATAATATGCCTTCCGAACCGGTCAATGTCAGTCAAAGTCAAACGGTCAAAGTCAACTGTAGCAAAAATAAAATATTTTTTTATTATTTTTATTTAATTATTTTAATTAAAAATCAATTATAAATAACATTTTTAAGGTTAGAAAATAGCCTCAAACTCACAAAAATACACCCAACAATCCTACTAAAATAGATTAATAAAACCCGTTTACTTACCAACCGTAATGCGATTTATCTAGGTTTAATCTCACTCGTGGTTAAAACCACTTCGCGTGCACTCAACCTCATCAACCGAACGCACCCAATGTGAGTGAATTCTTACAAACTCCCCTTTTTTTTATTCATGTTTTGGGGTGTATCATGTGTTGCTTAAACTAAATCTCTTATGCAAATTCGTGCTATACCATTATATGAACTAAACTAGAATGTAACTATTGTTGGTTGTGATGTATTACTTATTGTCAAAGTTGTATGCAAATTATTTAGGCCCATCAGTTCCTCGTGGGAGACGAGAACAACGCGTGCCTTAAAACTCATTCATTAGGCCCATCACTTCGTAGAACAATGCGTGCCTCTAAACTCATTCATTAGGCCCATCAGTTCGTAAGAACAACGCGTGCCTCAAAACTCAATCATTAGGCCCATCAGTTCGTAAGAACAACGCGTGCCTCAAAACTCATACATTAGGCCCATCAGTTCGTAAGAACAACGCGTGCCTCAAAACTCATTCATTAGGCCCATCAGTTCCTCGTGGGAGACGAGTCGAACAACGCGTGCCTCAAAACAATCATTTGGTGTTTGTGTGTTCAATATTCAATATTATGTGTTGTGTGAATAAATTTACATCTACATTTACTCATAGGTGGTATGCACATTATTTATAATCAATTGGATAAACTTGTTCAAATGTTTTTCCATAGGATTCACTCGCCAACATTATGTTGATCCAAAAACCTTTTTACACATGATACAGGTGGACAGGTTGAAGCAAGGAAAACATAGGATAAGCCTTAGAAGAGAACCAAGAAGCTTAGATTGATAGTTAGAACATGTTGTATCATTTATTGTAAATTTCCATTAAATTGTATTAATAAATATGAAACGTTTAATAAATGTCATGAGCTTTGATGATAACCCAATCATGCCCCGGTCACCTTTTCCGCTGCGGGTCGGGTGTGACAGATTGGTATCAGAGCCATGACTATAGGGATATAGGATAGGTTATTAGACCCTTAGAGCCTATACTATAGTCTGCCTAAATTTTAATTGATTAGGTGGTTAAAGACAAACTGGTGATATTTATTTGTTTCATATTACAGTCAAACATACATGCTTATATACATATTTGTTATACATATATCAATGTTCATATGTTCAATTCATTTTCATACTCTCATTATTCAAGGATTTTGTTGCAATTTTCAAATCCCATCAAAGTGAGTTCTGCGACGGGCATGTAGTAACCGGAAGGGTACAAGTACCGATAGTCGGGACGTCCTGTCTAGGTTGGCATTCGTATAAATCCAAAATAACAGACCAGTTTGCCTACCTGGGGACTAACGATGAGAGTACGACGGACCTATTAGGCCAAAGCATGCCACACCAAACGTCGTTCGAACTAACCTCACTTTGAGATGTCACTGTGTCCATGCCTGGGCACATTCCGAATATCCTACGTTACATATTTTGCGATTTTCTCCGGGTTTTAGTGTACGTAACCAGGCTAACACATGCGAACCATATGAAAAACCCGGTAATCATGGGGGCCCACATGATTACGAAGGTGAAGTATGGCGGCATGCAAGGCCCAATTACGAGCAAAACCCAAGACATCCTATGGATGTAGTAGATTTATTTTTCTATATTTATTTTATGAACGTTCATTCCCCAAACACGACCCACGATCCCAAAGGCATCCAACTCATACTCTTGATATGTATTCCTTGTAGATGTCATCTAGCCTCGCTCGTAGGAAAATGAGAGCAGGAAAAGCCCGTGAACGCATGGCTACCCAAATCGCTCAGCAAATGGCGACCGTAATACCCAACATCGTAGTTCAAGTTCAACAAGCCCTTACCGCTAATTCCATTAACCCAACCCAACAAGAAGATCAAACCACTATAAATCCTTCAGTCACTAGATGCACCTACAAACATTTCAAATCCTGCGATCCTCCAAAATACGAAGGTACTGAAGGTGTCACCGCTCTCCTCCACTGGTTCGAAGAAATGGAGAACACTTTTCTAAATTGCGATTGCCCCGATGATCGCAAAGTGCGTTATGCTACCGGTCGACTATATGGGATAGCACTTACTTGGTGGAATACAGAGAAGGCCAAACGAGGTGTGGAAGATGCTATGTCCTTAACTTGGAACGAATTGAAGGAAATCATGACCAGACGATTTTGCCCGAGGAGCGAAATCAAGAAGTTAGAAGATGAATTTTACTCATTGAAGCAAGTGGAAGGAGACCACATCACCTACAACAAAAGATTCCTCGAGTTACATCAAATGGTTCCCAACATGTTCACTCCCCTCTACCGTTTGATCGAGCACTACATTCGTGGTCTTCCGTCAAAGATTCAAGACCCTGTAATAAGTGCCAAGCCTGCAACTTTGGAAGCAGCAATGGAGCTAGCAACAGAGCTCACCGAGAACCGAATCCGAAACAAAGACTTCAAGGAGGAGAAGAAGAAGGATAAAGAATCGACTGAAACCTCCGACTCCACTCAAACCGAATCCCCTTCTCAACCCAATCCTAAGAGAAGAAGAGTCGGGCGACTATTCGCTGCTACTCAACGAAATCAACCAGTTTTACACGCCATGCCCATCAGAGCTATCCCAATCACCCAAGTGGCACCCAACTCAGCTTACCCAAATAAGAAACCATATCTTGGACCTTACCCTCGATGCAACAACTGTTTTTATCACCATCCCCTTACTTTACCTTGCCGGCTATGTACAACTTGTGGACGCTATGGTCATTTGAGCAATGTTTGCCGCACCGCTCAAAACCAAACCTCAACCCCTACTCAACCCATGATCCAAACATATCAACAACCTCAATACCCCATGTACCCATATGTTCGAGCTTGTTTCAATTGTGGCGACCCTACCCATTTTAGAAACACGTGCCCTCGTTTGGTTAACATCATAAACGCCCAAGCTCAAGCAAACCCAGTTAACCAAGCAAACCCAGCTCCACCGCCAGCAAGAGGAAGAGTTTATAACATCAACGCCAATCCTGTTGAAGATATTAACGGTCCAAACCAACCACTTAACTAGCCTTCTCTCACCAAGAATCAAGATTCAACTCCAACCACTTAGTTTTTATGTTTTTCTCTATGTTATCTCAATTTTCACGTATCTCAATTGGAATTTTATCCAAGAATTTTAATGCAAATTACTAGTTCAGTTTGTTTTATACTCATTGATTTAATATTCATATCATCATACTTCACGACATATCTCAGTTTCATCATTTAAAGAAGTTGAGTTGCGTCTCACTTCTACATAGACTAACCTCTCCATCATATTAAACGAGAGAGGTATTGTCAAACACGGATATTATTAGAATTAAAACTCAAGCGCTGGTTGTTGTGTTTGTTTATGTTGTAGAGTCGCATAGAACTAATCATAACTTGCGGATAAAGTCAATGAGAATTTGACAAGAATATGGTGGATACGCCGCTGGTACTTCCTATATATAAGTATTCTTGTCAAATGATCGGAGGCATTATCAGGCGGTTATGAGAGGTTCCATGCATAGGTTGTTTGTGTGATTAAGTTATTCATTTTCAGTACATGCAATAAGCTCGGCTCCGTTTGATTGAGCCTTGAGCACACAGACAATTTCATTTTCAATACATTCAATACGTTCGGCTCCGTTTGATTGAGCCTTGAGCGCACAGACATTTCAATTTCAGTACATACAATACGATCAGCTCCGTTTGATTGAGCCTTGATCGCACAGATATATTTCATTTCAGTATTTTTATGTTTGTTGTATTGATTGTAGAGTTATAGGACTAATCATAATTCACTGATAAAACTAATGAAAATTTGAAAAGAATATGGTGGATACGCCGCTGGTACTTCCTATATATAAGTATTCTTGCCAAAGGATCAGAGGCGTTATCAGGCGGTTATGAGAAGTTCCATGTAGGATTTAGTATTGCCTTGGTTGAAATTTGTGTTACATTTATATCATCTCACTATTTAAAGAAATTGGATTGTGATCCATTTCTACATAGACTAACCTCTCCATCATAAACAAACGAGAGAGGAACTGTCACCATTCAAACATATATACTATCAGAATGTGGATTCAATTATTAGTTGTTGTGGTTATTTGTGTAGATTGTAGTATTGGAAGTTTTGCCTTAGAATATAACCATACTTTTCCAAACATATCTAAACTCTTATGATATCATTTTAGCGAATCATTCCTGCTTGACAATACTTATACAGTAGGCAACAAAAAGCGATTCCTGTATTAGGATACTTAACCTTTACAAGGAACGTTACCGCCTCGAACAAAAACTTAAACCTTTATTTTTTGAGCATACAACTGTCAAACAAAACATCACCATCCTTTTAGTCAAAATATGTCATTATTTAAATTTCGGGATGAAATTTCTAAAAAGCAGGGGATACTGTAACATCCGTCAAAAACGGATTTACCAAACCCGCTCCGTTTATCAACCGAACAGTCAGTTAAAATTTTCGTTGCGAATTAAATGCCCAAAATAATTTTAAACGATACGTAATCAATTATTATGCGGGGATATATGTTTAGTTTTTGAAAAACTGATAAAAATCGCAAAATAAAAATGATTTACTTCTGCCGGGTTTCGAACTCGGGTCTATAACCGGCTCAACAACACTTATCACTCAGCCGACCAACCACTCCGCCACTTTGATTTTCTGTTAATAAAAAGAAACAATTAATTCAAATATTCAAGTTAACAAGTTAAATTCAATCAATTTCCGCCCAATTAGCAGTCGTCGGAAATCCCGACGACTTCGCCGTTTAATTACATTTCCGCTCATAATAACCGAAGACTTAACTCCCTCGACGGTTATAACCGACGTCTGAACCCGCGACATCAGCTGTAACCGCCGGAGAACGGCTGACTTCGAATTGAGACCGAATTCAGACCCCATTCATCTCGATGCTACCCTATAAATTCACCCACTACTCACCAGAAATCTTTCACACTCAAATCGCACCCTTTCTCGGCGAAAAATCACTCGCCGGAAATATTTGATACATCGCCGGAAAACCGTATCATTAACCGCTGAGCTTTACTGAACCCCCTAAACTCTCACCGAAATCACCCACACCCTTTGCAAGCCTTCGGAAGACTCTCTGCTGCAGGAGACTCGTCGCCGGAAGAACTTGCTGCCACCGGAGTTCTGCCGGAAAACAGAGGAGAAACAGCCGGTACTTCTCACGCCTAATTCCTTTCCTTTTTACTTTTATCTCGACTGTAATTGATCATAAAACGCTAAAGGAACCTGAATCAATACTTCGAATCAGTCAGTCGCCACTTCCGGTTAAAACCAGTGAAGAAGACGACGTTTCAGTAATGGTTAAGTATAATTAAAATCAAGTTATTTACCGGGTTAGACACACAGTCCAGCGGTGGACTGTGTGCACTTTTAACGCTAAGGTCACGAGTTCGAGTATTGTCCCTCACACGCTGCCTTGATAAAAATTCCTTTTTCAGCAAACTGAACCGGTTGATTTAAGTATATGTTAAGTATATTGATAACCGAGTTTATAACCAAGTGAGACACACAGTCCAGCGGTGGACTGTGTGTCCGCTAACCCACAGGTCCCGGGTTCGAGACCTGTGGAGCGCACCGGTTTTGTGATTTAAATCGTTTTTAAAAATAAAGGATTTATGTTTAATTCTAATTAATGTATATATGTAATTAAAATCGGATATATGACGGGTTAGACACGTAGCTCAGTTGGTAGAGCTGCGTGCACGCGTACGGGAGGTCTCGGGTTCGACCCTCACCCAGCGCACAATAATATGCCTTCCGAACCGGTCAATGTCAGTCAAAGTCAAACGGTCAAAGTCAACTGTAGCAAAAATAAAATATTTTTTTATTATTTTTATTTAATTATTTTAATTAAAAATCAATTATAAATAACATTTTTAAGGTTAGAAAATAGCCTCAAACTCACAAAAATACACCCAACAATCCTACTAAAATAGATTAATAAAACCGTTTACTTACCAACCGTAATGCGATTTATCTAGGTTTAATCTCACTCGTGGTTAAAACCACTTCGCGTGCACTCAACCTCATCAACCGAACGCACCCAATGTGAGTGAATTCTTACAAACTCCCCTTTTTTTTATTCATGTTTTGGGGTGTATCATGTGTTGCTTAAACTAAATCTCTTATGCAAATTCGTGCTATACCATTATATGAACTAAACTAGAATGTAACTATTGTTGGTTGTGATGTATTACTTATTGTCAAAGTTGTATGCAAATTATTTAGGCCCATCAGTTCCTCGTGGGAGACGAGAACAACGCGTGCCTTAAAACTCATTCATTAGGCCCATCACTTCGTAGAACAATGCGTGCCTCTAAACTCATTCATTAGGCCCATCAGTTCGTAAGAACAACGCGTGCCTCAAAACTCAATCATTAGGCCCATCAGTTCGTAAGAACAACGCGTGCCTCAAAACTCATACATTAGGCCCATCAGTTCGTAAGAACAACGCGTGCCTCAAAACTCATTCATTAGGCCCATCAGTTCCTCGTGGGAGACGAGTCGAACAACGCGTGCCTCAAAACAATCATTTGGTGTTTGTGTGTTCAATATTCAATATTATGTGTTGTGTGAATAAATTTACATCTACATTTACTCATAGGTGGTATGCACATTATTTATAATCAATTGGATAAACTTGTTCAAATGTTTTTCCATAGGATTCACTCGCCAACATTATGTTGATCCAAAAACCTTTTTACACATGATACAGGTGGACAGGTTGAAGCAAGGAAAACATAGGATAGCCTTATAAAGAACCAAGAAGCTTAGATTGATAGTTAGAACATGTTGTATCATTTATTGTAAATTTCCATTAAATTGTATTAATAAATATGAAACGTTTAATAAATGTCATGAGCTTTGATGATAACCCAATCATGCCCCGGTCACCTTTTCCGCTGCGGGTCGGGGTGTGACATGTATTATGGAATTTGTCAAAGAAATGATGAAAATGCACATGTGCATGGTAGTGTATTATGGATGGTATGATAGATGAAAGAGAAAATGTATTCAAATTAGTGTACCAAAACACCTTATTTCATGTTGATATATATAGATGCACATGTGCATTGCTAATATTGGTAACGTCAAAAGTAGTGTGTTACACATGGTAGTGTAAATGAAAGTACAATTGTCTAATGTTTGTAATGTATTACGGAATTTGTCAAAGAAATGACGAAAATGCACATGTGCATGGATAGTTGGTACTAAAAAAAAAATTTGAAATTTTTTTATTGTTGAGTAAATATAGCGACTTTTTCAAAAAAATATATTAAAAAAACAAAAAAAAATTGTATTTTTTTGGATTTTTTTAGATATTATTGTTTGTGTTCACACTGGTTTCCGCGGTTCTCGCAATAAAAAGTGGTTCCTAACGGATCCTTGTCCTATATATTATATATATATATATATATATAGTACTATGCAATATACTAATATATAGAAATATGTAAGAACAATTTATTTCATGTTTTAAAAAAAAAAGTGAACTATTTTTAGCTAGACCTAAATTCATGGTTAACCACCCATAATTGACCCTTTATGACCTGTTATATGTTTATAAAAACACACATAACATGTATTGTTAGTGTGTATACCGGACCTCTAAATTTTTAACTAACTTCTCTAAAACTACAAATCACATTTTATGTAAAATTTGATTAATTTTGGTTCACTAATTAGTCCTCTAGTCCAAATACACAAATACATTAAAATGTATTTTTTTAATGTATATTCTTGATGATATTGTGTAACAATTTACATAGAATGTGATGAGTTTATTATCCACATGCTTATTTTTTATTATTCATACATATGATTAATATATAATATAGATTTATTAAACATAAATGTTATTATCAAGGGAAGAGGGCTACAAATGGGAAAAAAACAAAAAGTTTGACATTTTAACTTTACACTTCATATGCCCTCTTAAAAATTGTAGGAATTTACCATTTTTACATGGAAAATGTTTTGTATAGATGTAAAGATACGCTTTTTAACCAATTTTTTTACTTATTTTTTCGTATAAGTTGTGATGGTTAACTTTTTAAAAAGAACTTTTTTCTCGACATTTAGGTATAAATTTTGTTGACAACGAAGTTTTATTCAAATTGTGTATTATTTAGTGGCGTAAGATATAGTAAATGTTAGTATTATACCAGTGCTCTGACGAACGTAACCGATACCGATCGAAAATGTAACTTACCAAACCTATATACACTCCAATCACGTGCGGAGGCATCCATAACGGTTTTAGAAACTGCAATAACCGTCTTGAAAAAGCACCCCATTAATATCGCAACTGATTTCACACTTTCAACAACAAATCAACATTACTCACCGGCGGCAGTTCGGTTACAGTTCAGTTCTTCAATGGCGAATGAAGGTTCTGGAGAAACGATGATCATATGGGCTTTGATCAGACAATCATCACCGACGACTGTGATCACTGGGTGGTTTTTGAGACGGACCTCACCAAACTCTTTCATCGCATTCGCGCCACTCTCTCTTGGCATCAACTCATCGTTCGTTCCTTTTTCTCTCATATTGATTCCGTTTTTTTGAAAATTAGGGTTTACTGAATTCATAATTCTGATAGTTGCAGATACTTTGAATTTGATGGTTACTTTGTTTGTGTATGTATTGTGTTATTGAGTTTAGGATAGGATGATGGATGAGCTACATGCTCAGGGGAAAACAATCGACGACATCGTAAACCGTTTGAATAAGTTTACAATCGATCCACAAATGATTTCAGCCATCCGATCGGCTCATGCTCTCGGGTACCTACTTAATCGTTGGTTCTTAACTAATCTGTGTTTGTTTGATATATAGATGTTAAGATTGAAAGTGTTTGTTTGTTTGTGTGTTCAGATGTAAAATGAAGGTGCTTAGTGACAGGAATCAGTTCTTCATTGAAACAATCTTGAAAAACAACGGAGTTTATGAGTGTTTTTCGGGTATCATCACGAACCCGACTGTTGTGGATGAAGAAGGCAGGCTTAGAATCTTGCCTTACTTGGGAAAGAATCGTTTCCCTCATGGCTGCATGCTTTGCTCTCCGAATCTGTGCAAGGTAACTACTTCTAAGCAACTAATTTACGTGTCATTATTTTCATTGAATCTCGGGTGATTTGAACTTGTACTTTGATCATCAGGGACTGTGATTGAGAAGATTCAACGTTCGCGTAAAAAGAAACGAGGCATAATCTACATCGGAGATGGGAGAGATGATTTATGTCCGACCCTGAAACTTACTGAAGAAGACCACGTTATGCCCAAAGAAAAGAAGACTTTGCATCGCATGCTTACGTTAGCAAAAATACCTATCAAACCCAAAATTCATGCCTGGAAAGATGGAGAACAACTCGAAAACAATTTGATTCGCCTTCTTTTGCCACAATCTGAAGTCTTAGAGAGTTGAAACCGGAATTCGTGTGTTTTCGAGCGTTGTGTTGCAGGTAAAACGGTTTCTGGTACTTGTTTGAGTAGTTGTAGGTAGAGCTTTATGTGAATTTGAGATAGCTTTGATCATGTAAGGTGTTTTGAGATGATGACAAATGACTGTCGCTTGGTTGGCAGCGAGTTTAGAAGTTTATGAATGCCTATAAATCTATAATAATCAGATTGTTTTGTATGAAGCAATTTACAGCAGTTGTTATCTAGTGAGTCAATACAAATTTCGTCTAAAATCGCTGCCAAACCTACACAGAAACTTCAAACACTTGAGCCAATTGGAAACCTCCCATGCAGATACTTGTATGATTTTCGTGCACAAACTACACCACTTAAAAAACTTGTCAACTAATAGGAAGCAATTAACCGGGCTAAAGTATATTTAAACGCTTATAATAATCAGATTGTTTTGTACGAAGCAATTTACAGCAGTTGTTAGCTAGCAGAGCTTAACAGCATGCCATGAAATGTATTACGAGTTCTTATACGAAAGAAGATTGTTGACCTGACAATGACAACAACGTAGCTAGTTAAACTAAAACCGCTTGGTAATGAACATTGAGTATCAAAAGCATGCCATGAAATGTATTATGAGTTTCAAGTATGAGAAGTTTGATGTAAGGTGAGTTCGTTAAATTAACACGTGACTTGAAATCGGTTTGAATAATTTCGAGTCAAGGTAGTCTTTCAAAATCCTTTGGTTTTAGGCTTTTAGCTTTCCTAGGTGTTCTGAGAGAAGTTTTTCCAAAAATTTCAATATTTCATTCGAACTAACCAATTGTTCGAAAGGTTGCACAGGTTACATAGGCTTTTGCAACATATACCCGCAAATTGTTGCAGCCATTTGAACCAAGCAACTCAACCATCAAACCAAACCTAAATATTTGCAACCATTTAAATCGCTTAATCGCTTATGACCGAACCAATCGAATGTATAGTAATTACCAAGAAAGGTTACCTCTATGGCTTAAAGTTAGTACTTAAATAATACTTTTTACTATTTAATTCAGCAATGATAATAATAATAAATCGTGATTATAATTGTAAGCAAAATTGTTTACAAAAAACAAATAAACTTAAATTCAATTTATAGTCATCATTGAATCGAACTTGTTTGTTTAGCTCTTAATGGTTCAGATATCTTCCTGGTCCGGCAGATGTCTGAATGATTAAGACATTTTTATCTGAATGCTTAAGCATTATACCGAGCCTAAATGGTTAAAGACCTCTAGACATTTGTATCTAAACGGTTAAGGATTATACCGGCTCTTCATGATTCAGACATTTTACTGATTTAGCACTTAACAACTACATTCTACTTAAATATGATGATATGAAATGATTAAAAAAAAAGAAATTTCATAAGAAATGAAAAGATGCATACAATGTTCATCTACTATTCTACTCACATTTCTTGAAGAAACTGTCAATTCCACGAGTGCCAGCTGGCACCGAGTTTTTCTTCTTCTCATCGCTTTTGTGAGATCGATCGGTTTTCGACGAGATCTGAACCGGTGGCGGCATCGGAAGAGAATCCAGAAGGAAATCAGCGGTCGGACGGTGCCTCTTCACGGCCATTCGAACATGCTCGAGCTTTATCGTCTTCCGCTTCTTCTCGATTGCAACTTCCGATGATTTCTCCGTCAAGAATTTGAGGAAAAGGTCGGTGGCGTTGGAGATTACGAACAACGCATCGGAGTTTACTTTGTTCATTTCTGTGTCCAGTTTCATGATTCGCTTCACTCTGCCTGCCGGAAAACTCGATTGAAGTGTCTCCGTGTTGATTTCTTCATTCTCCGCCATTGTTGATTATTGTAAAATTAGTAAAGAGCTGAATGTTTGCTTATTTATTTAGGGTTTTTATTTGATTTTGGCGGGAAAATTGAGGGATTGTTTTTGGCGGGTTGTGAACTCCCCCAATTTTATTTTTAAGTTGCGAATACACCCCATAATTATGCTAAATGCCAGCCTAGTCCCTCTACTTTCACCGTAGTTTTATTTAAAAGTTATCGTAAAATAGATTCGTATATTTTAGGTGGAACCCGTTAGGGTTAAGTTCAGTGAACAATACGGTATTTACAGGTAAATAGATTCGTATATTTTAGGTGAAACCTGTTAGGGTGTTCATCGAATCGAATTTTTGAATTGCTCAAATCAAATTTTTCGAATAAATTTTTTTCATGAATTCGAATCTCATTAAGAACCAGCTCAAATCAAATTTTCGAATAATTTTTTTTATCTTATATACGTTCTATGTAAATTTTGGGTTTCTACCTATCTTTCTCTAGTATTGAAATTTTCATATTCATATCACATTATCACATTTTGATTTTTTATTATTATGTGTTTTTTTCTTCTAAACTTGGTACACTTTGGCGTATTACAATAGTTTTTAAACATTCTAGATATCAACATGTTTTAAATGATAAACTATCATCAAGTGGATTCGCAAAATTCGTCGCAAATTTTATAATAAAGGTAAAATGTTGTCTAGCATTGTCAGTCATATAAATATACCAAAAAATGATTATTCTCGTGATTTTCCCTGTATATACCCCTAGTAGTAAAACATCACACAACTTTCTGGAGCTTGAAGAGCACAAAAACTTGAACCATTTGTATTGACCACAACAGCTTACCAATTAAGTCAAAACAATGATCAGCATCCAGATTTGCTAAACCCGTGAAGGTTTAAAGACAGTTAAAGTAGTAACCTGTGACTGGAACTAGTAACCAAATGGCAAGCTTGGATGGGTTACATAAGTTTTGTGTGAGACGCACATATTTAGAGGTGGTCAAAGTTGATTAGGCGACGCATGGATGTTTTATAATCATAAGGACATTTTAAGTAATGTTATGTATCAATGGGAACACATTATCTTCACATAATTATCCATACACTCGCTGGATCAACGTCACGCGTTGATTGGCTTGCCATTTAATTTAGGAAACGGGTCTTGCTTGCTTAGAACCGCCACTTTGCTCTTGTGAGCAAAATACCCTTTCACCAGATTCTTGTATATCAAAATCGACATTATACATTCCACCTGTCAACAAAAACCTCGTCAAACACAAACACTCGCCTTCTATATCCCTGTTCTTCGGTTTGTGGGTCCCACCAAGAACTTGGTAGTATAACCATATTTAACTAGAATTCGGCAATGATACCTTACCTCATCCAAATCCATCTCCATCTGGAGCCATTTCAATGCTTTAACAATCATTTCTAACTTTATCTGGTGTGCCTTGCTCGGATCCTTCTGCTTTTGAATAATATAGCTGCCATGACAACACATATAAGTTAAACAAAAAGGCAATAATAAAATAAAACATAGTAAAATGCCATTTTCGTCCTGAGGTTTGGCCAGTTTTGCGACTTTCATCCAAAGGTTTGTTTTTTCGCATCTGGATACAAAAGGTTTGATTTTGCCATGTTCATCCGGCTCGTTAACTCCATCCATTTTTCTCCGTTAAATCAGGGGTATTATCACTTTTTTGTTAACTTAAGGGCAATTCGGTCTTTTGAATACTTTGTACATTATGCTAAATGCTTGTATATAAATTGAAAAAGACCGAACTGCCCTATAATTTAACAAAAAAGACGCAAATACGCTTTACTTAATGGAGAAAATGGATGGAGTTAACGAGCCGGATGAAAATGGCAAGATTTCAAATCTTTTGGATTCAGATGCGGAAAAACAAACCTTTGGACGAAAGTTGCAAAACCGACCAAACCTCAGGGATGAAAATGGCATTTTACACATAAAACATTATTCAACAATGAACACTTACATTTTCTTTACGAGTCTTTGGTACACCTGAAGCTCTAGCTTTTCAAGGACAAGATAAACACCTGATCTCAAGAATCTAAATAAAAACGTTTAGCGTCTAGAAGAAAAAAAATAGTTAACTGGCAACAAGTACAACAAGTAGAGGTGGTAAAATAGACGTACCGATCTTCATGCTGCTCAAGTGCATGTCTAAGAAGTCTGAGATCACCTCTTCTCATAGCTAGCACAATGTCACTATACTATAACACAATCAAAAAGTACCTTTAAGACTAAAGTATCTTTATTTTGTGAAACAAATTAACACGAACGCAATGACAAGAATGTTTTCATTATCATTTTCACTTTCAGTTTTAAATTACTAAAATTTTCAAGACACTCAAAACAATCGGTCATCTGATTATACAATTTCAAATAGCAATAGCACAAGCCCACCCACTTTATTACGGGTGTTTGGTACCCGTTAGGGCTGCAAACGAACCGAACGAACACAAACAAGACCTTGTTTGTGTTCGTTTGTTAAGAAAATATGTGTTCACGAACTGCTCATGAACACTTACCGACGGGATTTTATACTTGTGTTCGTTTGTTAGTTTTAGGCAACGAACGTTCACGTACACAAACTAATGTTTAGGAGCACTAATGTTCGTTTGTTATTTGTCATTTTGACAGATTAAATAATATAAAAAAACAAAAAACACTAATGATCTATCGAACATAAACGAACATGTTATAAATGAACGAGCGCGGCCTCTGTTCATGTTCATTCATTTAACTAAACAAACACAAACGAGCTTCCCGCCAAACGGTTCGCTAAACGTTTGGTTCATTTGCAGCCAGTGTCCCACAACCAAATGCCCCCCAAAGGATTATGAAAATACCTCAACTAGATTGTACTTCTCGAGGAGTGATTTTTTAGGTAAGATCCCTATTGAAAGCTTCACGGGTACCAAATATTTCAATATCATCCTGTTTCAGCAGACTTAACATAAATTATCATCCCAAAAAAACACAAAAGTGATAACAAGATAATCATTGTAAGAACGCTACATTAACTCTAATAAGCTATTAATTATAGTTTTGCTATCAAGATTAAAAGATATTTAAAATGAGAACAAAAGGCGTGCCTTATGTTTGCTTCGCTTTGAGGGTCGCAGTGTTTTAGCGCGTATGACAATTTATGATCAGCCTGCAGAATAAAAAAACGACAAATTATCAAGATAAAGAAGAAAAATATGCGGAGGAAATCATACAAAATCATGACTACTTGTATACATCTTTAAAACTCATAATTTCTCAGACTACGTACAGCTGGAAAATTTTCGTTAAGTACTTCTAAGCGACCAGTGTAGTACATGTAGGTTACCTGTAATACAATATAAAAGAATAGTTAGTATGATTTTTATAAGCTAGTTTGATCACAATCAAACATCTTACTTTATCTCTGACAGGAAATTCTTCAAAATCAAATATACGAGCTGTTTCAATGCTTCTTATCACACTCCGGCAAAGATGAACGGTGCCAAGCTGCAAAATTACGTAAAAAACATTAATTTATATACTCTTTATAACATGTCAAACATGTAACAAAGAAAAGATTAGATAATAAGAAAAACATATCACCCGAGTCGAACGTTCCGAAATTCGCCCAAAGTATACATAAAAGTAAAACCTCATAAATCATTTCAATTAAAGAATTAAACTATTGCTGAAATAAAATAAGTTTTGTAACAATATCTGGCAATAATAATTTGTATTAAAAACTATATATTTGGACGGAACTATAGAAGGTGTTTTGAGTAAAAGTGTATAAGAAACAAATAGTGAAAAAAAGGTTAATTTGCAAAAAATAAAAAAAGACAAGTAAAAAAAGGAGGGTCGAATTCTGCACAATTGTAATAAGATAAATAGATATGTAAAAAATGGAAGAAAAGTGTCACCTTGAAATAGACTTTGAACAATTGGCAAGTGACATATAGCGCTCCAACACGTTTTGGTCCTTTTCCCTATAATGAAAAAGACCCGATTTAAGCTATTAAATACATATATATTTGTGGGTAAATTATTTGGTGCAACAAGAATAGGTCAGACAAGTCAAACGGGTTGATTAGGCTTATCTTTTATTTCTAACAACTCAAATGGATCATATATGTAGAACAAGCCACACAGGTCAAAAGTGTAAGTTTAGGAAAACACATACCGCAAGAACACCAAACACTTTCATGAGGAATGACCCAGCTGCCTTTAGTTTCTCAGGTGTTTTTCCATTGGAAGCCAACTCTCTGTCGGCCTGCATACACAATAACACAAGTTAAAAAAATTAACTGCAACATAATCAGTAAAATAAAGTTTTTTGCATAGCCAACGTACTGTTTCATTGTCCCATTTTAGTCAATGTAACTTTTTTTCTGATGCAACAGAGTCATTAAAAGATGACTTTGCGTCCCGTTAGGGTTCCGTTTGCATGCAAAACCGGCAGTCAAAATGAATTTTTTTTTATAAAAATGTTAAATTATATTATATATACTATAAGTATGCTATTTTGTCACATCAACCAACTTTAGCCCCTCAACTTTAATAATAAACAACTTTAACCCTTCAACTTTAAAAAAGTCATGTTTGGCCCATCAACTTTAATTATGGCATGTTTAGCCCCTTAACTAAAACAACTTTGGACCTTCGACTTTAATAATAAACAACTTCAGCCCTTTAACTTATATAATGACATGTTTAGCCGCTTAACTATAACATCAAACAACTTTAACTCTCGCGATTTGCTTATTTTTATCTACGTTTCGAACCCACTGCGGAGTGAGGGTGGTAACCCACTAGTTAATGTATAAAGATGTTGATTCATATAACATGTTAGTTTGTATATAGAAGTTGATTTTACCTATTACAAAATGACCCAAACAGTACACAAACCATCTTTTAATGACTAAAAAGTAAGAAAAGGTATATTGAGTAAAATGGGACAAATGATATAAGAAAATTGATCTTTATGCAAAAGCATTACTGATAAACATGTGCTTGGATGAAACTGAAAAGAAAATTATTATTTCTTTCTTTTATTTTTTATGTTGTACATTTTCTGCTGCCCCAAAAAAGTTTTTTTCTTTTTTTTTTGTTTGAGTCTCTCATTTCCATTTTTCTTTTTCAAGCTTTAATTGTAACTGCAGTTCCATACCTTCTCAGCCAAAATCCTAATTTCATATACAACCACATACAATGCTTCTAACGCCCATGCAGATTCCCAGTTCCGAAATTCCTGAATGAAAGCACTGAATAATTTCCCATATTAGCAAATCCAACAGTACAACCGTACAATATAAATTGGAAAACATGAGGTGGCAAATTCGACCCATTTTATAATGATGGGTCTATTCGAGTTATATTTATATCTAGCGGGTAGCAAAGGTACGCTGAAAAGTCATCCAAAGTGTGATTTTCATGCATTAAACCTCCATAATCATTTTATACCAAAATATGTTTTTTTAAATAATATTACACGTCTTGAATATCTTTTTATGCGGAAAGCTCTGACTTTTATTGAAAATACATATTTCAGATTTTCAGTAACCATTTTATATTGAAAATATATATTTCAGTAATCATATTACACACTTAACCATCTATAAAAATGTAGAATTTGGACAAAATTGTTATGTGTCTGACCCAACTAGACTTGAAATTTACTCGTTTTAACCCGTACTAAAAATTAAATGTTTTGGACTCTTTACCCAACCGCACCATTTTGCCACCTCACAAGAAACTAATAAGAACTCAAATTATGCCGAATTACTTTGCTGATTTCTCAAATGCTTGATATGATTCAACCAAATGGCCGACCCGGTAACTTTGCATAGCACGAAATAATGGAGCTACTATTTCAGCATATTGGGAATATTTATCTGCTTGTTTGATCACTCTGTTAGCATCCTGCATACACAAACTTCAGTAACAATGTATTTCTCAACACACTTACTTTAAAATATATAAACAGTTAAACACACATGTTTCAAAAAAATAGAGACGTTAAAGACTAACTAGTGGGTAACTGATGCCAAATTATAAGGATTAACTATTATATCATCATACATAGTTGCTTTTTGCAAAATAACCACCGCCTAATTTGAAAACGACAAAAAGAAAACCATATGGTTTCCAAGAAGTGTTAGCACTTTCTGTTCACAATTAGTCATTCTTGTAAATTACAGTGTTCGTGGTTTTTTTTACTAGAACTCATTTGTTAGACATAATGCTCCAATCACATCAATAGAATTCAAACTAAGGCTCGACTTCAAAGATTACAATTCCAATAATGGAGTTGAAGTATAATGTATATACAGTTCCAACATTTGAACAACACGAGCACCAATTTGTTTCCTCCATCCCAAGCACTACTTAAAGTGTTCTATAAATCTAAAATTAACAGTGCTAACAACCTTAAAAGGTTAATCTAGAGCTTGCAAAACCAAATAGCTTTGAATAAATTGTACAAGTATATATTATGCAGAAAAACATTTATCTAGACTAATTCATGATTCACTCATAAGTGCTAACTGCATTTTGTTTTAGCACCAAACACTCCAAAACTTCCACTATTCAATATATCATCATTTGAAATGATGTTAAGGGTTAATCTACATTTTGCAAGAACAGGTGCCTTTTGATAATTTGTACAACTATAAATCATGCAAAAAAAACATTCATCCACTCATAGTTGTCAATAGCGAGCGTAGCGATCGCTATAGCATATAGGTCTAGGCTCGCAATTAGGGTTGTAGCGATAACAGCGACAGTTTAATTTATCTTTTGTTTTTTAATATAAAAAGAAATTAAATATAGCTATAAAATAGCTGGATTTTAGGTTTTTGTTAAACATACATGTAAAATAGCATATATACAAGAGTATTTTGATATACCATACATATAAAAAAAATAATTTTTTTCTAGTGTATCGCTATTTATAAAATAGTCGCCCGCTATTTATCGTTATTTGCTATGTAGCATACAGGTACCCTATCGCTATTTGTCGCTATTCGCCATTAACAACTATGCATCCATTCTAATTCCAAGTTCACTCATCCTTAGTAACTGCATCCTTTTTACCACCAAATACTCCGAAACTTACACTAATCAACATTTCATCATCTGAAATGAAATCAAACAGTTCATCTACAGTTTGCAACAAGTACCTTTGAATAAATTACCCAAGTATAAATCATATAGAAGCACATTAATCCAGTCTAATTCTAATTTCACCTCATAACTGCTAACTGAATTCCTTTTTTAGCACCAAATACTCTAAATTTTACACTATTCAATACATCATTATCTGAAATGAAAGTAAAACCATACATAAGCCCTAACAAACATCCAAATCCACATAACAATCAATGAAACCTGGAAGATATTTAGGGCATCGGCGAGTGCGAGAAACGACGGTGATTCAGACGATAGATAAAGTAGGTTTTTAAGAGAAGTTCCGTCTTGATACGAAATGACGTCAACGAATCGGTTCAAATACTCGGTTATTCTTCTGTGTGCTTCCCCCATGCTCATGTGTGACGCCATTGTTAACGATTCTGCTGTCAATCTTCCGATTTGTGATCCCCGTTACGTGATTTGAAGTGTTGGATGATCGTTTTCTAGGGTAAATCTGATGTTAGAAATTGAGAAAGGGGGAGAATGAATTGGAAGCAAACTGGGGAAATTGCATCCAATTGACTAGAGGAATGTGGCTCGAGGTTCGCTTGAAGTGGGCTTGTTTGTAAACGAGGCGAGCTGGTTGTGGCTCGGTTTGAAAATAAATCGAGTTCGAGACAAAGTAAGCTTGACTATGTTGGCTTGCTTGTTCGGCTTGCGGAAATTGCATTCAAGTGCATTTGTTGGTTTGTAAACGTGACGAGGTGGGTTGGTTTGTAAATGAGTCAACCCCAAGACAAAGTAAGCCACCTTGTTGACTCATTTGTTTGGCTCGAGTAAAATTGAGTTATATTTGGTGTTTATTTGTGGGTATGGGTAATACATGGTATTATACTTTAGTGGCATCTTGGTGGTGGCATAAAACTTAGAAACTTTAGGTCTTAGGTTCGATTACCATAAGGGGGAGTTTTCCCAGATTTATTGGGTTTTCTCCTGAATTGGTGTATTGCTAGTGGAGATGGATATGATCGGTTAAATGGTGAAAATAAGGAATTGATTGTATTCTGTTCAATAGAGTTACAATATATAGAAATAAACCAGCATGTGAGCTCAATACTAAAATCCTAAATAATCCTAAATATTATACGCAAATACAAACTTGGTTTATATATTTACATCGAGATTAAAGAAATAAGAAAGCGAATGAAAGTGATTGAAGAATGATGATTTAACGCTATTGAATAAAATAGTGATTGAAGAATGATGATTTAACGCTATTGAATAAAATTGTTGGAAGTTCGAATGTGTTAAAGATCAAGTTTTGAGAATTTTCAAATGATTCACGACTTCACGTTGGAGATAGGTTACTCATCGGCTCATATAAGTTTCTCATTTCCTTATATATTTTGGTATTGTATAATTTAATATTATTGTTAACTTTACTATTTGGTATTTGTATAAACATAAACATACAGATCATTAAAGTTTAAAAATAAGGTTAACTTATCGAGCCAAAGGCTAGCTCGTGCTCAATACAAGGTGCAGCTCGAATCGGACATTATGAGCCTAGCAAGCTTACCTTATATTGTAGTTGGTTAGAGTCCGAGTTGATATCAGACTCTAACAGACCTAACCCGTAACTGTGATTGTAACGGTGTGTTTGTATATGTATTTTTGCATGTTCAAGAACCTATAATTATTTCTTCTTTCTAACGTACAAAAATTTACAATAATGATAATAAAAGATGTTTGGGTCAATAACTTTCTTGTTGTACAAATAACATTTGCTAAAGTATTTAGATTACGTTTCTTTGAGGTTTTTAAGGCATTCTTTAGTGACTCCTTGAATCCATTCTGTAAAAGCATTAACATCTTTGTCCTCACCATCCGATTCTACGAAGCAATCATTGCACGCTTCAATATCGACGGCAATACTACTAATATCCATATTCGCCGTTTCAAGGTCTTGATTGTTGATGCTTTCCATGCTTATTTTGACACCATCAATCGCGTCTTCAAGATGTTCATCGCATTGCATGAGGCATTTTTTTGATGCTTCTGATTCGGACCCCGCTTGTCGTTTTGCGAGGATCGCTTTGAATTCCTGGATTTTATGTTCGATTCCTTCTAGTTGTTTGTTTGCAACCTTAGCTCCCTCGCTTTGTAGTGTGACCTCTGCCTTTTGTACACCGATATCAGGCAACGAGAGTTCAAAAAGTTCGGAACTAGATAATGGGCTGTCCGCAGTGGGTCCTGTGAGGATGGTAGTAGGCGCAATCGTAGGGGACACCTCTTCCTCGACAGGGGACGGGGCAGGGGCAGAGGTGCGGCCTGAAGTCGCCTTAGGACATTGTGTAAATAAGAGAAGTGCGAAAATGGAAACAAGATTTAAAGTACGCTTCGCGCGGGCCATTATTTTTTATCTTGGCCTTGTTTGTGAGTCTATCAAAGATAATGAATATGAATTTCAGGAATTCATTTGATACTCCTTTAAGGATTGGTGATTCTTGTTTGTAACAAACTTTCTAAAAATGGAAGTGTCTTGGTTAAGGATACGAGGTTGAGGATCTTCTTGTTTGTGGTCATTATTGACTAAACAAATTTGACCTTTTATGATGTTTTTATATGCATTAATGGTTAACAATTAGTTATACATGACTTTCTCTTGTCAATTTCGTATTTTGGAAAATAAATTTTAAAAGGTTTATTTTAATAATCCAAACTATCACTCATTATGCGATAATAATTCATAATCACAATTTAATCAATAACACTCTGAATTTTTACTTTTGTTGTCAAAGACAATCTCACTCGCATAATTATCATATATTTCGACTTGATTTTGCTCTAGAGGATAAATATGAGTAAATGTGTGTTCATGATGAGCAAAACGAAACACAAATTGTTTTTGTTATAAATTCATATCAAACGAAACACATTGTTTTGGGTTGAAATATACACACACTTTTTTAAATTGTATAAGTTACAATCTGACGCAGCTGGCCATTGGTATTTTTTTTTTTTATTATGTTTTTTTAGCCTTTACCTTCAAAATTTACTACTGACACTTATAATTTCTAAAAACTATATATAATCATTGTCTTGTGTGCTTATATTTATGTTTGTGTCGTCATAAATTAAAGTTGATTACGTTTCTTTGAAAATCGGATAAGCTCAAATATAATATGTTTTTTGCTTGAGTAAATTGCCATTTTCGTCCCTGAGGTTTGGCAATTTACCATTTTCGTCCAAAATGACACTTTGGTACCATTTTGCCCCTCACGTTTGTAACTTTTTGTCCATTTTCGTCCAAATGACTAACCTAGTTACTTTATAACGTTAGATAGGTTATTTTTGAAAGAGTAAATTGCCATTTTCGTCCCTGAGGTTTGGGCACATTTGTCATTTTCATCCAAAATGAAACTTGTAACTCCGGCACCGTCTCCGGCACAACCTGCAACTCCGACACCGTCTCCGGCACAACCTGCAACTCTGGCACCGTCCCCGGCACAACCTGCTACTCCGGCACCACCTACAACTCCGGCACAATCCTGCAAGTCCGGCACCGTCTCCGGCACAACCTGCAACTCTGGCACCCCCTGCAACTCCGACACAAACCTGCAACTGTCGGAGTTGCATGTGGCGCCGGAGTTGCAGGTTGTGCCGGAGACGGTGTCGGACTTGCAGGTTTGTGCCAGAGTTGCTGTTGTGCCGGAGACGTTGCCGGCCTTGCAGGTTTGTGCTGCAGTTGCAAGTTATGCCAGAGTTGTAGGTGGTGCCGAATTAGCAGGTTGTGCCGGAAACGGTGCCTGAGTTGCAGGTTGTGCTGGAGACGGTGCCGGAGTTACAAGTGCCATTTTGAAAGAAAATGGCAAATGTGCGCAAACCTCAGGGATGAAAATGGCAATTTACTCTTTCAAAAATAACTCATCTAACGTTATAAAGTAACCAGGTTATGCATTTGTACGAAAATGGCAAAAAGTTACAAAGGTGGGGGGCAAAATGGTACCAAAGTGTCATTTTGGACGAAAATGGCAAATGTGCCCAAACCTCAGGGATGAAAATGGCAATTTACTCTTTTTGTTTTTTTTACGTTTTCATTTGATCTACGTTTTGACAAAAAAATTGTTTTACAAGCTGGGTCAAGTATAATACGTTTTCATTAGACCGTGTAAATTCGACTTACCTTAAGTTTTGCCACACCGCAACGCGCGATACCATTTTTAACTTAAAAAACATAATTTTGTACTTATTTTTATGTGCGTGTCGGTATAAGTTCGAGTTTGTCACACCCCAACCGATAGCGGAAACATCGGGATGAGACGAAAACGAGACTGCAAGAGACTTCATAACTCTAATTGTGACTAGTATTTAATAATTGCTTTTTACATTGCTTGAACTAGGAGCACCACAAATTTAGAATAAATAATGTACCATAAGTATTCAAATAAATAAACTTCATTTCATTAAAATGATTTTTGTACAAGTACTGGAATCGAGATACAACATGATTGAAAATGAATTACTCTACAACGAACATTAAAATTTAAATGTGTTTCTAGGCAATCCTACTAGATTCATCTGTCACAATTCTGCAACATGTAATAAAAGCATGGATCAGTACAAAAGTACTGGCGTGCATACAAGTTTGAATAAACTATATATATAAAAGTTTGTCTCAAATCTACATGGCATTTTATATTCAAGTTGAAACGAGCGTACATAAACAACTTACGCATAGCAAATAATATATAATTAAAATCTTTAACTAGCATGCATAACAACCTAAGCATAACAATATCATGGGAATACAAGTTGAAACTAACAAGCATAAACAACCTAAGCATAACAATGAACGTGTTCGATGGTTCGAGTGTTTAATTATAATCGATTGCGTAAAGTGGATTTCGTATACATGTTGTACCCAAAAATACATTAAAGTGTAAAAAGAGGTCGAGTATGCTCACAGTTTTGCAAAGTTTCCTTTGGTGATTCCGTGAATAGTTGGAGGTTGGAGCTTCAAAACTTTTTTGAAAACACTTAGTGTTTTCTTTTAGAACTCTTGTTGTTCTCTTCCTTGCTTGGAAGATTTAAGAGAAGTATAGAGGTTGAGAGAAGAATGGTTGGAACACTTAGTTTCCTTTTAGAATTCTTAGAATTCTTGATTTAGTGAGATTGAGAGAGATGGAGAGAAGAATGGTGTGAAGAAAATGGTACAAGGAAGTTGGTATTTATAGGTAGAGAACGTGAAAAATGGTGAAATATGATTGGTTAAAGAAGGTGGAAGAGGATTGAAAAGATGATTGGTGGAGAAAGGATGTGAAAAAAGGTGAAATATGATTAGTTAAAGATGGTGGAAAAGGATTGAAAAGATGATTAGTGGAGAAAGGATGTGGAAAAGGGTGAAATATGATTGGTTAAAGAAGGTGGAAGAGGATTGATGAGGGGGAAAGATGGTTTGTATATTTCTTGGTATTTCTTGAGTATATATTATTTAATTGAGTATATAAAAAGTATAAAAGTATAATTCAAGTATTGAGGATGTGCGTATAAGTATTTATACGTATAATTGTGTCGATTTGAGTATAAATACGTATTTAAATGATCGGTTGTGTGAATAAAAAAGATATATATAAAATATGAATTTTATTATGACTAACGCCTCGAATTGTGAGATTGAAACTAAAATAAGAATGTAAGGTTTCTAAAATTAGAATACGAATATCAACATTTTTAAAATAGAAATACGAAGATACGAGGCGCTACAGTCTCCCATACTTTAGGAAATTTCGTCCCGAAATTATTCAAAGGAAGACCTTGGAGAAAAAGCATTTTGGCTAGAAGAATGATTGTCTAAAATCGAGACTTAAAAGTTTGAAATGTGTTGAAAAGTATGAAGTTTCGAGGAACGAAAAGATAGGTTTGTAAAAGGGTTCGTTTGTCTAAAATGATTCGAGGCATTGACCATAAGTAAAACGTGCATGTGTGTGTATAGACAAACGGGTTTAAACAAGTTTGAATAACTCAATGACGAGGTATTTTATAACGTATTACCTAAGAAGGAAGCTTTCGTATAAAACGATATGTATTTTGATGAAAAGTGTGGCCGCACTGTTGTTGTAGAAAAGTTTCGTTGGATTTTAAGAGCACTGGCAATCTTAGTTTTGTAGAGAATTCTTTATCGGTGAAAAACGAGGAAGTTAGGTATTTTATATAAAAAAATAGTTTTGGAGGTAACGGCATACTAAGTATGTTTGCGCATAAATAAAGAATGGAAAATAGTGTTAAGAGTAAGAAAGCATTTTTAGGGTTCGAATGTTTAAACTAATTGATTGCAAACGGGGTTTGTATAAAAGGCAGAGAATAGCGGGGAATAATAGAGGTATAGGAGTGAACGATTGACCTAATAAACGAATGCGAGTATAATAATGGTATGCGTATTGAAAGCGATGAGTTAAGAATGGGGTCTCTCGTGGATAATAGGATATCGCGCGTTTAGCAATGCGTTTGTGAGTTGTTAAAGTTTGTATCGGGTCTAAATAGGTCTGTAAAACTTCGAATTTCTCATGGCACGTTTTACGAAAGTTTAGTAACATGATGAAAACACTTATATATAGAAAGTACCAGCGGCGTATCCACCATGTTTTGACCATGTTACGTTCGTTTCGCTGATCAATGCCATGTTACGTTACGTGTCACGATCAGGGTTTACTAACGTATTACAATGGAGAATGATAGTGTATAGAAACTTAAGTAGGTAAGCATGACTGTATTTTAGTATGAGAGAGTATAGAGTGTTGTGCATCCCTCGTCCTCAGGGTGAACGAGGCCGTAAAGTATAATGTGCGTCCCTCGATACCAAAGTAACCGAGGTCGTAACATAGCGTCCGTCGACACCGACATGTCTGAGGTCGTAAAATAGCGTTCAACATAGCGTCCCTCGACACCGAAGTGACCAAGGCCGTAAAATAGTGTTCAACATAGCGTCCCTCGACACCGAGTGATCGAGGCCGTAAAATACCGTTCAACATAGCATCCCTCGACATCGAAGTGACCGAGGCCGTAAAATAGCGTTCAACATAACGTCACTCGACACCGAAGTGACCGAGGCCGTAAAATAGCGTCCAACATAGCGTCCCTCGACACTGAAGTGACCAAGGCCGTAAAATAGCGTCCAACATAGCTTCCCTCGACACCGAAGTGATCGAGGCCGTAAAATAGTGTCCAACATAGCATCCCTCGACACCGAAGTAACTGTCACACCCCGACCCGCAGCGGAAAAGGTGATCGGGGCATGATTGGGTTTTCATCAAAGCTCATGACATTTATTATAATGTTTCATATTTATTATTACAATTTAAAGGAGATCATACAATCAAATCATACAAATACAACATGTTCTATACATCTATCTAAACTTCATTATTTTTCTTCTAAAGCACTTTCCTATGTGTTCCTTGCTTCATCTTGTCCACCTGTATCATGTGTAAAAATGGTTTTTTTGGATCAACAAAAGTTGGCGAGTGAACCTTGTTAGAAAACATTTATTATTTATTTCTTGTTGTATATAATATGGAAAAATTGTGCAATAATCATATGTGAGCAAACGTAAATAATCATACAATAACAATAACAACAACAAACAATAACATACAATAACAAACCAACTTGCACGAATATATAACATGAATGAAACTGTATATGTTAGCAACGTCACGTTCACGCTCATAATGTAATGGGGAACGACGGCCTATGATAAATGTCTGTGCGATCAAAGCTCAATCAAACGGAGCCGATCGTATGTTGGCAACGCCTAGTTCACGCTCATAATGTAATGGGGAACAGCTCAACGCTCATATGTAATGGGGAGCGGCAGCCTATGATAATGTATGTACTGAAAATGATAAATTTAATCTAAACAATAACCACACAAACAGTTGATACATGTTGAATACACATTTGTTCATGGATATGATGGATGCACAATAGTTTAAATGTGATAAATAATATGACACATGATACACCCCAAAAACGTGATTAAAACGGGGAATTTGTAGAGATTCACTCACATTGGGTGCGTTCGATGGATGATGTTGAATGCGCACGAGTTTAGAGGATTGATCGACGAGGAATAACTAACCTAATTAATAACGAAAAAGTAAGGTAAATAAATGGATTTTATTAACAATTTTAATAGGATTTTTGGATATATTTTTGTGAGTTTAAGGCTATTTTCTAACTTTAAAAACATTGATTTTAAGTATTTTTAATTGATTTTTAAATTAAATAAATAAATAAAATATAAAAAAAATGTTGACTTTGACCGTTGACCGTTGACCATGACTGTTGCCGTTGACCGGTTCGGTCAGTTATATAGTTGCACTGAGTGAGGTTCGAACCGGTGACCTCTCGTACGCGTGCACGCAGCTCTACCAACTGAGCTACGTGTCTAACCCGAAATATTTCTGTTTTTAATTATATTTATACACTATTTAAGTTAATCCGAAAATCATTTATTTTAAAAAGGATTTAATTGTATCGAATCGGTGATCTCCACAGGTCTCGAACCCGGGACCTGTGGTTTAGTTTGGCACACAGTCCACCGCTGGACTGTGTGTCTAACTTGGTAAATATTCCGGTTTTTATTATACTTAACATCTTACTGCGTGTGGATCCGGTTCAGTTTAAAAAGAAACATTTTTATTACAGAGAATGTGATTGTGTCAAGGATCGAGGTATGTGTGTTTGTTTGCACGCAGTCCACCGCTGGACTGTGTGTCTAACCCGTTCATAATACTGATTTTAATTAGACTTATAACATAAACGACTTCGTCTTCTTCGCTCAAGAACACAGACAATGATAAATCAATTGTTTCATGTTTAATTCGATTAACGGACAATATCAGCGATTGAAATGCAATGGACAGAGAAAGTTTGGGGAGAGGATGTACCGGAACAGGTTGTCTTTTTCAGAACTCCGGCAAGGATCGCCGGCTCTGTTTTGTGTACTCCGTCTGTTCGGATCAATTAACAACTTTGATTGATTAGATGTGAAATTGAATTACTGAGTAACGATTATCAGGAGGTTTAGATGATCATACTGATTCACAGCGAGATTCTGGAAATTCCAGAAGTTTTTCGGCGAAAACAGAATATTCGGCAACGTCGTCTAGGATTGATTCTGGGCGATGGTTGATGTTAGTAATGGTCTAACAATGGATTGAAACAGAAAGAGTCGAGGTATTTACCGTGTTGATGAAAGTCTCGGTTTTCCGGCGACTTGTAAAGAATTCCGGCGATGTATTTCTTGCGACAGAGATTCTTCAGGGGGTTTAAGGTGAGTGTGGGTGATGTCGGTATGAGCTCTAAAGATCTTATTTTAGAGTAAGCAGAAGGGATGGAATGAATTCGGTTTTCCGGCGATAATTTCCGGTTAACTTGCAGAGGATTCCGGTGACTTGCGGCGAGGTTTTCTGAGCAAAATGGAGCGTGTAAGTTGGATAAACTCGTGAGCTCAACTGATGAATAAAGTATAACTCGGATTGAATTATATTTTCGGTTTCGAACAGGAATTATGGTCCATGAATGAAATTGATTGAGTTTTTCGGTTATAACCGATGTGTATCGTCCGTTATACTTGCATGATTCCGGAGTCAAAAGAAAACGTCGAAATCTCGCGTATTTTCTGGCATCTGCGGATTTGGGCGCACTGAGTGACTGAATTTGACTTCCAGATTTATTATATGTATTAATTGTTTCAATAAATCAACAAGTAACACAAGTGGCGGAGTGGTGGAATGTTGGTGTGTTAAGTCTTTGAGTTCTCGGCTGACCCGGGTTCGAAACCCGGCATCAGTATAACATTTTTATTTCATTATTTTTAATAAATTTTCAATTATAAATTTTATATTCTAATATACTTATTATTTATGTATCGTTTAAAATTAATTTGAGCATTAAATACACAACGAAATTTTTAACTGGATGTTCGGTTAATGAACGAAGCGGGTTTGTTAACCCGGTTTTTGACGGATGTTACAGTATCCCCTACTTTTAGAAATTTCGTCCCGAAATTTAAGTAGTGGCATGTTTGACTCAAAAGGGTGGTGTTTTAATTTGACAATTACATACTTAGAAGGGAGTAAGAGTTTAAATTTTGCTTGAGGCGGTAACGTTCCTTGTAAGGGTTGAGTACCCTGCTACAGGAATCGCTTTTTGATGCCTAAGATAATGGATATTGATAAACAGAGTTGATTGACTAAGTATGATTTTATGCACAAGAGTTTTGATACGTTTGGAAAGATAAGGTTCTACCCTAAAACAAAACTTCTACCCTAAAACCTACATGGAACTTCTCATAACCGCCTGATAATGCCTCTGATCCTTTGGCAAGAATACTTATATATAGGAAGTACCAGCGGCGTATCCACCATATTCTTGTCAAATTTCCATTGGTTTTATCAGTAAGTTATAATTAGTTCTATGATGTGACTCTAGAACATAAACAAACACAATAACCAAAGCTTGAGTCTTAATTCTGATAGTATACATGTTTGAATAATGACAGTACCTCTCTCGTTTGTTATGATGGAGAGGTTAGTCTATGTAGAAGTGAGACACAGCCCAACTTCTTTAAATGATGAGATTGAAATGATACGAATGTTAAATCAGTGAGTATAAAACAAACTTCAACCAAGACATTACTAAATCCTATATGGAACTTCTCATAACCGCCTGACAATGCCTCTGATCCTTTGGCAAGAATACTTATATATAGGAAGTACCAGCGGCGTATCCACCATATTCTTGTCAAATTTTCATTGGTTTTGTCAGTAAGTTATGATTAGTCCTATGTGACTCTAAAACATAAACAAACACAACAACCAAAGCTTGAGTCTTAATTCTGATAGTATACATGTTTGAATGATGACAGTACCTCTCTCGTTTGTCATGATGGAGAGGTTAGTCTATGTAGAAGTGAGACACAACTCAACTTCTTTAAATGATGAGACTGAGATACGTCGTGAAGTATGATGATATGAATGTTAAATCAACGAGTATAAAACAAAACTGAAATAGTAATTCGCATTAAGATTCTTGGATAAATTTCCAATTTGTAATTGAGATACGTGAAAATTGAGATAACATAAAGAAAAACATAAAAACTAAGCGGTTGGAGTTGAATTAAAATCTTTAACTAGCATGCATAACAACCTAAGCATAACAATATCATGGGAATACAAGTTGAAACTAACAAGCATAAACAACCTAAGCATAACAATGAACGTGTTCGATGGTTTGAGTGTTTAATTTTGCGTAAAGTGGATTTTGTATATATGTTGTACCCAAAAATACGTTAAAGTGTAAAAAGAGGTCAAGTATGCTCACAGTTTTGTAAAGTTTCCTTTGGTGATTCTGTGAAGAGTTGGAGGTTGGAGCTTCAAAACGTTTTTGAAAACACTTAGTGTTTTCTTTTAGAACTCTTGTAGTTCTCTTCCTTGCTTGGAAGATTTGAGAGAAGTAGAGAGGTTGAGAGAAGAATGGTTGGAACACTTAATTCCTTTTGGAATTCTTAGAATTCTTGATTTAGAGAGATTGAGAGAATTAGAGAGATGGAGAGAAGAATGGTGTGAAGAAAATGGTAGAAGGGGTTGGTATTTATATGTAGAGAATGTGGAAAATGGTGAAATATGATCGGTTAAAGAAGACGAAAGAGAATTGAAAAGATGATTGGTGGAGAAATGAGGTGGAAAAGGTGAAATATGATTGGTTAAAGATGGTGAAAAATGATTGAAAAGATAATTGGTGGAGAAAGAAGGTGGAAAAAATGTGAAATATGATTGGTTAAAGATGGTGAAAAAGGATTGAAAAGATGATTGGTGGAGAAAGAAGGTGGAAAAGGGTGAAATATGATTGGTTAAAGAATGTGGAAGAAGATTGATGAGGTGGAAAGATGATTGTTATATTCCTTGGTATTTTTGAGTATATATTATTTAATTGAGTATATAAATAGTATAAAAGTATAATTCAAGTATTAAGGATGTGCGTATAAGTACTTATACATATAATTGTGTCAGTTTGGGTATAAATACGTATTTAAATGATCGGTTGTGTAAATAAAAAAAATATGTATAAAATATGAATTTTATTATGACTTACGTCTCGAATTGTGAGATTGAAATTAAAATACGAATGTAAGGATTATAAAATTAAAATACGAATACGAACATTTTTAAAATAGAAATACGAAGATACGAGGCGTTATAGAGTTGGTGTTCGATGTAAATTTATTTCGCAAATAAGTTGGGTCATATATAATACGTTTTTGTGCTTATTTTTATGTAAATCTTTAGTTTATCTACATTTTGACGTAACTTTTGTTTAGAAACAATTCAGGTGTTAATGGTACAAATCCAAGTTACTTTGTATTTGGACCCGCCGCAACGCGCGGATAAATTTAAAAGTTCTCTAAATATGTAATCTTCTAGGTAAGGTTCCCGTTTAGTCTTATTTGTTTACCCTTGACATCACGTTTTTTTTTCTAAATATTTTCATTCTAATTGGTATTTTAATTATTTAAATGAATGTACTTTCTTATTAAAGTATACAATCAAATTAAGTATCACATTTTTTATGAATAAAGTGATATTATTCTGTGCAAATAGAGAGCAATCCATTAGAACATTATTCTTGAATCACAAATTCATGCCTCTCTTAACTAGTATCCTAACGCAACAACTCTTTCTTACTTGCGACTGTAGACCACCCGTATCCGTCATTGGTCGCCACCTATTTTCGTATGTTTTGAAGACTAACAAGGTAATCTACCGTGACCCAAACCCTATGAAGCACGGGGGACGGAAACGCGCTGGAAACACCATGGGGACGTCCCCCAGACGTTTTTGGGAATAAGGATACGACAACGAAACGATTCGGGTAATATGGGGACGGCAGTTCCAAGTATCGGGGACGTTTCCATATTAAAAGTAGGGTTTTAATTATAATTTATAAACTTTGAAAATAAATCCTTCTAGTTGACAAAGACATAAGAACATGCTATCGCTTGAAAAGGATTAGCTTCCTAGTATGGTGACTAAACCATAAATCTCTCTTAAAATGACTAATACTTTCATCCATTGAGTTAACGCATTCGTGATGCTTATTGTATGTGAACATGATGACATATTATATGATACTTTCCTAAAATAATAATAGAAAAAATATAATTTTACAAACAAATAGTGTGCCCTTGGTGTATAGGCATTATTGCATAGTGGAGATGGATATGATCGGGTGATTCCGCTGGTAAAACGATGATACTCCAGTAGTCCGTCAGTGATCCGAATTTGCCGCTCAAAAAAGATCATAAAACAAACCATAATTCTTGATTCACTATCTTTTTGTATAATTTTTTTTCATAAAACAAAGTAGAATTCTTGATTGTGGTGTATTCCGGTTTAAAATTGAAGAAATCCAAATTATACTATACGAAGAAAAAAAACGTTTTATATAGGCTCAAATTATCCACATACCCTATCTGCCTATTTGCACACCTTCTGCCTCGTATAGGCCTATACTGAGCGTATAAGGTTACATCAAACTCAGTGTCTGACTCATGTCAATTCTTGTTTGGCTTCTCCTATACGCCGCATACATGCCTATACGTGACGTATAGGACCCCTCATATAGGTCTCGTATATGACTCATGTCTCATATATGCCACGTCTAAGCTAATATGGGGCGCATATAAGGGTTTTTTTTCAAACATTTTATACAATATTAATCATTTTAACAAACTTTTACAAAAAAAAAGGTATTATATTTTAAATAAATAAAAATAACAAGTATAGGGCATGATACAACACCTGTATAGGCCTATACGAGACTTATATTATATACTATATGATACAATACTATAGGATATGATACAACACCCGTATAGGCCTATAGTTGTAGTATAGGTCCCGAATAGGACTATAGGTGTGATTTATGTCCCGTATTGGCCTATAAAAGCCCTATACAAGACTTATACTACACTATACGTTACGATACAATACTATAGGATACGATACAACACCCGTATAGGCCTGTAGGTATAGTATAGGTCCCATATAGGCCTATAGGCATATACAAGACCTATATGAGACTTATGCTATATATTAAACTGTACGATACTATAAGATACGGTACAACACTCGTATAGGCCTATAGGTGTAGTATAGGTCCCACATAGCACTATAGGTGTAGTTTAGGTTACGTATAAGCCTACATATTACTTATATGGGTCCTATACGAGACCTATACTACACTATATGATATGATACTACATCCATAGGCCCATACAATGCCTATACGAGACCTATAGGAGACTTATACTACACTATATGATACGAGACTATATGATAAGATACAACACTCGTATAGGTCTGTAGGTTTAGTATAGGTCTTGTACAAGACTATAGGTATGGTTTATGTCCTGTATAGGCCTATAGGCATATACAAGACTTATAGTGGACCTATACGAGACTTATACTATACACGATACGATACGATACTATACGATACGATATGATTCAATAAGATACTATAGGATATGATATAACACTCGTATACGCCTATAGGTGTAGGTTAGGTCCCATATAGAATTATAAGTGTGGTTGAGGGCCTGTATAGGCCTATACGGGTGTTGTATCATATCCTTAGTATCGTATTGTATCGTATAATATAGTGTAGTATAAGTCTCGTACAGGCCTCGTTTGGGCCAATGGATGTAGTATCGTATCATATAGTGTAGTATAGGTCTCGTATAGGTCCTCTATAGGTCTTGTATAGGCCTATACGTGATCTAAACTACACCTATAGTGCTATATCGAACTTATACTACACTTATAGGGATATACGGGGTGTTGTATCGCATAGTGTATAGTATAAGTCTCGTATAGGTCCCTTATAGGTCTTGTATATGCCTATAGGCCTATACGGGACCTAAACCACACCTATAGTCCTATATGAGACCTATACTACACCTACATGCATATACAAGTGTTGTATCTTGTCCTATAGTCTTGTATTGTATTGTATCGTATCGTATCGTATCGTATAGTCTAGTATAAGTCTTGTATAGGCATTTTATGGGTCCCCTATAGGTCTTGTATAGGCCCATAGGTGATGATTGTCGTGAGTGTCATACAAAAAGCTAAATAAACTAGATAGTTAAAGTAAGTAGGGTATCGAATCCAGAGGAGTATGGTGGAAAGTGTTTGTGGATTAAGTATTAAAAAATCTAATTGAAAAATGTAAAATTGATTGTTTGGGAGTTTTGAACTACGTTAAAACTAACTAAAACGAGGTTATATCAATAAGAGAAACAATGGTTCCTCCGGATTTTAGATTCAAAGAGGATTTCAATTTTGTGTTTACTTGCAACAATCACATACACATGGTTGTGTAATTCAATTAACAAGTTGTGATTATTCAAAGACTAAGTACTTCGATTGCAAAACAATGGAAGGTTATCATATGAACATCAATTGAATTTACCAACCCTAATCCCTATCAAATATATCCCAATTACTAGAACTCTTGGGAATTTAATGAATTATAAATAAGGTTTAAATAAAATCAATCGTTTACAACCAGTCAATCGAATCAAAAGGTAAAAAGCATCGAATGCTTAGATTACCAAGTTCATAAACAATGAAAACACATAAAAATCTATCCACTTACAAGAATCATCCACCCAGAGGAAACCACAAAGGAATTAGCCGCTCATCTCGGTGAATCGATCTTCAAAACCTTGATTATTGATTGAATTTATCTTCTTGATCTTTGATTCGGTGAAACTATGTTTGAAGATGGTGAAGAATTGTGCCAAAAGTGCTCCTTGATCATACAAATTCATCCTAGGGCTTCAATGATGTGTTGGGGTTTGAAAAATAGCTTTTATACATCCCAAAAAAATCAAACACGCATTTCAGTCTAGGGCCAACAGTAACCTACGGCTGACTGACCATAAGTTATGGCTAGCACTTCACCTTGGGGAGCCCCCGTGTTATTCGTAAAAAAGAAGGATGGTTCGATGCGCATGTGCATCGACTATCGAGAGCTAAAAAATTTGACGGTTAAAAATCGATATCCCCTACCTCGAATTGATGACCTTTTTGACCAATTGCAAGAGGCAAGTTGGTTCTCAAAAATCAGCTTGCGCTCAGGATATCATCAATTACCGGTACGAGAGGAAGATGTGGCGAAAATTGCGTTTAGAACTCGATACGGGCATTACGAGTTCTTAGTAATGTCTTTCGGGTTAACTAATGCACCGGCTGCGTTTATGGACCTCATGAATCGAGTATGCCGGCCCATGCTAGATAAGTCTGTAATAGTATTTATAGATGGCATCTTGGTGTATTCTCGAAACAAGGCCGATCATGCATGCCATTTGCGTGAAGTAGTAGAGACACTCTGCAAGGAAAAGCTATATATGAAGTTCTCTAAGTGTGCCTTCTGGCTCAGAGAAGTACAATTTCTCGGCCACGTAATTAATGAGGATGGTGTTTTAGTGGACCCGTCCAATGTCATACCCCAAGCCGCAGCGGAATAAGAGTCGGGGCATAATTGGGTTATCATCAAAGCTCATGATGTTTACTAAAATGTTTCATATTTATTAAATTCAAATTACAACTTAAATATTCAAATCAATCCATACAATTACAAGGAAATGGAACTAAGTAAAACAATCCAAAGCTTAAACTGGTTTATTCTTCTAGGCCTTCCTATGTGTTTCTTGCCTCAACTGGATCACCTGTATCATGTGTAAAACGGGGATATTTTGGGTCCACAAAAGTTGGCGAGTGAACCTTGAGAAAACATTGTTATTAATTTCTTGTTGTATTTAATATTGAAAATTTGTGCAATAATCACATGTGAGCAAACATATATATATATATATATATATATATAACAAAACACAAACCACATTGGATGAGTAAATGACAGGAATGATGATGTATATGAGATCAAGGCTCAATCAAATGGAGCCGATCGAGTGACATGAATGATGATGTATGTGAGATCAAGGCTCAATCAAACGGAACCGATCGAATGAGGCACCTGATACTCAACCCGTATCCCACGGGAGCTGATGGGCCTAATGGAATGCATGCACTGAAAATGATAACTTCAATCTAAACATAATTCACATAACAACTGATACACATTTGATACACATTTGATCACGGATATGATGGATGCACAAGTGTTTAAATATAATAAGGAATTAAACGACACATGATACACCCCAAAATGTGATTAAAACGGGGAATTGGTAGAGATTCACTCACATTGGGTGCGTTCTTTGATGACGTTGGATGCGCACGATTTTTGGGATTTGATCGACGGGGAAAACTAACCTAGAATAATAACGAAAAGGATTCGGTAAATAAATGGATTTTATTTGAGATTAATACTTTTATTTCATAATCTTAATAGGATTTTTAGGTTTATTTTTGTGAGTTTAAGGACATTTTCTAACTTTAAAAAATATTATTTTTAAGTGTTTTTAAATAATTTTCTGATTAAATAAATAAATAAATAAATAAATAGATTGTTGACTTTTTGACTGACCGTTGACCGTTGACCGGTCGGATTGTGTTAATTATATGCGCTGAGTAAGGTTCGAACTCGGGACCTCTCATATGCGTGCACGCAGCTCTACCAACTGAGCTACGTGTCTAACCCGAAATATTCTCTGTTTTAATTATATATATATACTGATTAACTTTTATCTTATTTAGTTTATTTCGAAAATGATTTAAAATGGCCGAACCGGTTGCAGGGACCCGGAGTCGAACTCAGGTCCTTCGGTTCGAGTGCGCACAGCCCAACCAGTTGGCCTGTGTGTCATATCTGTTTAACTTATGGATTAAATTATACTTATTAACATTCGGTGACCTGATCCGATTCAGTTGTAAAAATGTTGGTTTTAATTCTGAAGTTCGGTAACGTATGCGATTCGAACCCGGGACGTGTGCATTGTTTGTGCACACAGTCCACCGCTGGACTGTGTGTCTAACCCGGTTAAATGTTCAGTTTTAATTAAACTTATACACATGTTCGACTTCATCTTCTTCATTTACAAAGACGCAGAACATTGATGTCCGACTGTTCTGGTTTAAATTGATCATTGAACATATAATTGATTGGAATGAAATGGATAAAGAGGGTTTACGGAGTAAAATGTACTGAACAAGAATGCTTTTTCTCAGATTTCCGGCAAGAGTCGTCGGCTCTGATTGGCGACTTCCGTCTGAGTGAATTAATTAACAGTTTTGATCAACGAGTTGTGAAATTAAGTTACTAAACAAGGGATATCAGGGGGTTTAGATGATTGAACCGATTCACAGCGAGACTTCGGAATTTTCAGTGATTTTCCGGCGAGTGCAGGAATTTCCGGCAACGTTGTCTGAGACGGATTCTGGTTCAACGATTTATGTTAATACTTGTCTAATAATAGATTGCAAACAAAAGAATCGAGAAATTTACCGATTTGGTGTAAGTCTCGGTTTTCCGGTGAAAGTCCGGCGAATGGAGAATATCTCCGGCGAGTAAGTTTCGAGAGATTGTGTGATTTTGAGCGAAAAGGTTACCAGAGGTTTAGATGGGTATTTATAGGGAAGAAATAGAATGTATTGAGTCCGAATTTGGTCTTGATTCGTGGTCAAGGTTTCTCCGGCGGTTACGACCGCAATTGACTGTTAGACGTCGGTTATAACCGATGTCGAAGTCGGTTATAGCGTTTTAGTCAAAAGGAAAATGGCTAACTCGCGGATTGTCGGATTTTCCGGTGATTGCGAGTTCTGCCGCGCTGAGGTCCGGTTTTGAATTCGAATTTTAATTTAAGTATTATTTGTTTCATTACAGTCACAAAGAAGGCAAGTGGCGGAGCCGTGTATTGTGTGTTTGAGCTTATGGGCGACCCGGGTTCGAAACCCGGCAGCCTCATTTTATTTTTTATTCACTTATTTTTATCATTTATTAATTATAGTTTTTAAATTCTAAAATGTTTATTAATTATGTATTGTTTAAAATTAGTTTGAGCCATAAATATGCAACGAAAATTTTTAACTGGATATTCGATTAATAAACGAAGCGGGTTTTGGAAACCCGTTTTTTCGACGGATGTTACAGTATCCCCTACTTTTAGAAATTTCGTCCCGAAATTTAAGTAGTAGTGGTAACAGGAAAAAGATGCGGGTATTTCTCGCGCATTGAGTCTTCACGTTCCCAAGGAAACTCAGGTCCTCGTTTTGACTCCCAACGTACCCTGACAATTGGAATACGACTCCGTCTTAAACGCTTCTCTCCGAAGTCCATGATCTCTACTGGTCTTTCAATGAAGTGCATAGATTCATCGATCTGACTATCTTCTAGAGGAATATGGAGGTTTTCATCGGCGAGGCACTTCTTCAAGTTTGATACGTGGAATGTGGGATGAATTATGTTGAGCTCTTCTGGTAGGTCAAGCTTGTATGCTACAGGACCTACTCTTTCGAGTATCTTGAAAGGTCATACGTAGCATGGTGCTAGCTTGCCCTTCTGGCCAAACCGAATCACTCCCTTCCACGGTGATACTTTTAAAAGTACTTGATCCCCAATGTCAAACTCCAAGGGCTTTTGTCGTTTGTCTGCATAACTCTTTTGACGACTTTGAGCCGCTAGAAGATTGTTTCGAATTTGAATGACCTTGTCGGTTGTTTCTTGAATTAACTCTGGACCGGTGATTTGTGATTCCCCAATTTCGTGCCAACATACTGGAGATCGGCACTTACGACCATATAAAGCTTCGAAAGGATCCATGCCGATACTTGAATGGTAGCTATTGTTGTACGAAAATTCAACTAATGGTAGATGAGCGTCCCAATTCCCTTTGAAGTCTATGACACATGCTCGAAGCATGTCTTCAAGAGTTTGGATGCTGCGTTCAGATTGTCCATCAGTTTGAGGATGAAAAGCGGTACTGAAGTCTAATCGTGTACCCAAGGCGGTTTGTACGGCTCGCCATGTTCGTGAAGTGAAACGACCATCACAGTCTGAAATGATGCTTAAAGGTACACCATGATGGCTTACGATCTCGCTGATGTAGATACGAGCTAACTTCTCGTTCTTGAAGTCCTCGCGAATCGGAATGAAGTGAGATGATTTTGTAAGATGATCAATGATTACCCATATGGTGTCATACCCACTGGAGGTACGAGGTAACCCGGTAATGAAGTCCATGGTTATGTTTTCCCACTTCCATACAGGTATTTCAGGTTGGGTTAGAAGTCCTGAAGGTCTTTGATGTTCAGCTTTTACTTTGGAACAGGTAAGGCACTTGGAAACAAAAACAGCGATATCCTTTTTCATGCCCGGCCACCAGTAGGTGTATCGTAGGTCTTGATACATCTTGTCGGCTCCTGGGTGTACCGAGTACCGTGTTTTGTACGCCTCATTCATGAGGAAATCACGAAGGTTATCGCGATCGGGAATCCATATGCGATTTAGATAGTATAGAATACCGTCGGATTTGGTTTCGATTTTGAGTTCCGCTCCACAAGACAGCTCATCGTGTACGTCGTTTTCTGTTACAGAAACATGTTGAGCTTCTCGGATTCGATCTTTGATGTCGATTATGATTTGCGAACATAGAAGACGAATGGAGTTCGCATAACCTTTTCGACTGAGTGCATCAGCCACCACATTTGCCTTTCCAGGATGATATCGAATTTCACAGTCGTAGTCGCTAAGAAGTTCGACCCATCTTCGTTGCCTCATATTCAACTCCTTTTGGTTGAAGATATGTTGGAGACTTTTGTGGTCAGTGTATATTTCACACTTGGTACCGTAGAGGTAATGTCTCCATATCTTGAGAGCGAACACAACGGCTCCAAGTTCCAGGTCGTGGGTGGTGTAATTCTTCTCATGAACTTTGAGTTGCCTAGAAGCATAGGCTATCACTTTTCCTCTCTGCATTAACACACAGCCTAGCCCTTGCCCTGATGCGTCGCAATATACTACAAAGTCATCGCAACCTTCAGGAAGTGTGAGGATAGGTGCGTCACAAAGTTTTTGCTTTAGAGTTTGGAAGGCTTCTTCTTGTTTAGGTCCCCATATGAAGGGTTTTCCTTTATGAGTCAAAGCCGTGAGTGGTACAGCAATACGGGAGAAATTGGCAATGAAGCGGCGATAGTAACCAGCCAAACCAAGAAATGACTTTACTTCGGTAGGGGTACGTGGCGCTTGCCATTCTTGCACTGCCTTGATTTTTGAAGGATCGACATGTATTCCCTTGTTATTAACGACATGTCCAAGGAATTGCACTTCTGTTAACCAGAATTCGCATTTGGAGAACTTAGCGTAGAGCTTTTCAGTCTTTAAAAGTGTAAGGATGAGTCGAAGGTGTCGTTCATGATCGGATTTAGACTTGGAGTAGATGAAGATGTCGTCGATGAAGACTATGACAAAGCGGTCGAGGTAGGGTTTGCATACCCTATTCATTAGATCCATGAAGACAGCTGGGGCGTTGGTTAAACCGAATGGCATGACCATGAATTCGTAGTGACCATAACGAGTCCGGAAGGCGGTCTTTGGGACGTCTTCTTCATGTACTCTGAGTTGATGATAACCAGAACGAAGGTCGATTTTTGAAAAGCATGTGGCGCCTTGAAGCTGATCTAGGAGGTCATCGATGCGAGGTAGTGGGTAGCGATTATTAACTGTTAACTTGTTGAGTTCTCTGTAGTCGATACACATGCGAAACGTTCCATCTTTCTTCTTCACAAAAAGAACAGGCGCACCCCAAGGCGAGGAGCTAGGACGTATGAATCCTTTGTCAGTCAGTTCTTGCAGTTGACTGGCCAGCTCTTGCATTTCGGATGGGGCTAGCCTATAAGGAGATTTTGCGACTGGTGGAGCTCCAGGTACAAGATCAATGCGGAATTCGACTTCTCTCACAGGAGGGAGTCCTGAGATGTCGTCGGGAAAGACTTGTGGGAATTCTTTCACTACTGGTATATCTTCGAGTTTCTTCTCCTTGTTTCCCTTCTTGACGACGTGAGTTAGGAATGCGACATAGTTCTTGCGGAGATATTTTCGGGCATGAAGACAGGACATTAATTTGAGTCCTTTCGAAGGGGTTTCTCCAAAGATACGTAAGGTCTGACCATCTGCAAGAGGAATGCGAATGAACTTTTCGCGGCATACTACTTCAGCGTGATGCTGGCTGAGCCAATCCATACCAATTATAATATCGAAACTTCCCAACTTCATAGGAATGAGGTCAACTGGAAAATCGTGATCGTTTAGAGTGAGTGTACAATTTCGTATAATAGAATTTAATGAAACGGGCTTTCCGTCAGCGACATCCACCGTTAGAGATTCCATGAGGTTATCACGAGTTTGGTTGAGGATAGGTTCAAATTCTAAGGACACAAAACTCTTACCCGCGCCAGTATCGAATAACATGGATGCATAACTACCATTGATGAGAAACGTACCGTTAACCACGTTGTTGTCAGCTCTATCTTGGTTGGCATTGATGTTGAATGCTCTTCCTCTAGCAGGTGGAGGAGCTTGGTTAGCTTGGTTTACCGGATTTGCTTGAGCTTGAGCATGGATGATGTTCACCAAACGTGGACATGTGTTCCTGAAGTGGTTTGGGTCTCCACAGTTGTAACATGCTCGCATGGGTTGCATCATGGGGTAGTTGGGTTGGTAGTAGGATTGGGCTATATGTTGTGCAGGTGGTAGAAGTAAAGGTTGTTGGGCTTGACCCACTATCTGATGGTGGGTTTGGGTTGAGGGTTGATTGCGGTTCATTCGTTGAAGCGTGCGACAAGTTTGAATAGTGTGACCCGCACGGCCACAGCTGGTGCAATGTTGGCAAGGAGTTTCGGGGAGGTGATGGTATTGACAGCGGTTGCATTTTGGGTATGGGCCGGTGTATGGCTTTTTAAATGGTGCAGTTGAGGGAGCAATTTGGGTAATTGGTGCGGCAGTGATAGGAAGGTTTGTTTGTGTGACGGCAAAATTTCTGCTGTTTCGTTTCCTCTTACCAGCAAACTTTGAAGAGGAGATGGAATGGTTTGGAGCTTGGGCCTCAATGGGGGCTTTCTTTTTCTCATCCTTGAATTTACCGTTTCGGATGCGATTCTCGGTAAGTTTGGTAGCTAGTTCCATTGCGGCTTCAAGTGTTGCAGGCGAAGTGCTTAGAACCGAGTCTTGAATTTTCGAGGGGAGGCCTCGAATGTAGTGTTCAACCAAGCGGTACACGGGGGTGAACAGATTAGGGATCATTTGGTTCAGCTCGAGAAATCTTTTGTTGTAGGAAGTGTGATCTCCTTCCTTTTGTTTCAGTGAGTGGAATTCATCTTCCAACTTTTTGATTTCGCTTCTTGGACTGAAGCGCTTTGTCATGAGTTCCCTTAACTCTTCCCATGATAAGGCCATGGCATCTTCGACTCCTCGCTTACCCTTTTCTGTGTTCCACCAGGTAAGGGCTACTCCAAACAGTCTCCCTGATGCATAACATACCTTGCGATCCTCGGGACAATCGCAATTGAGGAAGGTGTTCTCCATTTCTTCGAACCAGTGGAGGAGGGCAGTAACACCTTCGGTCCCTTCATCCTTTGGGGGATCGCAAGATTTGAAGTGTTTGTAGGAGCACTTTTTGGAGTGAGGGTTGGCGACGCTCTGGTCTTCTTGATTGGGAGGGTTGATAGGATTTGCGGTGAGAGCTTGTTGAACTTGAATCACGATGTCAGGAAGTACCGCGGCCATTTGTTTAGCAATTTGAGTGGCCAAGCGTTCATTGGATCTTCCTGACTTCCTACCTCCACGTAGTTGCCTAGCCGACATCTACAGGAACATACATAGGAAGATTGTGAGTTTAAGAAGTTTTTAGGTGTCATGTATCGTTAAAAGAATAAAAATAACATAACTATCAATAATGCAACTACATCCATAGGATTTCTTGGGTTTGCTCATGTTTGGGCCTCCAATGTCCCCCATACCATCGCCTGTATAGTCATGTAGGCCCCCATGACTATTGGCTTAGTAGGATTCACATTGGTGTTGGCGGTTTAACACTCGCATCACCCGAATGAAAACCATGAAATATGATTGCGAGATGTATGGTAGGAGGGTGTCCAGGTGTAGACACAATGACAACTCAAAGTGGGGTTAGCTCACACGACTTTTGGTTATAGCATGCTTTGGCCTAATAGGTCCTTCGTACTCTCATCGTTAGTCCACAGGTAGGCAAACTGGTCCTTTTATTTTGGATTTATACGAATGCCAAGCCTAGACAGGACGTTCCGACTACCGGTACTCGTACCCTTCCAGTTACTACACGCCCGTCATGAGAAATCACTTTGATGTGATTTGAAAAATACAAAAATCGTTGCAAAAATCATGGGAATTGTGAGGTGTGTGCTCTCATGGATATGATATGTTATGAGGATATGATTCATGATGAGCATTGTATAATAATATGTACTTATGAACATGCTTGCATAACATTGAATGTAACAATAAACATAAAGCATATAAACATCATGAATTTTTTATGTAACGCATAAACAATTTAAAATTTTAATCAACTATAGTATAGGCTCTAAGGGTCTAATAACCTATCCTATATCCCTATAGTCATGGCTCTGATACCAATCTGTCACACCCCAACCCGCAGCGGAATAAGAGTCGGGGCATAATTGGGTTATCATCAAAGCTCATGATGTTTACTAAAATGTTTCATATTTATTAAATTCAAATTACAACTTAAATATTCAAATCAATCCATACAATTACAAGGAAATGGAACTAAGTAAAACAATCCAAAGCTTAAACTGGTTTATTCTTCTAGGCCTTCCTATGTGTTTCTTGCCTCAACTGGATCACCTGTATCATGTGTAAAACGGGGGATATTTTGGGTCAACAAAAGTTGGCGAGTGAACCTTGAGAAAACATTGTTATTAATTTCTTGTTGTATTTAATATTGAAAATTTGTGCAATAATCACATGTGAGCAAACATATATATATATATATAACAAAACACAAACCACATTGGATGAGTAAATGACAGGAATGATGATGTATATGAGATCAAGGCTCAATCAAACGGAGCCGATCGAGTGACATGAATGATGATGTATGTGAGATCAAGGCTCAATCAAACGGAGCCGATCGAATGAGGCACCTGATACTCAACCCGTATCCCACGGGGAGCTGATGGGCCTAACGGAATGCATGCACTGAAAATGATAACTTCAATCTAAACATAATTCACACAACAACTGATACACATTTCATACACATTTGATCACGGATATGATGGATGCACAAGTGTTTAAATATAATAAGGAATTAAACGACACATGATACACCCCAAAATGTGATTAAAACGGGGAATTGGTAGAGATTCACTCACATTGGGTGCGTTCTTTGATGACGTTGGATGCGCACGAGTTTTGGGATTTGATCGACGGGGAAAACTAACCTAGAATAATAACGAAAAGGATTCGGTAAATAAATGGATTTTATTTGAGATTAATACTTTTATTTCATAATCTTAATAGGATTTTTAGATTTATTTTTGTGAGTTTAAGGACATTTTCTAACTTTAAAAATATTATTTTTAAGTATTTTTAAATAATTTTCTGATTAAATAAATAAAAAAATAAATACAAAAAATGTTGACTTTTTGACTCTGACCGTTGATCGTTGACCGGTCGGATTGTGTTAATTATATGCGCTGAGTGAGGTTCGAACTCGGGACCTCTCGTATGCGTGCACGCAGCTCTACCAACTGAGCTACGTGTCTAACCCGAAATATTCTCTGTTTTAATTATATATATATATTGATTAACTTTTATCTTATTTAGTTTATTTGGAAAATGATTTAAAATGGCCGAACCGGTTGCAGGGACCCGGAGTCGAACTCGGGTCCTTCGGTTCGAGTGCGCACAGCCCAACCAGTTGGGCTGTGTGTCATATTTGTTTAACTTATGGATTAAATTATACTTATTAACATTCGGTGACCTGATCCGATTCAGTTGTAAAAATGTTGGTTTTAATTCTGAAGTTCGGTAACTTATGCGATTCGAACCCGGGACGTGTGCATTGTTTGTGCACACAGTCCACCGCTGGACTGTGTGTCTAACCCGGTTAAATATTCAGTTTTAATTAAACTTATACACATGTTCGACTTCGTCTTCTTCGTTTACAAAGACGCAGAACAATGATGTCCGACTGTTCTGGTTTAAATCGATCATCGAACATATAATTGATTGGATTGAAATGGATAAAGAGGGTTACGGAGTAAAATGTACCGAACAGAATGCTTTTTCTCAGATTTCCGGCAAGAGTCGTCGGCTCTGATTGGCGACTTCCGTCTGAGTGAATCAATTAACAGTTTTGATCAACGAGTTGTGCAATTAAGTTACTAAACAAGGGATATCAGGGGGTTTAGATGATTGTTCTGATTCACAGCGAGACTTCGGAATTTTCAGTGATTTTCCGGCGAGTGCAGGAATTTCCGGCAACGTTGTCTGAGACGGATTCTAGTTGAACGATTTATGTTAATACTTGTCTAATAATGGATTGCAAACAAAAGAATTGAGAAATTTACCGATTTGGTGTAAGTCTCGGTTTTCCGGTGAAAGTCCGGCGAATGCATAATATCTCCGGTGAGTGCTAAAGCTTCGAGAGATTGTGCGATTTTGAGCGAAAAGGTTACCAGAGGTTTGGGTGGGTATTTATAGGGAAGAAACAGAATGTATTGAGTCCGAATTTGGTCTTGATTCGTGGTCAAGGTTTTCTCCGGCGGTTACGACCGCAATTGACTGTTAGACGTCGGTTATAACCGATGTCGAAGTCGGTTATAGCGTTTTAGTCAAAAGGAAAATGGCTAAACTCGCGGATTGCCGGATTTTCCGGTGATTGCGAGTTCTGTCGTGCTGAGGTCCGGTTTTGAATTCGAATTTTACTTTAAGTATTATTTGTTTCATTATAGTCACAAAGAAGGCAAGTGGCGGAGTGGTGTATTGTGTGTTTGAGCTTATGGGCGACCCGGGTTCGAAACCCGGCAGCCTCATTTTATTTTTTATTCACTTATTTTTATCATTTATTAATTATAGTTTTTAAATTCTAAAATGTTTATTAATTATGTATTGTTTAAAATTAGTTTGAGCCATAAATATGCAACGAAAATTTTTAACTGGATATTCGATTAATAAACGAAGCGGGTTTTGGAAACCCGTTTTTCGACGGATGTTATCCATGGTAGAAGCCGTCATGAAATGGATCCCTCCGAATAATCCGAATGAAGTAAGAAGTTTTCTGGGGTTAGCCGGCTACTACTGGAGATTTATTCAAGATTTCTCCAAATTAGCCTACCCATGACTAAGTTAACAAAGAAAAATGAGAAGTTTGTCTAGGGACCCGAACAAGAGAAAACGTTTCGAATTTTGAAAGAGAGGCTGTCTAATTCACCGGTACTAACTCTACCAGATGGAACGGAAGGTTTGGTTGTGTACACTGACGCTTCACGTTAGGGGTTCAGAGGTGTTTTAATGCAACGAGGTAAAGTCATAGCATATGCCTCAAGACAGCTCAAATCACATGAAGGCAATTACCCAACTCATGATCTAGAATTGGCCGTTGTTCGCATTAAAACTATGGCCGCATTATTTGTATGGGACAACGAAGGTGGTTAGAACTGATAAAGGATTACGATTGTGAAAAATTTTGTCATCCGGTCAAAACAAATGTAGTGGCGGATGCTCTAAGCGGAAAAGACCATCCATCCCCGATATGAGTGAAGTCTATGAGAATGATAGTTACGCCTCATCTCCTCGAGATGATACAAGAAGCCCAAATCAAGTCGTTAAACGCAGATGATCCTAAGAAAGAAAGAACAAAAGGGATTGCGGATAAATTGGAGGATAATGCAAGTGGAATCAAAACACGGTTTGGGCGGATCTGGATTCCTTGGTTTTGCGAAGTAAAGGCAATATTACTCGAAGAAGCTCAATCACGATACTCGATACATCCGGGAGCAATGAAAATGTATCGGGATTTAAAGAAGAATTACTGGTGGCCGGGAATGAAACGAGATATAGTTAAACATGTTGCTTAATGCTTAACATGTTCACAAGTGAAGGCAGAGCATTAGAAGCCGTATGGTAAATTACAACCCTTAGAAATTCCGGTGTGGAAATGGGAGGATGTGACAATGGATTTAGTGAGTAAGCTTCCCAAAACACGAAAAGGGCACGATGCCATATGGGTAGTTGTGGATTGACTACCAAGAGTGCCCATTTCCTACCTATCCGAGAGCCTATTTGTCAGAGAGGATGGCAGAGATTTTCACTAATGAAATCATAGCTCATCATGGAGGACCCATCTCCGTTGTCTCTGATCGAGACACTAGATTTACATCACGTTTTTGGCAAAAGTTTCATGAGCAAATGGGAACGAAACTCCACTTTAGTACCGCCTACCACTCACAAACAGACGGTCAATCAGAACGAACTATCCAGACGCTTGTGGATATGCTGAGGGCATGTGTTTTATACTTCGGTGGTAATTGGGATGATCGTTTACCATTAGTGGAATTCTCCTACAATAATAGTTACCATAACATCATTCAAATGGCTCCGTATGAGCTACTGTACTGGAGAAAATGTAGAACTCCTGTATGTTGGGAGAAGTAAGGCAGAGGGAACTTGCATCCAAGGATATAATGGCTAGAATAAATGAAAATAATTGATCTAGTAGGAGCACGACTGAAAGAGGCACAAGATAGACAAAAAGCGTATGCAGATCGGAGAAGATGTCCTATGGAATTCCAAGTGGGGGATCATGTTTTATTAAAGATCTCCCCTTGGAAGGGCATAATCCGATTTCATAAACGAGGGAAGTTGGGCACTCGTTACATCGGACCTTTCAAAATCCTAGCCCGTGTTGGAAAGGTAGCTTACCTGTTAGAATTGCCCCTAACGTTGGATGGAATTCATGATACTTTTCATGTATCACAATTACGCAAATGTCTTGCGAATGAAGAAGCTTATGTATCGTTCGAAGATATTGAAATTGACGAACAAATTAATTACATTGAAAAACCTGTTGCCATTAAGGACTCCAAAGTAACGCGCAGCTATAATAAGACCATTAAGCAAGTGTTGGTCCAGTGGCAACATCGAAAGGGATTGGATCTAACGTGGAAATTGGAAGATGAAATACGGGAGCACTACCCTACACTATTTGGTACGTATTCAGGTTTCGGGACGAAACCTCTCTTAAGGGGGATAGACTTGTAACACCCCAAAAATACATAATGGAATTATTGTGCCTTTAAATGTTTTAGTATGCAAAATAAAAACCTTAGTTGACTAACTAAGTTAAGTGGTAAGAAAACAAGTGTAGAAAGAACGAAAGTTATGCTTTAATAACAACAAAATGGAACTTCAGCGGCTGAAAGTGTACATTGAATAAGTAAATAAAAGAAATTAAAAAGTGAAGTGTATGTCTGTATGTGTGTGGGTGTCACAAGAGAGAGGCAAGAGAGAAGGAGAACCCTTCTCGTCCAACAATCACAAAATTTTCAGCAAATTTGGTGTGTTTTACGGCAAGATTCGATTGCGTGTGTCCATTTCCTCAATCATCTTAGTATCTTCAACGTAAGGTAAGTTAAAATTATATGTTTGAAGATCTTAATGAAGTAGGTTTTAATCAATCCGTGAAATTGTATGAAATTAAGCTTGAATATGAGTTAGAATCATCATCTAGAAATGACTTATGCTTGAGTTTGATTGAATTGAATACTTTAAGTGAAAGCCACCTGTTGTGATAATACGATGAGATATGATAATCTTGTAGTAGTGAAAATTGTGTAGTATTGATGTATGAACGTCAATTTATGAGAGTACTGTTAGAAGATTTTGATATAGAATGAAGGAATTATGTAAATTTGTTGATTGATGAATTATGATGTGAACTAGTTGGTTATGCATAGAACACATGTACATGGTGCTTAATATGTTGTACGCACTCCAAGTGTTCGATAAAATGCCAACATGACAATTTATATAGTTTTGAATGAATTGAGGGTTTGTTGCATAAAGATGATACGGAAATTGAATTTGATATAAAGATGATGTGAAAGGCGAATTATGTGTGAATGTGATTACAATTTGTTGATTGATGAATTATGTAAATTTGTTGATTGATGAATTATGATGTGAACTAGTAGGTTATGGACAAAACACATGTACATGGTGCTTAATATGTTGTACGCACTCCAAGTGTTTGATAAAATGCCAACATGACAATTTATATAGTTTTGAATGAATTGAGGGTTTGTTGCATAAAGATGATACGAAAATTGAATTTGATATAAATATGATGTGAAAGGCGAATTATGTGTGAATGTGATTACAATTAAGCAACCAATGTAAACTAAGTAAGAATGGATTATGTCTATGATTGAAGGAAGAATGGACAAGTTCCGGAAAGCAACAAAAGGATCAAGATCGAGGTAAGTTTCCTTGCTTACATGTGATTAATACTTAGAAGTAGTTATACCCGTATCATGGTCACGAAATTATTGCAAGTTGCATATTATCATGAATATTAGTCGTTGTATTTATATTAGTAGGCATGTTTGAATGTATGTAGATGATCTGTGGTAAACCGATCAAACGGTAGAATGTCATAAAAAGAATGTATGTTGATGATTTGTGTCGAACGGGTCGAGAGATTAGAATGAGAAGAATGTATGTTAATGATCCGTGTCGAACGGGTCGAATGGTTAGAATGTGTGTTGAAGATCCGTGTTTAACGGGTCCAGATATTAGAATGAGAAGAATGTATGTTAATAATCCGTGTCAAATGGGTTGAATGATTAGAATGATAAGAATGTATGTTGATGATCCGTGTCGAACGGTCAAATGGTTAAAATGATAAGAATGAATGTATGTAGACGATCCGCGTCAAACGGGTCAAACGGTTGGAATGTCATAAAAGAATGAAATGAAAATGATTTGTGTTGAATGGGTTAATTGAACCAGAATGTAATGTCAAATGGTTGGAATGTCATAAAAGAATGAAAATGAAAATGATTTGTGTTGAATGGGTTAATTGAACTAGAATGTAATGTAAAAGAATGAATAAAAGTGTGTGTTATGAATAAGCTAAGTAAATGTAGGTCGTTTAATGAGTTCGTTCATGTAAATTAACGTTGTTTCTATTATGCGATGTAGGTAAAACAACTCTTTGAATTGTAACATCCATGAATTTTCAATTTTTGTAATACAAATTGTACTCGTACTTCCATTTTACGACTCAGAATCTTTCCATCAGTTTCCATCTACGTTTATCTAAATTCCACATTCGTTTAGACATTTACAAATTTTCATAGAAAGGGGACATTTTTTTATTATTACATTAATGGTTTTAAATCATTAATTGTTTTATTTATATCATTAATAAACTTATAAAACGTATAAGTTATAAAAGTTCAGATTTCCAAGAAGTTTTATAAATTTTATTATAGAATTTTGAATTCTATAAAGTTTAAGACTATATGTTGGGATAAAAAAATCAAGTTATTTAAAGATTAAAAGAAATAAACTTGGTTTTATAAAAGTTACAAAAATAAATCAAATTAGTGAAATAACTTTATAAAAGATAAAATTGTAGAGACCAAATTAAATTTTCCAGAAAGTTACAAGGGTCTTTGCTGCACAAAATCTGAAACGACTTTTTTTCTTTTTCTTTCGGAACGATTATTCAGGTTCTTAAGTTTCGAATGTGTGCTCTGTATATTAAGGTCACAATTAGTAAGAGACAGTAATATGATAAAATTCGCTTTGATAGTTTGGCGTCTCGTTCTTAATAGAATATATCTTGTTTTATTATTAGAATATATCTTATTTTGTTATCTGTTTCATATAGTAAAGATTTTGTAAAAGTAATATCTTATGCTTCTCACTTATTCAATGAACAAAGTGTTACATTTGGCTTAATATTTATATATATATATATGGATAGGTTAAAATGAGAACCACCACGAGTTGCGAGAATCGCGAGAACTTTTTGATCCGGGGTGAGTTGGACCAAAATTTCTTTTAAAAAACGTAGATGAAAATATTATAAACACATTTGTTCTCACCAGTCACCATCATTACCGTGTTCTAGAACACAATGAATCAACAAGTGCAGAAGAACACACTCTACATTGGTATGAAACCCTAAACCGCCAAATATCAATTTCACACAGATTCACTCACATACACGCAGTATCACACAAATGTCACCACAATTTGCATGCATAACTTCACATTCTAATCAAATTTGTTGTCAATTAACCAGGTGGATTAGCAGAAGAAGTAAAGGAAACGATACCGCATTCAGTGTTCGTACCGTTCGGAGATATTAAGGACGTGAAGACGCCGTTAGATTAGGCGAGACAGAAGCACCGGTCGTTTGGATTTGTGACGTTTCTAGAGAGAGAAGATGCGGCGGCGACCATGGATATTATGGACGGTGCTGAGCTTTACGGTCGTGTGCTTACGGTGAATTATGCTTTACCACCAGTACATCTAAACCTAATCATCTTCTGCAAGTTGAAATTGAATACCAAACCCTAGCCAGAAATAATTTGGAGAAGGGTTTTGGGTAAAACGAGGTATTAATGTGAAGAGTTACCACGATCGATCACAAAACACCGGCGATCTGAAACACATTAGTCATCTGATGACCATCATCTCCTTTTTTAGGTTTCAAACGACGGGGTTGAACATCGATTTTCACATAGCAGAGTGTGATTTTCAAAGAGCAGATGCGGGAAGCTGTGGGGTTTCTGCCGGCGAAATGAACGAATGGGGTGTGGGGATTTGGTGGCGGCCGGAAAAACACGGTGGTTTGGTGCGTTTTTAGTATGTAGGTGTTGTGGTGGTGGTGGAGGAGTTATAGTGGTGGTGGAATGGTGTGGAGGTAGTTGCAGACAAGTAGAGAGAGAAAATGCACCTGTTGTAGGTGAATTGACTAAATTGCCCTTCATGTAAGGGGCACATGACCTCTTTTTAACTATGGTAATGGATGGAGTTAGTAGCAGGGGCCAAATTAGTTAGATAAAAGGACGTTGAAGTTTCAAATGATAAAAAAATCTTTTTTGGGTTGAAAGGGTAAAAGTGATATAACCACATCGGCCAAAATCGTAATTTACTCTTTAATTTGAATTGATAATTAAAATCAGTAATTTAAATGGGTTAGACACACAGTTCGGTACAACATAATTAAAATCAGTAATTTAAATGGGTTAGACACACAGTCCAGCGGTGGACTGTGTGCATTTTACACACCTGTTCTGTTTAAATTATTTTCGTTATCAGTAATAATCAATCAACTAATTCAATAAGAATGATTGATTAAACAGTCGGGTTGATTCTCTGGTTTCATAAAACGAAGTAGATAAACAGCGAGTCGTTTATAAATATAATTAAAATCAGTAATTTAAATGGGTTAGACACACAGTCCAGCGGTGGACTGTGTGCATTTTACATACATGATACCGGGTTCGAGTCTGTTTGTGTTCCGATCCACTGAAATTAAATCCATTGTTTTTAGAACGAGTCATATCGCTTCACAGAAAGTGTTTAAATAAAATAAAGATCAAGAAAACAAACAGGTTAGACACACAGCCCAACTGGTTGGGCTGTGTGCACACGAACCGTAGGTCCCGAGTTCGAATCCTGCTTCTGTAACCGGTTATGGCAATTATCAAAGCTTTTTAAATAGAAACATAAATGAATTAATCTAATTTGTATATATATATATAATTAAAAACGAGATTATTTCGGGTTAGACACGTAGCTCAGTTGGTAGAGCTGCGTGCACGTATACGGGAGGTCACGAGTTCGAACCTCACTCAGCGCATAGAATAAACACAATTCGACCGGTCAACGGTCAACATGGTCAAAAGTCAACAATTTTTTTTATTTTTTTTAATTTATTTAATCAGAAAATTATTTAAAAATAATATTTTTAAAGTTAGAAAATGACCTTAAACTCATAAAAATAAATCTAAAAATCCTATTAAGGTTATGAATTAAAATTATTAATCTCAAATAAAATCCATTTATGTACCGAACCATTTCGTTATTATTCTAGGTTAGTTTTCCTCGTCGATCAAATCCTAAAATTCGTGCGCATTCATCGTCATCCAGGAAACGCACCCACTGTGAGTGAATCCTTACAAATTCCCCTTTTTATTCATGTTTTGGGGTGTATCATGTGTCGCTTTAATTATTTCGTTTATTCAAACTTGTGCTATTACCGTTATATGACCTAAACTTGTGATGTAAATATTGTTTGTTGTAATGTGTGTTTATATTCTTGTCAAGTTGCGTGCAAATCATTCATTAGGCCCATCAGTTCCTCGTAGGAGACGAGTTGAGAATCAGGTGCCTCATTCGATCGGCTCCGTTTGATTGAGCCTTGATCTCATTGTTCATCATTTGGTGTGTGCGTGTGCATTATTGATATTATGTGTTTATGGTTGAATTTACATTTACGTTTATTCATATTTGGTTATGCACAATTTTATTCAAATAACCAACATAACTAATCCTTTCAAATATTTAAATAAGATTCACTCGCCAACTTATGTTGACCCAAAAAAACCTATTTTTACACATGAAACAGGTGATCCGGTTGAGAAAAGAAACACGTAGGATGGCCTAGAAGAATAAACAAGTTAATGCTATGGAATGGACATTTAGTTTAGTTTCCCTTTGTAATTGTATGATTTTGTTTAATACTTTTGTTTGTAATGAAAGTGTATTTGAACATGTTATGCTTGTATGTTAATTATAACTTCTTCTTTAAAGAGAAATAATAAATATGAAACTTTATAGTAAATGTCATGAGCTTTGATGAAAACCCAATCATGCCCCGACTACCATTTCCGCTGCGGGTCAGGGTGTGACAAAAGTTGGTGCTACTCCCTGGAGAAATTCAATCTGTACGAGACGAGGGCCCGGTACTATCTCATCGGCAGTGATTGGAACAAACGATTTTTCCGAGTCCTCAAAATTGATCGAATGGGACCCTCCGATCTCAACATAAGCCAAGATCCAGTCGTCTATCCTCCTCAAGAGGTCAAGAGCCTGCTTCACCGGATTGCTGAGGGCAATCGAGCCACTGGGGGCTGTATCTTCGTCAACAAGGTTTACGGCATCGCGGTTGTATCAAGTTCTTGGAGTCTTATTATTTATTCTGGTTACCAAGCGTAAGCAGATTGGCTCAATCTGTGGTCATGCCATCTATAGCATCCAGGAGACCCAAATTCTTACAATTCCACATGTCTCTGTGCAGACCGATCTTGCTCATTCCAAAACCGAGCTCAGGTAGGTGGTATTTTTATTACTATTACGTTACCCTCCCCCTTAGTGTATGTGTATCATTATTTATTATTAGCATAAATCATTATTTATACATTATTTTCTATATATGAAAGGATCACTACTAGAAATGCATATCCATTTCCAAGAATGATTACTCCCTAATCTCCATCTTTGGTTTTTTGTCTACCCTAGTTACACTTTTTGAGGGAAAAAAGGAGGATAAGGTGGTTTTTATAATTAGCTGGACTGAATGGACGAAATTGCCCTCACGTGCCAAGCACGTGGGGTGTTTTAACAGAGTTATTTAACTGAAGTTAGGGTAGGGGACCAAGCGAGTTCATTTTTTACAAGTTTGGGTACCACGAGTGTAAATAGTAAACCACTGGGACCAACGCTGAAATTTTTGGAAACCACAGGGACCAACCAAGCATTTAACTCGTTTCGTTTTAAAAATTTATGAGATCCAGTATAATGTAAAATAGTATATTTAATTTTAAATGAAAGGGTAATGTAAAAACCTGATTAAACTAACTAGACACCGTAAGTAGGGTATCGTATCCATGGAAAATTTACGGTCAATGTAGAAGATTTTAACTTAAAACTAAAAATGATTTTAGAAACACGGAAACTAATTAAGAAAGTTGTGATCAGATGAGAAAAATAACCTCCACCCAGAATCCCGATTGTTTGTTTTAACATAAAAACGCGTTTACAGATTCATAACACCACATAGACATGACATTGGAATTAATGATTTTGATTAACCATTAGGGATATATAGTTTTTAAGACTCACCATACAACCTAATAACCCGTTTAATTACACCAATTACTCACCAATTTACCAAGCCGCTAGCAATGCAAGGAAATTGCCAATACGCTTGATAAATGACAAACAATATAAATATAATAAACATTTCACAAAATCAACACAAGTGGTCAAGATCTACCATTTATAAAAATCGAAAAACAAAGCTTCAAAACAAAACGAGACAATCCTTCATCCGGGCAGAAGCCACAAACGTTTAGCCGGTCATGATTGTCATCCTATATTACGAACTCAAATCTGCGCTCAAAAACTCTCTTCTCTTTCGCGATGTCTCAAAGCATCCACTGACTTTGAAACCCTATACATATTATTTTATTTAGCTTACACAAATTCAGCCCATATGCATTCAGTCAACTTTCTTTTCCCATCCTTTTAAATGTCATCAACTTGATTTCCTATATTAACAAAAAGATAGCAATATAATAATTAAATTGATGTTCACACAAATTAATCTAGACGAAAGAAAATATTATAATCCCAATTTTGACATTTTTAGAAACTCATGACTCACTCCCTCATCCCCATTCTATCACACAATTATGATGACTAGTTAAATTTTATGTCCAGATATTTATTTCCACTCATTTAAACTCTTTTTTTTAAGATCATGGGTAATGGGTATGATAGGGACACGAAAAGTTTTGACAATGTCTTAATACCATCTCTATGTGCATTATAGGGGCAAAAAAAGATTGGGCATTTTAAAATGAGAAGGAAAAAAAAGAAAGTAATGAATGCAATGACATTAAGGGGCATTAACCATTACAAACTTCTTAAATGAGCTTTATGATGTTGATATGGCGAAAAATGCCCCTTATGGACATTTTTGACTAAATACCACTAAAATACTTGTAATTTGTTTTCATGCGGTCCTAAACCTTTTAATTAATTATTAAAATTGATCTTTGAAATGGATCATAGGGTGGCTTCTTTTGTTGCCTATATATATATACTCTCATTTTATCAACAAGTCCTGATCACAACTTAACAATTAAGAAGCAAACATGGCAACTGTTTCTCATACGTCTCTCCTCGTCGTCCTCCTCCTCGCCCTTGTCGCACCTAACTCCACCTCCGCATCCCCAAAGTTAGAGGTAGACTTACACCTACTTGTCCAACTACTAGGATTTCCGCCCGGCCTTATACCTGATCCCGTCGAATCTTACACTTTATCCCCCATAGGCCTTTTGCCACCCACCTTCAACTTCACCATGTACTTTGAGAATCCATGTTACGTACAGTACGTATACCCCCTTTACTTTGCCCCGGTGTGTAACGCAAAGGTCAGTTACGGTAAACTGTCCGAGATGAGAGGCCATAAGGGTCAACTCCCGTCGGGCGAATGGGAAGATATGTCCGCCGTCACAGTGGTTGGCGACAAGCTCGAGTTCACATTTGAAACTACAACTGTAATGTTCGATAGATCGCAGTTTGAGGAGATTCAGACTTGCAAAGATGGTCCTCTTATGGCTGACAAACTCATCTCTCAGGTATTACTAAACTATTTATAGGTTACAAACTCCTGTCATCATCATTATACTCAGTAAATCCCACCAATAGCAAAGCTAATGTAGGGTCTGAGGAGGGTAGATGTAGACAGCCTTACCTCTACCCGATAGGGATAGAGAGGCTGCTTCCAGTGAGACCCCCGGCTCGATTGTAGTTTTGTATCAAGCCTTGGACCTAAGGCACATAACACTCAAACAATTAATGCATGTACACCCGTGTCTTTCAGCTATCAACGCTACCACAAGATGCATGATTAATCATTAGCCGCTTTTAACGTTATTTTCTTGAAATGAGTAAAATAACGTTAAAGTTAGTATCTTTTGCCCCCCGAATACCCAAACACATATAGATTATATTTGCACATCGCAAGCGGGGCATTTAGAAACTCGTGTGTGTATTATAATAAAGATCATAAATCTCTAAATACTCCAAATTAGGTAATAAATATAATAATAATGAAAAATATAAAGTTAACGTTAATTAAAATTCAACTGTACATGTAAAACCCTTGTTTCATTTTTTTTTGAAATGGTAATCTAATTTTATCTTCTCCACAGCTTCCAACCAGTGCAGAATAAGTTGGTGATCATGACATTGATGTTTTGAAGTTGGAGACAATAATAGTTTTTTCTGTGTGTTGTATGAATAAAGTTCAGATTATGAACCTGTTTCGTTTTAAGATTTCGGTTGTGTATGTTGTATGAATGTTATGAATGTACGTGTTTCGTTTGAGTTAAATGCTTGGTTGGTCCCTGTGGTTTCCAAAAATTTCAGCGTTGGTCCCAGTGGTTTACTATTTACACTCGTGGTACCCAAACTTGTAAAAAATGAACTCGCATGGTCCCCTGCCCTAACTTCAGTTAAATAAATATGTTAAAACACTCCACGTGCTTGGCACATGAGGGCAATTTCGTCCATTCAGTCCAGCTCATCATAAAACCACCTGATCCAGGAAGTGCAAAAGCAGCATCATCATCGTCGTCTTCTGTGCTCTGCGATGCGATGCGATGCGATGGCGAAGGGGGGCAGTGAGCAGGGTGAAAGTTGTAACATCCGTTGAAAAACGGATTTTCAAAAACCGCTTCGTTTATTAATCAAATATCCAGTTATAAATTTTCGTTGCTTATTTAATGCTCAAATTAATTTTAAACGATACATAATTAATAAATATATTAGAATTTAAAAACCATAATTTAAAATTTCTAATAAATAATGAATACAAAAATATTTGCAGACGCCGGGTTTCGAACCCGGATCACTCTCAAGACCAAACACACTCTACACCACTACACCACACACACAACTTAATTCAAATCTGAAACAATTAAATCTTATATACAAACTGACACTGAAACGGAAATTCAAAACACAAAATACTGAAACCGCCCCTGAATCAAAGAACGAATCAAGGAGTCTCCGTTTCGATCCTCAAAATCACCAGAAATAACTGACAATCATCAATCAATCACGACCAAATTTAACCAAACCGTTACTACAATTTCAGTCGTAACCGCCAATGATTTAACCGAGATCAAACCTCACCATAGCAGCCTATAAATACAGGGCTAAACTACTCGATCCAACTCGCTCACTACTCTCAAACTCACTCTGAAAACCTCGCCGCAAGTCGCCGGAATTTGTTTGTATTTCGCCGGAATTGGTCACCGGAAAACCGAAGAATCCATTTCCATTATTGCCTTACTCTAAAATAAGACTTCTAGAGCTTAGACAGAAGTCACTCACACTCACCTCAAACTTCCTGTAGATCCTCTGTCGCAAGTTACACTTCGTCGGAATTTTTTTCAGTCACCGGAACTCCATCGGAAATCACACCTGTTCGGTACAACATCCTTAAATCCTTTTCTGTTTAAATTATTTTCATTATCAGTAATAATCAATCAACTAATTCAATAAGAATGATTGATTAAACAGTCGGGTTGATTCTCTGGTTTCATAAAACGAAGAAGATGAACAGCGAGTCGTTTATAAATATAATTAAAATCAGTAATTTAAATGGGTTAGACACACAGTCCAGCGGTGGACTGTGTGCATTTTACATACATGATACCGGGTTCGAGCCTGTTTGTGTTCCGATCCACTGAAATTAAATCCATTGTTTTTAGAACGAGTCATATCGCTTCACAGAAAGTGTTTAAATAAAATAAAGATCAAGAAAACTAATAGGTTAGACACACAGCCCAACTGGTTGGGCTGTGTGCACACGAACCGTAGGTCCCGAGTTCGAATCCTTCTTCTGTAACCGGCTATGGCAATTATCAAAGCTTTTTAACTAGAAACAGAAATGAATTAATCTAATTTGTATATATATATAATTAAAAACGAGATTATTTCGGGTTAGACACGTAGCTCAGTTGGTAGAGCTGCGTGCACGTATACGGGAGGTCACGAGTTCGAACCTTACTCAGCGCATAGAATAAACACAGTTCGACCGGTCAACGGTCAACGGTCAACATGGTCAAAAGTCAACAATTTTTTTTATTTTTTTAATTCATTTAATCAGAAAATTATTTAAAAGTACTTAAAAATAATATTTTTAAAGTTAGAAAATGTCCTTAAACTCACAAAAATAAATCTAAAAATCCTATTAAGGTTATGAATTAAAATTATTAATCTCAAATAAAATCCATTTATGTACCGAACCATTTCGTTATTATTCTAGGTTAGTTTTCCTCGTCGATCAAATCCTAAAATTCGTGCGCATTCATCGTCATCCAGGAAACGCACCCACTGTGAGTGAATCCTTACAAATTCCCCTTTTTTTTTCATGTTTTGGGGTGTATCATGTGTTGCTTTAATTATTTCGTTTATTCAAACTTGTGCTATTACCGTTATATGACCTAAACTTGTGATGTAAATATTGTTTGTTGTAATGTGTGTTTATATTCTTGTCAAGTTGCGTGCAAATCATTTATTAGGCCCATCAGTTCCTCGTGGGAGACGAGTTGAGCATCAGGTGCCTCATTCGATCGGCTCCGTTTGATTGAGCCTTGATCTCATTGTTCATCATTTGGTGTGTGCGTGTGCATTATTTGATATTATGTGTTTATGGTTGAATTTACATTTACGTTTATTCATATTTGGTTATGCACAATTTTATTCAAATAACCAACATAACTAATCCTTTCAAATATTTAAATAAGATTCACTAGCCAACTTATGTTGACCCAAAAAAACCTATTTTTAGACATGATACAGGTGATCCGGTTGAGAAAAGAAACACGTAGGATGGCCTAGAAGAATAAACAAGTTAATGCTTTGGAATGGACATTTAGTTTAGTTTCCCTTTGTAATTGTATGATTTTGTTTAATACTTTTGTTTGTAATGAAAGTGTATTTGAACATGTTATGCTTGTATGTTTATTGTAACTTCTTCTTTAAAGAGAAATAATAAATATGAAACTTTATAGTAAATGTCATGAGCTTTAATGAAAACCCAATCATGCCCCGACTACCATTTCCGCTGCGGGTAAGGGTTTGAAAGATTGGTATCAGAGCTTTTGACTATAGGGATATAGGATAGGTTATTAGTCCCTTAGAGCCTATACTATAGTTGATAGATTTTAATTGTTTATGTGGTTACATGCAAACTCATGATGTTTATTTGTTTCATATTTATTACACACACAAATGGATGCAAACACTTCCACTATCATATTGTGTGATATTTAATGAGTTATACTTATTGTCAAACATAACAAGCTTACATATACATTCATCACGCATATTTCAATGTCCACATATTCAAATCATCCTCATATTTCCTTTATTCAAGATTTTGTCGCATTTTTCATTTTTCAATCTCATCAAAGTGAGTTCTACGACGGGCATGTAGTAACTGTAAGGGTACAAGTACCGGTAGTCGGAACGTCCTATCTAGGTTGGCATTCGTATAAATCCAATATAACGGACCAGTTTGCCTACCTGGGGAATAACGATGAGAGTACGAAGGACCTATTAGGCCAAAGCATGCCACACCAAACGTCGTTCGAACTAACCCCACTTTGAGGTGTCACCGTGTCCACACCTGGATGCACTCCGAATTTCATACGTTACATACATATTTCTCGATTTTTCTCCGGGTTTTAGTGTACGTTACCAGGCTAACACATGCGAACCATATGAAAGACCCGGTAATCATGGGGGCCCACATGATTACGAAGGTGAAGTATGGCGGCATGCAAGGCCCAATTACGAGCAAAGCCCAAGACATCCTATGGATGTAGTAAATTTATTATTCTTCATTTGTTTATGAATGTTCATTTCTAAATACGACACATGACACCTAAAATGTCAAACTCATACTCTTGATACGTATTTCTTGTAGATGTCTTCTAGTCTCTCTCGTAGAAAAATGAGATCAGGAAAAACCCGCGAGCGCATGGCTGCCCAAATCGCTCAACAAATGGCTGCCGTAATACCCAACATCGTAGTTAAAGTTCAACAAGCCCTTACCGCTAATTCCGTCAACCCAATCGATCAAGAAGATCAAAATGTTGTCAACCCTTCCCCAAATACCACTAAATGCACCTTCAAGCATTTCAAATCCTGCGATCCTCCAAAATACGAAGAGATTGAAGGTGTCGCCGCTCTCCTCCATTGGTTTGAGGAGATGGAAAACACTTTTCTCAATTGCGACTGTCCCGATGATCGCAAGGTGCGATATGCTACCGGTCGTTTGTTTGGAGTAGCACTTACATGGTGGATACAGAGAAGGCCAAGCGAGGTACTGAGAATGCTATGACTTTGACTTAGGAAGAGTTGAAGGAAATCATGACCAGACATTTCTGTCCAAGAAGCGAAATCAAGAAATTGGAAGATGAGTTCTATTCTTTGAAACAAAAGGAGGGCGACCACACCACATACAACAAGAGATTCCTTGAGTTAAATCAGATGGTCCCCAACTTGTTCACTCCCCTCTACCGTTTGATCGTGCACTAAATTCGAGGTCTTCCTTAAAAAATTCAAGACCCTGTAATAAGTACCACACCTGCAACTTTGGAAGCAGCAATGGAGTTAGCTACAGAGCTCACCGAAAACCGCAAACGGAATAAAGACTTCACGGAGGAGAAGAAGAAGGATAAAGCATCAACCAAAACCTCAAACTCCACCCAAACCGAATCCTCTTCTCAAACCACTCCTAAAAGAAAACGAGACGGGCAAAATTTCGCCATTACCCAAGGCAATCAACCAGCTTCACAAGCCATACCCCTCCAAGCTATCCCAATCACTCAAGTAGCACCTAACTCTACTTACCCAAATAAGAAACCTTACATTGGACCTCACCCTCAATGCAACACCTGTTTTTATCACCATCCATCTACCGTACCTTGTCGACTGTGTGCGAATTGTGGGCGTTATGGTCATTGGAGCAAAACTTATCGTGCCCCTCAAAACCAACCCTCACCCCCTACTCAAAACATGATCCAAACATATCAACAACCCCAACACCCCATGTTCCCTTATGTTCCAGCTTGTTTTAATTGTGGCGACCCTACCCACTTTAGAAACACGTGCCCTCGATTGGTTAACATCATAAACGCCCAAGCTCAAGCAAACCCAGTTAACCAAGCGAATCAAGCAAACCCAGCTCCACCATCAGCAATAGGAAGAGCTTACAACATCAACACCAATCCTTTGAAGATAATAACGGCCCAAACGAATCACCCAACTAGCTTTCCCTCACCAAGAGTCAAGACTCAACTCCAACCGTTTAGTTTTAATGTTTTCTTTATCTTTACGTCTCCCAGTTATAAATTGGGAATTTATGTATCCAAGAATTTTAATGCGAATTGATATTACAGTTTTGTTTTATACTCATTGATTTAACATTCATATCATCAAACATCTCGACGTACCTCGATCACATCATTTAAAGAAGTTGGGTTGTGTCTCACTTTTACATAGACTAACCCCTTTATCATAACAAACGAGAGAGGTACTGTCATCATTCAATCATGTATCCTTTCAGAATTGAGACTCAAGCTTTGGTTGTTATGTTTGTTTATGTTTTAGAGTCACATAGAACTGATCATAATTTACTAATAAAGCCAATGAAAATTTGACAAGAATATGGTGGATACGCCGCTGGTACTTCCTATATATAAGTATTCTTGTCAAAGGATCAAAAGCGTTGACAGGCGGTTATGAGAGGTTCCGTGTAGGTTTTAATATCGTCATGGTTGAAATTTTTGTTTATGATATAGCCTTATCTTTCCAAACGTATCAATTCTATCAAAACTCTTATGCATAAAATCATGCTTAGTCAATCAACTCTGTTTATCCATGTTCCGCATTCTTATACTTTAGGCATCAAAAAGCGATTCCTGTAGCAGGGTATTCAACCCTTACTAGGAACGTTACCGCCTCAAATAAGATTTAAACTCTCATCCTCTTCTAATTATGTAATCGTCAAAATTAAAACATCCTTCCTTCAAGTCAAATATACCACTACTACTTAAATTTCGGGACGAAATTTCTAAAAGTAGGGGATACTGTAACATCCGTCGAAAAACGGATTTTCAAAAACCGCTTCGTTTATTAATCAAATATCCAGTTATAAATTTTCGTTTCTTATTTAATGCTCAAATTAATTTTAAACGATACATAATTAATAAATATATTAGAATTTAAAAACCATAATTTAAAATTTCTAATAAATAATGAATAAAAAAATATTTTCAGACGCCGGGTTTCGAACCCGGGTCACTCTCAAGACCAAACACACTCTACACCACTACACCACACACACAACTTAATTCAAATCTGAAACAATTAAATCTTATACACAAACTGACACTGAAACGGAAATTCAAAACACAAAATACTGAAACCGCCCCTGAATCAAAGAACGAATCAAGGAGTTTCCGTTTCGATCCTCCAAATCACCAGAAATAACTGACAATCATCAATCAATCACGACCAAATTTAACCAAACCGTTTCTACAATTTCAGTCGTAACCGCCACTGATTTAACCGAGATCAAACCTCACCATAGCAGCCTATAAATACATGGCTAAACTCCTCGACCCAACTCGCTCACTACTCTCAAACTCACTCTGAAAACCTCGCCGCAAGTCGCCGGAATTTGTCTGTATTTCGCCGGAATTGGTCACCGGAAAATCGAAGAATCCATTTCCATTATTGCCTTACTCTAAAATAAGACTTCTAGAGCTCAGACAGAAGTCACCCAAACTCACCTCAAACTTCCTGTAGATCCTCTGTCGCAAGTTACACTTCGCCGGAATTTCTTACAGTCACCGGAACTCCATCGGAAATCACACCTGTTCGGTACAACATCCTTAAATCCTTTTCTGTTTAAATTATTTTCGTTATTAGTAATAATCAATCAACTAATTCAATAAGAATGATTGATTAAACAGTCGGGTTGATTCTCTGGTTTCATAAAACGAAGAAGATGAACAGCGAGGCGTTTATAAATATAATTAAAATCAGTAATTTAAATGGGTTAGACACACAGTCCAGCGGTGGACTGTGTGCATTTTACATACATGATACCGGGTTCGAGTCTGTTTGTGTTCCGATCCACTGAAATTAAATCCATTGTTTTTAGAACGAGTCATATCGCTTCACAGAAAGTGTTTAAATAAAATAAAGATCAAGAAAACTAACAGGTTAGACACACAGCCCAACTGGTTGGGCTGTGTGCACACGAACCGTAGGTCCCGAGTTCGAATCCTGCTTCTGTAGCCGGTTCTGGCAATTATCAAAGCTTTTTAAATAGAAACAGAAATGAATTAATCTAATTTGTATATATATATATATAATTAAAAACGAGATTATTTCGGGTTAGACACGTAGCTCAGTTGGTAGAGCTGCGTGCACGTATACGGGAGGTCACGAGTTCGAACCTCACTCAGCGCATAGAATAAACACAGTTCGACCGGTCAACGGTCAACATGGTCAAAAGTCAACAATTTTTTTTATTTTTTTTAATTCATTTAATCAGAAAATTATTTAAAATACTTAAAAATAATATTTTTAAAGTTAGAAAATGTCCTTAAACTCACAAAAATAAATCTAAAAATCCTATTAAGGTTATGAATTAAAATTATTAATCTCAAATAAAATCCATTTATTTACCGAACCATTTCGTTATTATTCTAGGTTAGTTTTCCTCGTCGATCAAATCCTAAAATTCGTGCGCATTCATCGTCATCCAGGAAACGCACCCACTGTGAGTAAATCCTTACAAATTCCCCTTTTTATTCATGTTTTGGGGTGTATCATGTGTCGCTTTAATTATTTCGTTTATTCAAACTTGTGCTATTACCTTTATATGACCTAAACTTGTGATGTAAATATTGTTTGTTGTAATGTGTGTTTATATTCTTGTCAAGTTGCGTGCAAATCATTCATTAGGCCCATCAGTTCCTCGTGGGAGACGAGTTGAGCATCAGGTGCCTCACTCGATCGGCTCCGTTTGATTGAGCCTTGATCTCATTGTTCATCATTTGGTGTGTGCGTGTGCATTATTTGATATTATGTGTTTATGGTTGAATTTACATTTACGTTTATTCATATTTGGTTATGCACAATTTTATTCAAATAACCAACATAACTAATCCTTTCAAATATTTAAATAAGATTCACTAGCCAACTTATGTTGACCCAAGAAAACCTATTTTTACACATGATACAGGTGATCCGGTTGAGAAAAGAAACACGTAGGATGGCCTAGAAGAATAAACAAGTTAATGCTATGGAATGGAAATTTAGTTTAGTTTCCCTTTGTAATTGTATGATTTTGTTTAATACTTTTGTTTGTAATGAAAGTGTATTTGATTATGTTATGCTTGTATGTTTATTGTAACTTCTTCTTTAAAGAGAAATAATAAAGATGAAACTTTATAGTAAATGTCATGAGCTTTGATGAAAACCCAATCATGCCCCGACTACCATTTCCGCTGCGGGTCAGGGTGTGACAAAAGTTGGTGCTACTCCCTGGAGAAATTCAATCTGTACGAGACGAGGGCCCGGTACTATCTCATCGGCAGTGATCGGAACAAACGATTTTTCCGAGTCCTCAAAATTGATCGAATGGGACCCTCCGATCTCAACATAAGCCAAGATCCAGTCGTCTATCCTCCTCAAGAGGTCAAGGGCCTGCTTCACCGGATTGCTGAGGGCAATCGAGCCACTGGGGGCTGTATCTTCGTCAACAAGGTTTACGGCATCGCCGGTTGTATCAAGTTCTTGGAGTCTTATTATTTATTCTGGTTACCAAGCGTAAGCAGATTGGCTCAATCTGTGGTCATGCCATCTATAGCATCCAGGATACCCAAATTCTTACAATTCCACATGTCTCTGTGCAGACCGATCTTGCTCATTCCAAAACCGAGCTCAGGTAGGTGGTATTTTTATTACTATTACGTTACCCTCCCCCCTTAGTGTATGTGTATCATTATTTATTATTAGCATAAATCATTATTTATACATTATTATTCTATATATGAAAGGATCACTACTAGAAATGCATATCCATTTCCAAGAATGATTACTCCCTAATCTTCATCTTTGGTTTTTTGACTACCCTAGTTACATTTTTTAGGGAAAAAAAGAGGATAAGGTGGTTTTTATAATGAGCTGGACTGAATGGACGAAATTGCCCTCACGTGCCAAGCACGTGGGGTGTTTTAACAGAGTTATTTAACTGAAGTTAGGGTAGGGGACCAAGCGAGTTCATTTTTTACAAGTTTGGGTACCACGAGTGTAAATAGTAAACCACTGGGACCAACGCTGAAATTTTTGGAAACCACAGGGACCAACCAAGCATTTAACTCGTTTCGTTTTAAAAATTTATGAGATCCAGTATAATGTAAAATAGTAAATTTAATTTTAAATGAAAGGGTAATGTAAAAACCTGATTAAACTAACTAGACACCGTAAGTAGGGTATCGTATCCATGGAAAATTTACGGTCAGTGTAGAAGATTTTAACTAAAAACTAAATTATCTAATTTGGGGGTTTGATTAATGATTTTAGAAACACGGAAACTAATTAAGAAAGTTGTGATCAGATGAGAAAAAATAACCTCCACCCAAAATCCCGATTGTTTGTTTTAACATAAAAACGGTTTACAGATTCATAACACCAAATAGACATGACATTGGAATTAATGATTTTGATTAACCATTAGGGATATATAGTTTTTAAGACTCACCATACAACCTAATAACCTGTTTAATTACACCAATTACTCATCAATTTACCAAGCCGCTAGCAATGAAAGGAAATTGCCAATACGCTTGATAAATGACAAACAATATAAATATAATAAACATTTCACAAAATCAACACAAGTGGTCAAGATTTACCATTTATAAAAATCCGAAAAACAAAGCTTCAAAACAAAACGAGACAATCCTTCATCCGGGCAGAAGCCACAAACGTTTAGCCGGTCATGATTGTCATCCTATATTACGAACTCAAATCTGCGCTCAAAAACTCTCTTCTCTTTCGCGATGTCTCAAAGCATCCACTGACTTTGAAACCCTATACATATTATTTTATTTAGCTTACACAAATTCAGCCCATATGCATTCAGTCAACTTTCTTTTCCCATCCTTTTAAATGTCATCAACTTGATTTCCTATATTAACAAAAAGATAGCAATATAATAATTAAATTAATGTTCACACAAATTAATCTAGACGAAAGAAAATATTATAATCCCAATTTTGACATTTTTAGAAACTCATGACTCACTCCCTCATCCCCATTCTATCACACAATTATGATGACTAGTTAAATTTTATGTCCATATATTTATTTCCACTCATTTAAACTCTTTTTTTTAAGATCATGGGTAATGGGTATGATAAGGGCACGAAAAGTTTTGATAATGTCTCCATATCATCTTTATGTGCATTATAGGGGCATAAAAAGATTGGGCATTTTAAAATGAGAAGGAAAAAAAGAAAGTAATGAATGCAATGACATTAAGGGGCATTAACCATTACAAACTTTTTAAATGAGCTTTACGATGTTGATATGGCGAAAAATGCCCCTTATGGACATTAGCCATTACGGATCAGGGGCGGACCTATGTAGTTGCGAGGTGTAGCCTGGGATACCCCTCAACTCTCTTGATGAAGTGTAATCTTTTTGTTTGTCTTCATTTTATATTTCGGGGATACCCCTAAGAAAATGTTAGGATTCCCCTGGGTGTAGATGACAATGAGAAATGGAATTTTATGGTTGACGGAAACAAAATTTCCTGGTGGAAACTTGCAGCGGCAACAAAGCTTCTTAGATTATCCACTATCCCAACCCAACCCAACCCATCTTTCATATAAATACTAATTTCTCTCTCTTCCACCTACACAACCCAACCCAATCCAATTTTTCACCCACACATTCACAACCCAACCCAATCTAAACTAATATTTTAATATATAAATATGATTTGTAAATTATTTTTTATTATAAAAATTGTTAGAAATAAAAACAAATAATTACTTTTAAGAATTAAATATTATATATTGTTGGTTGCAAATTGATGGCAATCTGATGATCATCCATTTAATTCAATTATTTGATTAAAATAATTTCCTCAATTTTGTCTTATTATCCACGTTGTAATCATTGTGCAACTTGATCACCATATTAACTAGTCTTAAAGAAGAAGAAGATGGAAGATATAATGTATATAAGTTAAAGAAGAAGATGGAAGATATAACGTAGAGTTAAATGCTTGGTTGGTCCCTGTGGTTTGTGAAAATTGCAGATTTGGTCCCAATGGTTCATTAATTACACATTTGGCCCTAGTGGTTGCAATTTTTTGCACTCGGGTGGTCCTTATGACTAACTCATGTTAACTTTCTCAGTTAAGTCTATGTATAATTATCACACTACCCTTACTATTAAAAAACAAAAATAAATAAACATCTTCTTTTTCACCCTGATCTCTCACTCACTTTCCTTTTCTCTCTCTAAAACCACAAGACCTCCGTCTCCCATCTCCACCGCCGCCTCTCAAGAAACTTTGAACAAAAATAATCACACCACCCTTACTATTAAAAAACAAAAATAAATAAACACCTTCTTCTTCACCCTGATCTCTCTCTCACTTTCCTTTTCTCTCTCTAAAACCACAAGACCACCGTCTCCCACCTCCACCGCCGCCTCTCAAGAAACAATCTTGAGAGGATGTTCTGCTTCATTCGATAACTACAAATAAAACTCACTAATCATAATACATGAATTAGGAAAAAAAACATAAAAATCTTAAATGCAAAAAAGAATTCCCAAGCAGCCCCAATAACTTTTGCAGATGGTAAATATTTCAATCTTCTTTAAAAGACAATGGTCGTTAAAAGGTATCTTTACAATGTAATAGTAACACAGAGGCATTGATATTCACCATAATAGCCCTTATATGAAACCTAACCCCATGAAGATTACAAACTCACTGGTTGCCAGGTCAAAATATATAGCCAATGACATTACCATCTTGCTCGCTACCGGCTGCCTTGTGAAAGCAAATTGAATCACATGACCATCTCAGACACCGAGCTAAGATAAAGAAAATGTTATCTCTGTTAAAATGGACAAAATGACATTCAAAACACAAACGAAAAGCACACAGAAAAGATTAAAAGCTTTTTGATCAGACCAACCCGTTTGGTGTTGGATTATGTGGTTTGATGTTTGGAGTTGAAATGGTGATGTTTGGTTGTCTGTTTTGGTTAGTAAGCGACTTTGATTGTTTCGACTCTGGCGTGTGTTCAAAGTTGCTTGTCTTCAGGTGTTCTTCAGGCGAAAGCCATTCAAGATTTAATTTCGGTTCTTGTTCTTGATGAGGTGTGAATCTCTCCAAAGTGAGAGAGAGATCAGGGTGAAGAAGAAGAAGGTGTTTATTTATTTATTTTTTTTAATAGTAAGGGTAGTGTGGTAATTTTACATAGACTTAACTGAGAAAGTTAATATGGGTTAGTCATAAGGACCACCCGAGTGCAGAAATTGCAACAACTGGGACCAAGTGTGTAATTAATGAACCATTAGAACCAAATCTGCAATTTTCGCAAACCACAGGGACCAACCAAGCATTTAACCTTATAATATATATAAAATAAGCATTGGGATTATGAATGAAGGAAGTCTACCAAAAGTCATGTCAGAATTCATATTATATTAATATTTAATAGTTATTCAAACTTCATTTAATATTTAACGATTTACTATATTTAGTTTACTGTAACCATTACTTACCAGTGCGAATGCCTGTACGTTGTGGTGGTTGTCCCAACTTATATCAGATTCAATTATAATGTTCATTACAAATGTTGACGTTAAAGCGTGTAAGGTTTTACTTAGAAAACCTAGCCTGTCACTCTAACCTTATAAAATATTGTTTTAGTAGTTTTGTTAGATGTACAACTCGTCTTCAAACATTCATTGGTCGCCTGTAAGGCGTTAGGTGAGGCTCTAGTGTGTTGGATGTTTCGCCCATCTTTTTTTTTGTTAAGGTGTCACCCTTTTTGTCTCTAGAAATGAAAAAAATCTATGTTGTTACTGATAAAAGGATAGATATACTATTTGAAATGACTCATTCCTACATAGCATCTAGCGGTCATCCTTGAACCCAACATGAAAGTTCTAGTTTTCCAATATCATATTAATAATAATATAATATAATATAATATAGTGACCCGTATAATTTTATTGTTTTTTAAATTGGCTTAGTTAGGTACGTAACCAGAAACGTAGTTGAATATTTGCATTCATAGTATGCATGTAGCTGCACATTCATAACGGGAACCCACCTAAACATTCAAGATAAATATATAATATGTTATCTATATTAATATGTAACCAGAAAATAATAAGCATTCAACGTCAATGAACGTACACCCTGACATATATAGTATCCTATATATATAAATAACCTTTGCGAAAGTTGATTATTCCTTGGCGAAGCTTTCTTCCAAATACTATGATTAAAAAAGAGATTAATTAATAATTGACCCGTGAGTCCCAATAAAGAGCCAGCGTCCTTAGGCAAAAGCAAAATGCATATCTTTTCTGTGCCAGGTTAATTAAACTGGGTATGTGCTCTATTTGGCAGTGTTGTAATAATCATGAGGCCCTGTACTGATTAATTTTTCGTTAATCAGTCCATTATCGCTAGTCGGACCTACTCGGCCCTAATCGGTCAGAAAAAATAAGAAAAATCGGAAAAAAGAATAAATAATCAAAAAAAAATCAGAAAATAATCATATATTCCGGCCAAAACCTCCCAGGTTCCGGTCAAAACTTGTCCACTTAAAAATATTACGTATAAAAATATGTGTATATATGTATAAAACTTAAAATTATACATAAAAAGTCCGGTCCGATTAGTCCCGATTAATCGCTAGTGCCCACCCCACCGACCGATTAGCGCCTAGCGAGTTCTACAACCATACTATTTGGTGTCACTAATTTAGTTACCGATTAAAAACATTTCACGTTGCCACATGTTAGGATAAGTATCAGATGTTATGTCTAGCGAATAGTAGTATGTTTAAATCAAAGTGTCGACGTTACTTTCTACTTTCCAGCCACAAAATCTTAAGCTGCTCGGGGTGGTGTTCGAACAACTTAAAGAACCTCCGGCTGATGTTTAATACCTATAAGACTTCTAAGGGCATTAATTCATTTATCGCACCTTTTAAATTACACACTATTTTATTGATAGCGTAATATTATAAGTTTAGTTTATTAGTTTTTTTTTGTGCTTTGGCCCGTTAGCTAGTAAACCCATAGCACGGCTATATAATGTTTATATTTTCTTTTCATTTGTACTTAATGCTTTTCAATTGAATAAACCCTTGCTATTTTACCTCTGTACATGTTTGTCTTTTAACATGGTATCAGAGTTTATTCGATCCATGTTCGTTAACTTGATTTGATGATTGAAAAGTTTGTAGCAACCATCAATTTTTGTGGATTGAACTTCACGAATCTTTTTTGCTTGGGTTACCATTGAGTGCTTTTGTAAGAAGGGTCTGCTGCCACCAAGGTTTTTACATTAATTCGTATAGCACCATTCCATTTAATTAATGTTTATGCATTGTTTAAATAAGTGTTCAAACATCACAATAAGGGGGTAGGGGTGGTCATCACCGATCACTCATCACTCACTCACAACTTCCAATTAAGTTCCGCCATGTCATCAACCATTATTCCATCACTCACAACTTTTTTTAGTGGAATACCCATCACTCACAACACCCAACAATAAACCCTCACATCCCTCACAATAAACCATTCTTCACGCGTTTATATTTGACGTTATAATTTTTTTCCGTGAAAAATTGGGTGGCGGTGGTGTGTTGTGAAGTTTCATCCATGAAACTCATCTATCACGTGCAAAAAATGGACCGCCACGGGTCCCCTAAAGATCCATATTGTGAAAGTAGCATATTTAGTGTACTGTGAAGAATTAATTTGGTGAAAAATTGTTGTGAGGAATTAATTTGGTGAAGAATTATCATGAAGAAATATTGAATTGGCTTATCGTGACCGACAGTCGTTTCCGACAATTGGGTGAGCATGGCTATTTAATTGGTACGTGTATTCGCAATTGAAGAATTAAAGAAGCTAGCAAGCAGTTACTAGTTTGCTCATTAAATTTCGTTGGTTTGTAATTGATTTATTGGTCATATTTGTCTTCGTTTGTTGATGGCTCGTATTTGCTTCGAATTTATATTGATTGGTATTGATTGGGTATTCGAGTAGACACATGTATTCTCTTGTTCCGTAACCGACATTGGTACCTGAATATCACCAACATATACCGGTTTATCTTTAGTGAATTGTTTGGTTTAGCGAAATTTCTGACTTTGGCGATTTGTTGGGTTGTGGCGAAAAGTTAATTTATACAAAAAGTTTGGCTTCGTTGTACTTGATTGGTTGGATTTGAATTTCGTATTTGGTTGCTCGCATTTGTCTCGTTCTGATTGGGTTTCAATTATTTTTCATCATGGATAGTTCTCTGTCGCCTACATGTGGCTTTAAAGTTGCTTTTGATCAATGTGCATATTGCAAACAGAAAAACCATTGGAAGTCTGAGTGTTCATTGTTGCTTCACAAGACAACACTACATCAACGACACATTTCAGATCCGAATGCTCTCTTTGGTCCTATCCCAATCCCTGCTTCAAATCCATAGGTTTTTAGCAATTTAGACTGTTTCTAAATTCATGAATGTCTTTGTCTAGTACCTTAGGTATTCCTTCATCTGTTTGGATTTTGGATTCTGGTGCATCATATCATATGTCACACTACTTGTCATCTTTTGTATCTTTGACGTCTGGTTCATACGAGTCTGTTATGTCTGCTAGTGCTACATCAATGCCAACAGAAGCCGTTGGATTTGTTGTTGCTCCACATATATCTCTCACTAATGTCTATTATATTCCAAATCTTGCTTTAAATCTTGTATCGGTTAGTCAGTTGTGCAAATCTGGTTATTGGGTGTTCTTTTCGGATTCTGTTTGTTGTGTATTGGATTCACGTTCTATGAGGGTGATTGGGACGGTCTTAGGGTGGCTGAACTTTATGTCTTGGATGGACACAAAGAAATTGATGTAGCTGCATCTAGTGTTGACTTGTCTTCTTTCCTTGAGTCGTTCATCTCCAGATTTTTATCGGTGGCATTCTCGCTTGCTTTTGATCAATGTGCATATTGCAAACAGAAAAACCATTGGAAGTCTGGGTGTTCATTGTTGCTTCACAAGACAACACTACATCAACGACACGTTTCAAATCCGAATGCTCTCTTTGGTCCTATCCCAATCCCTGCTTCAAATCCATAGGTTTTTTTAGCAATTCAGACTGTTTCTAAATTCATGCATGTCTTCGTCTAGTACCTCAGGTACTCCTTCATCTGTTTGGATTTTGGATTCTGGTGCATCATATCATATGTCACCCTACTTGTCATCTTTTGTATCTTTGACGTCTGGTTCATACGAGTCTGTTATGTCTGCTAGTGCTACATCAATGCCAACAGAAGGCGTTGGATTTGTTGTTACTCCACATATATCTCTCACTAATGTCTATTATATTCCAAATCTTGCTTTAAATCTTGTATCGGTTAGTCAGTTGTGCAAATCTGGTTATTGGGTGTTCTTTTCGGATTCTGTTTGTTGTGTATTGGATTCACGTTCTATGAGGGTGATAGGGACGGTCGTAGGGTGGCTGAACTTTATGTCTTGGATGGACACAAAGAAATTGATGTAGCTGCATCTAGTGTTGACTTGTCTTCTTTTCCTTGAGTCGTTCATCTCCAGATTTTTATCGGTGCATTCTCGTTTGGGACATGTGTCTGCATCGCGTTTAAAGTTTTTGTTTCTACAGGTGCTTTGGGTCAACTAAGCATTTGCGATATTTCTGATTGTAGTGGTTGCAAACTTGCTAAGTTCACTACTTTGCCTTTTGAAATAAGTAAATCTTTTTTTGCTGCTCCTTTTGATATTGTGCATTCTGATGTGTGGGGTCCGTCACTAGTCTCCACTAAGGGTGGGTCGATTTATTATGTATCTTTCATAGATGATTATACTCGTTATACCTGGGTGTATATTATGAATCGTAAATCTGATTTCTTTGACATTTACAACGACTTTAGAGCCTATGTTAAGACGCAACATTCGGCTGTGATAAAGTGCTTCCGGTGTGGCCAAGGGGGTGAGTATACCTCAAATGCTTTTAGACAGTTACTTGTGTCAGATGGTACAATACACCATTCAACTTGTACCGATAAATGGTGTTGCTGAAAGAAAACACCGACATCTTATGGAAACTGCTCGCTCATTTCTTCTATCTGTTGATGTTCTGAGTGGTTTTTGGGGGAAAGCATTCCTAACTGCCCAACATGTGATTAATCGGATCCCTACTGCTCATAATTCTGGGATGTCTCCTTTTGAGAAACTATATGGCGAGCTCCCTGATTACGACGAATTAAAGGTTTTGGATGTACTTGCTTTGTTCTCCGTCCTCATGTTGAACGAGACAAATTGTCAAATAAGGAAGCCTTATGTGTATTCTTCGGTTATGCCAGTGGTTCGAAAGGGTATGGTACTGGACAGAAAGGGTATCGTTGTTTTGATCCTGTAAGTAAGAAATTATATGTTTCAAGGCATGTTATCTTCCTCGAGCATATTCCATTCTACTCTATTCCATCTGCATCGCACAATGTAACGAAACAAGATCTCCTGAATATTGATCCATTCGCTTGTGACACTGATGCATCAACATCGTCTGATGTTCCAGCTACATCTACTGAACCTGATGGGCTAGTAAAACCTGATGGGTCAGTTCAAGACACCCACACTTCGTCAAACACAACTTCAGGTCCAACTGTACTTGAGACGTCTCCTTTATCTGTTGAGATAGCACCACATCTAAGGAGGTCCACTCGTGAATGTAAGTCCACCAAGCTACCATATTTTGTCTACTCTACTTACTCGGCTTCGTTTGCTTCCTTTATCGCAAATATACATCATCTATCTTAACCTACATCGTATAGAGAGGTTGTCTCTAATCCTCTTTGGCAGAATGCTATGGCTGAAGAGCTCAGTGCTCTTCATCAGACACAAACGTGGGATTTGGTTCCGCTACCACCTGGTAAACATGCAATTGGTTGTCGTTGGGTATATAAGATTAAGACGAAGTCTGATGGGTCTGTTGAGCGATATAAAGCCAGACTTGTAGCAAAAGGATACTCTCAAAAGTATGGTATGGATTATGAGGAGACATTTGCCCTAGTGGCAAAAATGACTATAGCTGTTGCATCTGTTCGTCAGTGGAAGAGTTGTCAAATGGATGTCAAGAATGCCTTTCTAAATGGTGATCTCCATGAGGAGGTCTACATGATTCCTCCCCTGGGAATTGCTCATCAGCCCGGTGACGTTTGTCGGCTTCAGAAAGCTCTATATAGCCTCAAACAGGCCCCTCGTGCCTGGTTTGAGAAATTATCTACAGTCATTACTTCCCTTAGTTTTGTTCCTAGTAATCGCGATTCAGCATTATTTACTCGATGTACGAGTGCAGGACGCATTCTTCTGTCTCTATATGTGGATGATATGATTATTACAGGAGATGATTATGAAGGTATTTAGTTCCAGAAGTGTGATTTAGCTCACCGTTTTGCTATGAAGGACTTGAGTATGTTACAGTATTTTTTTGGTATTGAGGTGGCACAGTCTTAGAAAGGATACCTCCTTTCTCAGATAAAGTATATTTCTGATTTGTTTTAGCGAGCAAGGCTTACTGATAACAGAACTGTAGACACTCCTCTTGAAACCAATGCACGTTATTCTCCTACTGATGGTGTTCCTTTATCTGATCCGAGCCTATATCGTACTATTGTAGGCAGTTTGGTTTATCTTACAGTTACTCGTCTTGATATAGCTCATGTCGTTCTTGTGGTTAGTCAATTTGTTACTGCTCCCACTTCTGTTCACTGGGGAGCTGTTTTTCGTATTCTGAGATATCTTCGTGGGACTCAGTTTCAGAGTCTCCTATTTCCTTCGACATCTTCTCTTGAGCTACGTGCCTATAGTGATGCTGATTGGGATAACAATCCTAATGATCGCAAATCCACCACTTATTTCTGTGTTTTACTTGGATATTCGCCTCATGGAAAAGTAAGAAACAAGATGTTGTTTCTAGATCTTCTACTGCGGCTGAGTGTAGTGCTATGGTTGTGACTACATGTGAGATTGTTTGGTTACGTTGGCTTCTTGCAGACATGGGAATTAACATTTCTCAGCCTACTCCTCTACATTGTGATAACAAAAGTGCTACGCAGATTGCAAAGAATTTTGTTTTTCATGAGCGGACAAAACATACTGAGATTGATTGTCATTTTACTCGTCAACATCTTCAGCGTGGGACAATTTCGCTTCCTTTTGTTCCATTAGCCTTGCAGATTGCGGATAGTTTTACCAAGGCTCAGTCGACATCTCGGTTCTGGTTCTTATGTGACAAACTCTCAATGCTCATTAGTGTTGCATTGTGAGTTCGAGGGGGGATGTTAGCGTAATATTATAAGTTTAGTTTATTGGTTTATTAGTTTATTTTGTACTTTGGCCTGTTAGCTAGTAAGCCCGTAGCACGGCTATATAATGTTTATATTTTCTTTTCATTTGTACTTGATGCTTTTCAATTGAATAAACCCTAGCTACTTTACCTCTGTACGTGTTTGTCTTTCAACATTTATACGGAGCAACCATAAAATATAACTCTAATGACATATAAGAAAAATGGGTACGGTGACATTGCCTATCCATACTTGACATAATAATATAATAAATTTTAAATCTTGGACTCCCATCTAGTATATATTACTAATTGTTTTACAGAAATAGGAATCGAGAGGAGAACCTGGACTATTGGGGTCCCGCTACAACGCACTTCAAACACTAAAACATCTGAAATAACGTCAATTTATCAAGAATTACACACCGAAACACACAAATTTAGTCCTAGAGACACAACAAAAACCCTTAATTGATCAAGAAAATTGAATAATGGAGGAGGGTTAGGAGAAAACCGGCCAGTACATGAAGGGCTAAAAGCCTTAATGGCAATTAGGAAATCTTTTAAAACTCAGCTTGCGTGTGGTGTTCATTGAGCATCTTTTGGACATGTTGACATTCGATGGACATGCGAACCCATTGAGCCCTGACCTGTCTTGGACCCAGACCAGCACCTGCATGCACCAGAGTCGGTGTCACAGCTGCTTGTTTTCCTAACCTGCCACCCTCAGACTAACGTTTGCATCCGCACCACTCCTTTCAAAGCTCTCAATGTGCATCTCGCCTATACCAATTCAAATCATATCATAAACAAAATTTTATCTTTTACAATAATATTTACAAGATGCCTCAAAGAAAAAAAATTGGCATTACAACAGCAACCTCTAACCAATACCAGCGATCTCTATGGTTCAGCCTAGCATGTCAATGCGCCTGAGCTCACATTCAAATTCATCATATGTTGGATCAGAAAAAAAAAAGAATACAACTGCAAATATATTCACAAAGCGGATAAAAACCAAAATGAAATCATAGATAAAAAATAGGTACCAAGGGTAAAAAAGGTGTTTAGGTCTAATTTGCTTTGATTGCATGATCACCTCTGATCTATAGTGACCTCATTGACCAGAATATACCTTCCCAGTTGCAACTTGCAACTGACTCACATACTTCCCGTTGACCACATTCTGTGTTAACCTCATTTGTCAGTCTTGACCCGACGTCTGAACGTTAACTGAGTTGACCGTGACCTGAACCACCAAACCCGTAAATATACTATTTGGTTCATTAAGCTCGTTTGTCCCACAGGTGATATTAATATATTCAATAAAGTATTGTAAATAATTAAACAATCAAGTTAAGTTATTGGGTTCGGGTAGTACTAGGTGCTGGAGTTTCAGCCTGACCGTGTTGACCATGTCTAATCCGGCTTTGAGCCGATGTTTGACTCGAGTTCAACTCCACCCGAATACCCCATTCTCCATCAAACACTACCATATAATCCACTGCCTCTAACCATGTAACTACCACTGATATCACCAGAACCCTATCATTGTTGTACAACACAATCCTAATTCGCAAAAATATAAAAAAGCCCGATGTTAGTTAGACATATACCTTTCTGAATAGCAAAACAAATTGTTGAAACGTAGTTATTCGATCTCCTAGTTTCTCTTATCAGACCTGAAAAACATATATCCAAACACCCTAGTATTGAAGAAATCATATGGGGACTTGAAATCCTTAACCACAAAGCACAAATACAATGAACCTTACTGTAAAAATTACCCAGTAAAAAGATGAAATTAGTGATGAATCTAGATCCCAATTAGTGATGAATCCCGTTACCTTAATCGCTAACTAGTTGAACCTGGTGAAGAACATTGACGTAGTGATAAATCTAGTAGGAAGAAGCAGAATCCTTCTTCTTGTGTCCCTCTTCAATCACACAAATGCTTACCCGTGTCGCCGGTTACAAACCGTTCATCTTTGATCGACCATAGGGCTTACCCATGTCACCGGAACCCACCATCGAAACCGTAGCTTCTGTCCGGAATATCAAAGTTCGAATATTTGGTCAGAACCCTAATTCAGCCAAAGAGTTATTGAGACAAGGGTAAAGTTGGGATTTATGATAAAACTCTACATGTAATTTACCATTATAACCTTGAGGTGTCTTAAAATGTTGAGCCCTTTCTATTTTACCCTTTTAAATTGTGTTGCATTTTTTGTACATGATATTTCAAAACTTGTACGACGTTGTAAAATTACATTGCTATCCATTAGATTTGCTTTATACAGTATTATAGATATGTTTTTTATTTTTTATTTTCATTTTATTTATGTATATTTTTTACATGTATTAAAGGTTCCTTAAATGTTTATGTAATTTTTTATATGTACGAAAGGTTCCTTAAAAGCGAAATGTGCCTACAAGTTTCACAAACATTTGTTAATTTTGTTTTTCTTTAACACAGTAAAGGTTAAAAATGAAATAATACAGGAAGAAACATTGAAATAGTTCTTTCTAAATATATATGATTTAATAAAAGGTGAAATATTATATAAACATTCACATTATATATAATTTATTTATATCTTATCTCAAAATATTATATTATAATTTCTAAATTATATTACTAATTGTTTAATATTTTTTTATTCAACTTGTGTCCCATGTAATACACGGGTCTGTAACCTAATAACTCTATATATGTATTTACTAGCCGCACAAGGCCCTAAGGGCTCTCAAATTCTCAGAGATGATCATACGTAAAAGAAAAAAAATTAAAGTGCCCTTTTTACTAGATACATAGGAAGGGGGCTCGATTTCTCAGGAACGACTCTATGTAAAAGCGTTTTGGGATACCCTTGAATTTTTCTTCTACTTCCGCCACTGTTACGGATGGTCTAACCAACTTGATATATATACGAATCAATGTAATGTATTTTAAACCAATATCAATGCATTTTGATTATAATTAATATGAACTAGAATGTACCTAAAATGCATTGATCAAATCCCCACACTTGAAAGTTTATTTGCAATGGATTCACAATAAAAAACAATGGCTTTCAATATCTTCGGTTATTTTATTAACTAGTCTAATCATACGTTAACTAAGATTGCAGGTTAAGTTATTCTACAAAGACTTAAATAAATGAGAATGATGAGAAACCACTATAGTGTGACAAGTGTCTAATAAGAAATCAAGTGGGAAATGTATTTTCGTATAAAAGAAAAGAAATCAATAGCACATGTTTCTCACGTGCTACCCCCCTCCCTCACATTTTTTAAATCCTCCATAACTTTTACAGGTTATTTTTTTAGATATACTAAAAATTGAGAACGTTTTTATTTTTAATATGAATACCCTATTATTGTATCTGAAAAAATTCGAAAACCCAGTTACGTAAAACATAATTGACATAACGTAAAACACAATGAGTATTAAACTAAAAACTTAATGGAAAGTAGACTAACACATAAGGCTATATGGTGTGTTATGAACTTTATGACCATCATGATCCTCCACGTCAGCACCATGTTATCTCACTCTCATCCACCACCTATATGGTGTAATAATGACCCAAACCACCATCTCCATTTTTTTGTAAACTACATTTAACTAATTAAGAAAGGGGGTGCATGGTTGTCATGGTTTAATCCATGCTAGCTATGGTGGTTCCCTAAGGGGGGTGGTGTAGCACATCATCCACCATCCTAGGTGAAAATAGATGACCCTCCCATGACCCTCATACCCCTTAGCCTAATTGACAACTAGTAAAAAACACAATGGACAACAAACTAAAAACACAATGACAAAAAACTAAAACATGATGAACAACAAACTAAAACACAATGGATAACAGAACAAAAACACAATGGATAAAAGACTAAACACAATGACCAGAACCTATAACATAATGTATTGAAAACACTCAGTTGAAAAAACATAATAACCTGAGGCAATAACACAATACGTAGAAAACACAAATATAACATTATCTTCATTGTGCCATACATTGTGTTATAGGTTCTAGTAATCACAAAGCGGATAAAAACCAAAATGAAATCATCAGATAAAAATAGGTATCAAGGGTAAAAAAGGTGTTTAGGTCTAATTTGCTTTGATTGCATGATCACCTCTTATCTATAGTGACCTCATTGACCAGAATATACCTTCCCTTGCAACTGATTCACATACTTCCCGTTGACCACAATCTGTGTTAACCTCATTTGTCAGCCTTGACCCAACGTAAACGTTAACTTAGTTGACCGTGACCTCAACCACCAAACCCATAAATATTACTATTTGGTTCATTAAGCTCATTAGTCCCGCACGTCATATTAATATTAATATATTCAATAAAGTATTGTAAATAATTAAACAATCAAGTTAAGTTATTGGGTTCGGGTAGTACTGGGTGCTGGAGTTTCAGTCTGACCGTGTTGACCAGCTTAACTGAGTTGACTCAATTAACATGCGTTAACTTCTGTTGACCATGTCGAATCCGGCTTTGAGTCGATGTTCGACTCGAGTTCAACTCCACCCGAATACCCCAATCTCCATCAAACACTACCATATAATCCTTTGCCTCTAACCAAGTAACTACCACTGATATCACCATAACCCTATCATTGTTGTACAACACAATCCTATTTCGCAAAAATATAAAAAAAAACCCAATGTTAGTTAGACATATACCTTTCTGAATAGCAAAACAAATTGTTGAAACGTAGTTACTCGATCTCCTAGTTTCTCTTATCAGACCTGAAAAACATATTTCCAAACACCCTAGTATTGAAGAAGTCATAGGGGGACTTGAAATCCTGAACCACAAAGCACGAATACAATGAACCTTACTGTAAAAATTACCCAGTAAAAAGATGAAATTAGTGATGAATATGGATCCCAATTAGTGATGAATCCCGTTACCTTAATCGCTAACTGGTTGAACCTGGTGAATAACATTGACTTAGTGATGAATCTGGAAGGGAGAAGCAGAATCCTTCATCTGGTGTCTCTCTTCAATCACACAAATGCTTACCCGTGTCGTCGTTTACAAACCGTTCATCTTTGATCGACCATTGGGCTTACCCATGTCGCTGGAACCCACCATCGGAACCATAGCTTCTGGCCGGAATATCAAACTTCGAATATTTCATCAGAACCCTAATTCAGCCAGGTTTGCCGCATCTTTCATCTCCAGTCCATCATTATCATCTTGGAGAGGCTATGTCATCGTTTGGATTCAATTGAGAAGAGAGATGATGAGAGATGAATGATGAGAAATGGAATACTTCCCTAATGTGATTAAAAACCATTCAATTGCAGGAGAGAATAAACAATTCAATTGCCAATGAGTTATTGAGACAAGGGTAAAGTTGAGATTTATGATAAAACTCTACATATAAATTTACTATTATAACCTTGAAGTATCTTAAAATGTTGAGCCATTTCCCATTTTACCCCTTTAAATTGTGTTGCATTTCTTGTACATGTTATTTAAACTTGTACGGTTGTAAAATTACATTGCTATCCATTAGATTTGCTTTATATAGTATTAAGATATGTTTTTTTTGTTTTTTTTTCATTTTGTTTATATACTTTACATGTATAAAGGTTCCTTAAATGTTTATGTATATTTTTTATAAGTACTAAAGGTTCCTTAAAAGCGATATGTGCTTACAATTTCACAAACTGTAGTTAATTTTGTTTTCTTTAAGAAAAGGTTAAAAATGAAAATAATAAAGGAAGAAACATTGAAATAGTTCTTTCTAAATATATATGAGGGTAAGGATCAAATAGGAAGTTTGTTTAGCTAGGAAGGATAGGAAGCAATGATAGAGTGATACGTGTTAAAGATAAAAAAACATTGGAAGGGACATTTTATCAAACAACCTAAGATAAAAAAACACAATTCTATAACAAAAACCCAGTATGTCATTTTCTTTGACGATACATCTCACCCACCACCACCACCACACCACCACCACCGTCGTCACTCCATCGCCCACCACCACCAGAATCGTCTCCCCAACCTCACCTCTCTATCAAATTTAACATGATGCGATGGAACACGAGATTTCTGTTAAAAAAGGTACTCTTCTTCTCAAATTTCTCATACATTTTATTTAAAGTAAGATATCTCTGATTCTACTCTTTCTCTTGATTTATTCATGCGTATGGCAACATCATTAGTTCCAACTTCATTGAGAAAACATTAATAAAAAGTTGCACACCATGTGTTTGACAAAATGTCTCAAAGAAAAATTACAAAACACCTTTCAGTTTAAACTTTCATTTAAAATTGTGTTTTACAAAAAAAAAGAAAAAACACACCTTTTTGGTGTTTTTTGTCCATTGCGTTTTATAAAATAATGAAAAAAAACACTGTTTTTTATCCATTGCGTTTTAAAAAGAATGAAAAAAACACATTTTTGGTGTTTTTTATCCATTGCGTTTTACAAAATAATGAAAAAACACACTTTTTTGTGTTTTTTGTCCATTGCGTTTTACAAAATAATGAAAACACATAGTTTTTTGTCCATTGCTGATGTATAAGAATTTATACATCTTTAAAACGTCAAATAGACCCTATTTACGCGAGAACTGGTCGTATTTTCATTGATTTAGATACTCATTTGAGTTATTTGTGAAAATGCAGGTCCGGGCTTCGGCCCGGTAAAGAAACAAAGGCTTTTGGAGCAAACTGGAGCAAAAACGGAGTTTTCCAGCAAACTGCCAGATACGGCACGATCGTGCCAACCACTGGCACGAGCGTGCCAGGCCAACCCTGATCGGCACTCTCATCAGCACGCTCAGATTCTAGGCGAGGAAGATTTGACGACTCGCACGACCGTGCCAAGCCAAACCACTCTGAGATCAGCTTATTTCCGGGATCATTTCAGCCATTTTCGAATACTTTACCGGGAAGCACGACCATGCCAATGGTTGGAACGACCGTGCCAACTCATAAACGTTTGAGCGGGATTTTTCCCAAAATTGCTAGCAAACAAGTTAACACTCGAAAAAGGCACCTGGCACTTACCAAGCACGACCGTGCCAAATGATGGCACGGTCATGCCAAATGCCCAGTAGCTTAAATACGTGAATTCAGCTCATTTGAAGGGGAGTTGGAGCATTTGGGTGGATTTCTCTCTCAAGAAGCTGATCTTGGAAGCTTGGAGATTGAAGAAAGGAGCCTTTAGGAGGTTGTATCACTTGATAATCCAACCCATTTAGCTAATCATCTTGTCTTAAACACTATTATTTCACTTGTTATTCATGCACAATCCATATTACTTTATGTTTGTCTTAGTTATCATGAGCCTTGTAGGCTAAACATTTGGTGTTGTCTAAACTAGTTGAAGCTTATCAATATGTGAAAATCATGGAAGTTGATGTGGTGATTGTTTTTGTTAATCTTCATAGTAGTGCTTGAATCTTGTTTTTGGAGTTCTTATACATGCTTAAAATCCTTGTTCTTGAATGTTTGGTCATAAGTATTTACATGTTGTGTTGGAAAGCCCATGTAAAGATTATGATTATTGAATCGTAGTAACTTGTTAGCATGATTCATAACATGAAACTAGGAATGGTAATTGTTAACATGACTTGAATGATGATTTGAACATGTGTATGAATTCTTGCATTTAGATTTGGAAAAATCATAATAATGTTTACTTGGATTCTATAGTTGTGTTTGTGTTAGATTGATGATTTTTGGCCAAGACTGTTATCTATCATGACCATGCTTGTGGTTTTTTGTCAAGAACATGATGATAGTGCTACTTACTTGAAAGCAAGTTAGGGTGATTGTTATGTTGTTCATGGTAATTTTTCCAAACTTGTAGAGTTAGGAGTTTTGACAAACAAATAACTCTTGTTTAAAGGTTAACATTAACTAAGCAAGTGAGCTTCAAATAATAATTTTTAGGTGATTAGAGTGATTATTTCATTTTAGTTTTCCTAAGGTTTATTAAACTAGGAAACCTTGACTGGAGACTTAGTTAACTTAGAGCTTGCATCACCATTGATCCTCCACTTAGTTGTCACATGTTTGTTTGTGGATACTTAGTTTAGGCAACCCTTTCTTAGATATTGTCATTCTTTAGTTTAGCAGTAGCTTATTATTTTGCATGATAAATTAGGAACAAAACCAACTCATCAATTGGAAAGGTTTAAAAGTAACGAAAATTTAGTACTGAGACACCGAGTCCATGGATTGATATCCGGTTCTTACCAGCGAACTATACTACCACCTGACGGGTACACTTGCCCTATGTGTGTAGTTGGTTTTAAGTAAAAACTATTTTAAAACCTAATATGTGTGAACGAAAATTATAATATAAAAATATATTTAATTCACGCACATCAAGTTTTTGGCACCGTTGCCGGGGACTTGGTCTTCTCAAGAATGGTTGGAGTTACTTGTTAAATCATTGTGAAAAGTGTACAAAATTTTGTCTAGTTGTTTTTATTTGTCTCACGTGATTAATTAAAAAAAACTATGTTGTTGTACAACTCGCGTCTCAAGCTGTTCCCTGGCAAGCTTAAATCTCGTTGGTCAGGACCTTACACGGTGCGGTCTGTGTTTCCTTACGGGACAGTGGAGATAGGTCACGAGGATGGCCGGTTGTTTAAGGTCAACGGGCATAGGTTAACGGCTTATGTTGGAGGGCCCGTTGATCAGAGTGAGGAGGTTGTTACCCTCACCCTAGGAACAAATGAATGCGGGGTGGTGAGTCTAGCTGAAGACTCGTAAATAAACTTAGCCCGTTTTTGTATATATATTATGTCGGTTGTTTGTTTTTCTTTTTCAGGTTGCGGTTCGTTCTGGTCGCGAGGGATGTTAGTGCTTGTTGTCGGCTCTCAAGTATGTTAGTTCGGCTATTTTCTTGGTAGGAGATGCTTCGTGAGTGTCCCGGGTTCAAGGAGTCCGTTTAATTCTCATTTGTATTTCCACCCTTTAGTTTCTAAATTAATTTTTGTACAAACTATGTTTTTCAAAATAAAAAAAAATCAAAAATCGAGCACTATCAACCGAAAAATCTGGCACTACCAGACCTGCTAGTGTCAGCCCCTTTGCAGAACCAATAATAGCACCCACCAATAATACATTCAACCACTTTCCTTTAACCTCTCCTTCTTACTCTCTTGAACCCATTCAAAGCATTCACGAATCCCTTGCATCTCCTAGCTTCCTCCAAGATTACTAGTTTCTTTCATCCCAACAATCATTCCAGGTACGAATCCCTCTCATTCTTTGTTAAGTTCTTTAGTATTAGGGTTTGTTCTTCATGGTAGTTTATGTTTTGTTTTTAGGGCTTGGTCTAAATCACTCGATTCAAGCCCGTTTTTAGTGTTTTTTGTGTTGTTATATACCATAAGTGACCGATTTACAAAACCCCTAAGCAAAAAGATGGAAAAATCGGGTTTTTGGGTGCGTTTTGAGCGATTTCGAGAATCTGGGTTACGTCACGCACGACCGTGCCAATGGTTGGCACCATCGTGTCGTTCATAATTTTGTGACTGTCTTCATAATTTGTCCAGAAAATCAGTCAAGCACGACCGTGCCAATGCCTGGCACGCTCGTGCCCTTGATAAGAAATTCCAGATCTTCAACACTCGCCCAGAAATCGGTCAGAACCAGGTCAAGCACGATCGTGCCAAACCCAGGCATGACCATGCCACTTGAAGAATAAACCCAGAACTTCATAATTTTTCTAGAAACTTCATAAAATCTGTTGTTGTTCATCCACGCACGACCGTGCCAAACCCAGGCACGACCGTGACAACTGTCCAGAGGTCCGTTTTTGTTTTAATTTTGTTGCTGATTAATTCTGGTTGTCTTGCAGATGGTTCACCCGTTCATGCGGTTTAGCAACAATGCCAAGGAAGGGCACTGTGTACAGAAAGCGGAGCGGTTATGGGCTCGGAGGAACCAAATTGAGCTCATGAGTAGGCTTCAAAAAGTAGACTTGGATTTTCTCGGTCAATCCGAGCGGTTCGAGTACTTGATGACACCTCCATCGAACCGCCTGTTTGACATTGTTGAGCCAGCAGGAGACGAACGGGGTGTCGGTCTGATTCGCACGGAGGTACATAGGCAGGGTAATTTTCTGGAGGACATGTATGAGCAAAGCCAGCGGAGCTTTGACTGGCTCTTCAGTTCGCAGCAGCACATAGCGAACTCAATGAATGCTCCATACACGCAGCCGCCTCCCCATTTCACGCGCAGATCACGATTCGACCGCAGAGACGACACCGGTCCTTCTGGACCGAGTGACAGGTCTTAGCCCCATCTCCATTTTGTACTTTACTATTTCGTGTTTGAGGGGTGTGCCATTTTGCACCGTCCGTACACCCCTCCGTTGTGATCTTTTATTTCTTTTTATTATGATTAGTGGTTTAAATAAACAAGGCAAGGGTACATGGGTTGGGTAATCTTTTGTGTATTTGATCTTGTTTGCTAGTGTGTACTTGCTTGGTTGAGAGGTTGGTTTGTTGGTTGCTTGACGGTTCGTTGCGGTTGCTCCTTACTTGTCACTTCGCTCCATTCATGCCGTTTCATTTCAGGGGAGTTTTCGGGTTCCCATTTTCCTCCGCTTTCATTATATATGTTTTCATATATTTGTTTTTGTGTACATCGAGGACGATGTACATTTCAAGTGTGGGGAGGTGGTTTAGCGCTTAAGCATTGTTATCATGTTAAAAAAAAAGAAAAAAAGAAAAAAATATATATAAAAATAAATAAATAAATAAATAAAATATAAATAAAGCTCTCTTGAATGAATTTTTGTGGCTTAATAATCAACCCAACATAAGTTTTTATAAAAGCACTAATTTTTTGAAAATATACAAAGGGTGAATGCAAAAAGGGCTCGCTCGCGATAGAATTACCACAAAAAAAATTTGTATACACTTGAGCATGAGAAATCAAGCGATTGACCTACTTGTTTGCCTTGCATATTTACCCAATACGCCCGTTTCTGTGAGTTATTTTTGAGCCTTTGTAGCTTTAGAATTATTTTCGCTCATGTTTTTGCGGGCAAAGATTGAGTGAGCCGGATGACTTTTGTGGTTTAGAACTTGTGTTAGGTATACATTTCGAGGCTGCAAGGCGAATATATAGCATGAAAATGATTGAGGCACTAGGAAACCTTTTGTTTTTAACCAATTTTTATGTATTCCCTCACCCAAATCATTCCCTTAGTTAAACCAATTTGAGTCTTCCCCTTTCATTTCTTTTAAACCACTAAATAATAGCCACTTAGCTAAATTAGCCTTTTATATTTTTTTAACCCATTTTTGTTTGGAAACCTGGTTTGGTTAGCGATTAACTTATTACTTTTGTATAGTATCTTAGTTTATAGTTGCAACATCATGGGGTAGAGTTTTTTTTATCTAATTAGACGTACTTAGTTTCCCTCTCAAGCATGTGCAAAAAACACTGAGAAAAACGATTATAGTTATAAAAAAAAGCCTTACCAAGTGGCTTAGCAATTTTGGAGTGGAAAAGCTAAATCCGTTGATTAGCTCTCGGTTAGATAATATTAAATTGTATAGTTCTTGTTTTCTTTTGTTTCAAGTTAGTCGAACCGCCGGGTTACAAACGTTTTAGCCACTTTAAATATCCACTTTCATACCCTTGACCCTAGCCAAGTTACAACCCGAATAAAACCTCATGATTCATGTTATGTTTGTGTCGAGTGATTAAATTTGATCCTTTCACAAGCTTATGATATCACATAGTCATCGTCGTGGCATCGAGTGTTGAACACATACTCCATAAATCGTATGTGCACCCATATATTAGTCGAGTGTGTGTGAACATTGTGAGGATGTAAGGTAGACTTGTAGGGATTTCCAAGATGGACCATTGCTCATAAACTTATTTTATATACCTTTTTTTCCATCATGTCGAGTAGTCCTTGATTGTTATAGCCCGAGTAATTTGTTTGTGCGTATAAAATGCTAGTTGAGGTTATTACCATTTAGAGAGTTTTAGTTTGCTTGAGGACAAGCAAAGTTCAAGTGTGGGGATGTTTGATGTATAAGAATTTATAGATCTTTAAAACGTCAAATAGACCCCGTTTACGCGAGAACTTGTCGTATTTTCATTGATTTAGATACTCATTTGAGTTATTTGTGAAATTGCAGGTTCGGGCTTCGGCCCGGTAAAGAAACAAAGGCTTTTGGAGCAATAACGGAGTTTTCCAGCAAACTGCCAGATATGGCACGACCGTGCCAGGCCAACCCTGATCGCACTCTCATTAGCACGCTCAGATTCTAGGCGAACCAGGAAGAATTGACGACTGGCACGACCGTGCCAAGCCAAACCACTCTGAGATCAGCTTATTCCCAGGATCATTTCAGCCATTTTCGAATACTTTACCGGGAAGCACGACCATGCCAATGGTTGGCACGACCGTGCCAACTCATAAACGTTTGAGCGGGATTTTTCTCAAAATGGCTAGCAAACAAGTCAACACTCGAAAAAGGCACCTGACACTTACCAAGCACGACCGTGCCAAATGATGGCACGGTCGTGCCAAATGCCCAGTAGCTTAAATACGTGAATTCAGCTCATTTGAAGGGGAGTTGGAGCATTTGGGTGGATTTCTCTCTCAAGAAGCTGATATTGGAAGCTTGGAGATTGAAGAAAGGAGCCTTTAGGAGGTTGTATCACTTGATAATCCAACTCATTTAGCAAATTATCTTGTCTTAAACACTAGTATTTCACTTGTTATTCATGCACAATCCATATTACTTTATGTTTGTCTTAGTTATCATGAGCCTTGTAGGCTAAACATTTGGTGTTGTCTAAACTAGTTGAAGCTTATGAATATGTGAAAATCATGGAAGTTGATGTGGTGATTGTTTTTGTTAATCTTCATAGTAGTGCTTGAATCTTGTTCTTGGAGTTCTTATACATGCTTAAAGTCCTTGTTCTTGAATGTTTGGTCATAAGTATTTACATGTTGTGTTGGAAAGCCCATGTAAAGATTATGATTATTGAATCGTAGTAACTTGTTAGCGTGATTCATAACATGAAACTAGGAGTGGTAATTGTTAACATGTGTATGAATTGAAGTCATGACTTGAATGATGATTTGAACATGTGTATGAATTCTTGCATTTAGATTTGGAAAAATCATAATAATGTTTACTTGGATTCTATAGTTGTGTTTGTGTTAGATTGATGATTTTTTGCCAAGATTGTTATCTAGCATGACCATGCTTGTGGTTTTTTGTCAAGAACATGATGATAGTGCTACTTACTTGAAAGCAAGTTAGGGTGATTGTTATGTTGTTCATGGTAATTTTTCCAAACTTGTAGAGTTAGGAATTTTGACAAACAAATAACTCTTGTTTAAAGGTTAACATTAACTAAGCAAGTGAGCTTCAAATAATAATTTTTAGGTGATTAGAGTGATTATTTCATTTTAGTTTTCCTAAGGTTTATTAAACTAGGAAACCTTGACTGGAGACTTAGTTAACTTAGAGCTTGCATCACCATTGATCCTCCACTTAGTTGTCACATGTTTGTTTGTGGATACTTAGTTTAGGCAACCCTTTCTTAGATATTGTCATTCTTTAGTTTAGCAGTAGTTTATTATTTTGCATCATAAATTAGGAACAAAACCAACTCATCAATTGGAAAGGTTTAAAAGTAACGAAAATTTAGTACTGAGACACCGAGTCCACAGATTGATATCCGGTTCTTACCAGCGAACTATACTACCACCTGACGTGTACACTTGCCCTATGTGTGTAGTTGGTTTTAAGTAAAAACTATTTTAAAACCTAATATGTGTGAACGAAAATTATTATAATAAAAATATATTTAATTCGCGCACATCAATTGCGTTTTACAAAAGAATGAAAACACACTTTTTGGTTGCTTTTTGGTCTATTGCGTTTTACAAAATAATGAAAAAACACACTTTTTTATCCATTGCATTTTACAAAAGAATGAAAAAACACACTTTTTGGGTGTTTTTTTGTCAATTGCTTTTTATAAATAAAATGAAAAAACACTGTTTTTTATCATTGCGTTTTACAAAAGAATGAAAAAAACACACTTTTGTGTGTTTTTTGTCTATTGCGTTTTACAAAATAATGAAAAAACACAGTTTTTTGTCCATTGCGTTTTACAAAAACACTTTTCTTTTGTGATTTTAGTCCATTGCGTTTTAGAAAGTACGCTTTCTTTTATATTTTTAGTCAATTGCGTTTTAGAAATAAACTTTATTTTGTGTTTTAATTCATTGCTTTTTACATAAAAAAACGTTTTCTTTTGTGTTTTTTGTCCATTGCCTTTTAGAAAAAAACACTTTATTTTGTGTTTTTTAGTCAATTGTGTTTTATAAAAATGAAAAAAATTATGTTTTTTTCATCGAGTTTTACGCATCTGGGTTATCGAAAACTTTTTTTTCAAAAGTATAGCAATAGTATGCTTGTTTTAAAGATAAAAAAACGCTCGTTTTTATGGTGCAATTTTTATAAAAAAATAATGTCGTATGAACGAGTTATTAACGTTTAAAAAATTGGGGGGAATTGGAGGAGAGAGAAACTATTACCTTGGATTGACTACAATGCCTCTCAACAAACTTACGCGCTTCCTTTTCTTCCTTCAATTCCACCCATTTAATCTTAGCCCTTGATTACTAAATAGATGGTCAAGATTACTTCCTATCCTTCCTACCCATAGAAACTTCCTAGTATATGCTAACCCATATATATGATTTAATAAAAGGAGAAATATTATAAAAACATTCACACTAAACGTATCTATACCTAAATTATATATAATTTCATTTATATCTTATCTCAAAATATTATATTATAATTTCTAAATTATATTACTAATTATTTAATATTTTTTTATTCAACTTGTGTCCCATGTAATATACGAGTCTGTAACCTAATAACTCTACATATGTATTTACTAGCCGCATAGGACCCCTAAGGGCTCTCAAATTCTCAGAGATGACCGTAGGTAAAAGAAAAAAAATTAAAGGGCCCTTTTACTAGATACATAGGAGGGGGCTCGATTTCTCAGGAACGGGTCTATGTAAAAGCGTTTTGGGATACCCCTGAATTTTTCTTCTACTTCCGCCACTGTTACGGATGGTCTAACCAACTTGATATATATACGAATCAATGTAATGTATTTTAAACCGATATCAATGCATTTTAATTATAATTAATATGAACTAGAATGTACCTAAAATGCACTGATCAAATCCCCACACTTATCTTTTTTCATCTCGGAAAGTTTATTTGCAATAGATTCACAATAAAAAACAATGGCTTTTAATATCTTCGGTTATTTTATTAACTACTCTAATCATACGTTAACCAAGATTGCGGGTTAAGTTATTCTACAAACACTTAAATAAATGAGAATGATGTGAAACCACTATAGAGAGATAGGTGTCTAATAAGAAATCAAGTGGGAAATATATTTTCGTATAAAAGAAAAAAAATCAATACGCACCTTACTTGTCACTTCGCTCCATTCATGCCGTTTCATTTCAGGGGAGTTTTCGGGTTCCCATTTTCCTCCGCTTTCATTATATATGTTTTCATATATTTGTTTTTGTGTACATCGAGGGCGATGTACATTTCAAGTGTGGGGAGGTGGTTTAGCGCTTAAGCTTTGTTGTCATGTTAAAAAAAAGAAAAAAAGAAAAAAAATATATATAAAAATAAATAAATAAAATAAAATAAAGCTCTCTTGAATGAATTTTTGTGGATTAATAATCAACCCAACATAAGTTTTTATAAAAGCACTAATTTTTTGACAAATATACAAAGGGTGAATGCAAAAAGGGCTCGCTCGCGTGAGGATTACCACAAAAAAAAATTTGTATACACTTGAGCATGAGAAATCAAGCGATTGACCTACTTGTTTGCCTTGCATATTTACCCAATACGCCCGTTTCTGTGAGTTATTTTTGAGCCTTTGTAGCTTTAGAATTATTTTCGCTCATGTTTTTGCGGGCAAAGATTGAGTGAGCCGGATGACTTTTGTGGTTTAGAACTTGTGTTAGGTATACATTTCGAGGCTGCAAGGCGAATATATAGCATGAAAATGATTGAGGCACTAGGAAACCTTTTGTTTTTAACCAATTTTTATGTATTCCCTCACCCAAATCATTCCCTTAGTTAAACCAATTTGAGTCTTCCCCTTTCATTTCTTTTAAACCACTAAATAATAGCCACTTAGCTAAATTAGCCTTTTATATTTTTTTAACCCATTTTTGTTTGGAAACCTGGTTTGGTTAGCGATTAACTTATTACTTTTGTATAGTATCTTAGTTTATAGTTGCAACATCATGGGGTAGAGTTTTTTTTATCTAATTAGACGTACTTAGTTTCCCTCTCAAGCATGTGCAAAAAACACTGAGAAAAACGATTATAGTTATAAAAAAAAGCCTTACCAAGTGGCTTAGCAATTTTGGAGTGGAAAAGCTAAATCCGTTGATTAGCTCTCGGTTAGATAATATTAAATTGTATAGTTCTTGTTTCTTCTTTTGTTTCAAGTTAGTCGAACCGCCGGGTTACAAACGTTTTAGCCACTTTAAATATCCACTTTCATACCCTTGACCCTAGCCAAGTTACAACCCGAATAAAACCTCATGATTCATGTTATGTTTGTGTCGAGTGATTAAATTTGATCCTTTCACAAGCTTATGATATCACATAGTCATCGTCGTGGCATCGAGTGTTGAACACATACTCCATAAATCGTATGTGCACCCATATATTAGTCGAGTGTGTGTGAACATTGTGAGGATGTAAGGTAGACTTGTAGGGATTTCCAAGATGGACCATTGCTCATAAACTTATTTTATATACCTTTTTTTCCATCATGTCGAGTAGTCCTTGATTGTTATAGCCCGAGTAATTTGTTTGTGCGTATAAAATGCTAGTTGAGGTTATTACCATTTAGAGAGTTTTAGTTTGCTTGAGGACAAGCAAAGTTCAAGTGTGGGGATGTTTGATGTATAAGAATTTATAGATCTTTAAAACGTCAAATAGACCCCGTTTACGCGAGAACTTGTCGTATTTTCATTGATTTAGATACTCATTTGAGTTATTTGTGAAATTGCAGGTTCGGGCTTCGGCCCGGTAAAGAAACAAAGGCTTTTGGAGCAATAACGGAGTTTTCCAGCAAACTGCCAGATATGGCACGACCGTGCCAGGCCAACCCTGATCGCACTCTCATTAGCACGCTCAGATTCTAGGCGAACCAGGAAGAATTGACGACTGGCACGACCGTGCCAAGCCAAACCACTCTGAGATCAGCTTATTCCCAGGATCATTTCAGCCATTTTCGAATACTTTACCGGGAAGCACGACCATGCCAATGGTTGGCACGACCGTGCCAACTCATAAACGTTTGAGCGGGATTTTTCTCAAAATGGCTAGCAAACAAGTCAACACTCGAAAAAGGCACCTGACACTTACCAAGCACGACCGTGCCAAATGATGGCACGGTCGTGCCAAATGCCCAGTAGCTTAAATACGTGAATTCAGCTCATTTGAAGGGGAGTTGGAGCATTTGGGTGGATTTCTCTCTCAAGAAGCTGATATTGGAAGCTTGGAGATTGAAGAAAGGAGCCTTTAGGAGGTTGTATCACTTGATAATCCAACTCATTTAGCAAATTATCTTGTCTTAAACACTAGTATTTCACTTGTTATTCATGCACAATCCATATTACTTTATGTTTGTCTTAGTTATCATGAGCCTTGTAGGCTAAACATTTGGTGTTGTCTAAACTAGTTGAAGCTTATGAATATGTGAAAATCATGGAAGTTGATGTGGTGATTGTTTTTGTTAATCTTCATAGTAGTGCTTGAATCTTGTTCTTGGAGTTCTTATACATGCTTAAAGTCCTTGTTCTTGAATGTTTGGTCATAAGTATTTACATGTTGTGTTGGAAAGCCCATGTAAAGATTATGATTATTGAATCGTAGTAACTTGTTAGCGTGATTCATAACATGAAACTAGGAGTGGTAATTGTTAACATGTGTATGAATTGAAGTCATGACTTGAATGATGATTTGAACATGTGTATGAATTCTTGCATTTAGATTTGGAAAAATCATAATAATGTTTACTTGGATTCTATAGTTGTGTTTGTGTTAGATTGATGATTTTTGCCAAGATTGTTATCTAGCATGACCATGCTTGTGGTTTTTTGTCAAGAACATGATGATAGTGCTACTTACTTGAAAGCAAGTTAGGGTGATTGTTATGTTGTTCATGGTAATTTTTCCAAACTTGTAGAGTTAGGAGTTTTGACAAACAAATAACTCTTGTTTAAAGGTTAACATTAACTAAGCAAGTGAGCTTCAAATAATAATTTTTAGGTGATTAGAGTGATTATTTCATTTTAGTTTTCCTAAGGTTTATTAAACTAGGAAACCTTGACTGGAGACTTAGTTAACTTAGAGCTTGCATCACCATTGATCCTCCACTTAGTTGTCACATGTTTGTTTGTGGATACTTAGTTTAGGCAACCCTTTCTTAGATATTGTCATTCTTTAGTTTAGCAGTAGTTTATTATTTTGCATCATAAATTAGGAACAAAACCAACTCATCAATTGGAAAGGTTTAAAAGTAACGAAAATTTAGTACTGAGACACCGAGTCCACAGATTGATATCCGGTTCTTACCAGCGAACTATACTACCACCTGACGTGTACACTTGCCCTATGTGTGTAGTTGGTTTTAAGTAAAAACTATTTTAAAACCTAATATGTGTGAACGAAAATTATTATAATAAAAATATATTTAATTCGCGCACATCAATTGCGTTTTACAAAAGAATGAAAACACACTTTTTGGTTGCTTTTTGGTCTATTGCGTTTTACAAAATAATGAAAAAACACACTTTTTTATCCATTGCATTTTACAAAAGAATGAAAAAACACACTTTTTGGGTGTTTTTTTGTCAATTGCTTTTTATAAATAAAATGAAAAAACACTGTTTTTTATCATTGCGTTTTACAAAAGAATGAAAAAAACACACTTTTGTGTGTTTTTTGTCTATTGCGTTTTACAAAATAATGAAAAAACACAGTTTTTTGTCCATTGCGTTTTACAAAAACACTTTTCTTTTGTGATTTTAGTCCATTGCGTTTTAGAAAGTACGCTTTCTTTTATAATTTTAGTCAATTGCGTTTTAGAAATAAACTTTATTTTGTGTTTTAATTCATTGCTTTTTAATAAAAAAACGTTTTCTTTTGTGTTTTTTGTGCATTGCCTTTTAGAAAAAAACACTTTATTTTGTGTTTTTTAGTCAATTGTGTTTTATAAAAATGAAAAAAATTATGTTTTTTTCATCGCGTTTTACGCATCTGGGTTATCGAAAACTTTTTTTCAAAAGTATAGCAATAGTATGCTTGTTTTAAAGATTAAAAAACGCTCGTTTTTATGGTGCAATTTTTATAAAAAAATAATGTCGTATGAACGAGTTATTAACGTTTAAAAAATTGGGGGGAATTGGAGGAGAGAGAAACTATTACCTTGGATTGACTACAATGCCTCTCAACAAACTTACGCGCTTCCTTTTCTTCCTTCAATTCCACCCATTTAATCTTAGCCCTTGATTACTAAATAGATGGTCAAGATTACTTCCTATCCTTCCTACCCATAGAAACTTCCTAGTATATGCTAACCCATATATATGATTTAATAAAAGGAGAAATATTATAAAAACATTCACACTAAACGTATCTATACCTAAATTATATATAATTTCATTTATATCTTATCTCAAAATATTATATTATAATTTCTAAATTATATTACTAATTATTTAATATTTTTTTATTCAACTTGTGTCCCATGTAATATACGAGTCTGTAACCTAATAACTCTACATATGTATTTACTAGCCGCATAGGACCCTAAGGGCTCTCAAATTCTCAGAGATGACCGTAGGTAAAAGAAAAAAAATTAAAGGGCCCTTTTACTAGATACATAGGGAGGGGGCTCGATTTCTCAGGAACGGGTCTATGTAAAAGCGTTTTGGGATACCCCTGAATTTTTCTTCTACTTCCGCCACTGTTACGGATGGTCTAACCAACTTGATATATATACGAATCAATGTAATGTATTTTAAACCGATATCAATGCATTTTAATTATAATTAATATGAACTAGAATGTACCTAAAATGCACTGATCAAATCCCCACACTTATCTTTTTTCATCTCGGAAAGTTTATTTGCAATAGATTCACAATAAAAAACAATTGGCTTTTAATATCTTCGGTTATTTTATTAACTACTCTAATCATACGTTAACCAAGATTGCGGGTTAAGTTATTCTACAAACACTTAAATAAATGAGAATGATGTGAAACCACTATAGAGTGATAGGTGTCTAATAAGAAATCAAGTGGGAAATATATTTTCGTATAAAAGAAAAAAATCGATACGCACATGTTTCTCACATGCTACCCCTCACATTTTTTAAACCTCCATAACTTTTTACAGGTTATTTGATTGTTTTAAAAAAATATACTTAAAATCGAGACTTTTTTATTTTTAATATGAATACCCTATTAACATGGAGACATAAGCATGATTCTGATACCAAGTATTGCGTTCATCAATTGCATATGAAGAACAACCAAGTTTTGATTTAAAAACCTCAATAAACTGAGTGTCTTAAGCACGATAAGCAGCTAATGTCGCCAATTCAGATAACATCTGCTGTGAGTTTGGTAGGAACAAAATTAGTGATGTTTGGAAGATTTATCGTTGAATTTGATCCATGAGTGTATGAATGTGATAAAGAATTTGAGGTTGTTGCACATATACGAAAGTTTGATAAGAAGTGATAATCCGAAATTTAGATAGTTGTTCGGAAAACAGATCGGAAAAAGATAAGGATTTGGTAATCGGTGATTGAATCGTTGAACGTAGAAGAATAGATTAGAGAAGAAAGGTTGGTCGAAAAATACAAATTGCCAGCCGAAGTTCTAACTTCATGCCGAATCAACTAACTTTGGTAAAACTTCGCCAGAGAAGATAAGATGATCAGAAAGTACAAAAAGAACAAATATCACAGGTCACTCGAGTTGCTCTAATACCATAATGCAATGTATGAGATCTCTAGAATATTCTCTATATTGAACACAAATGAAAGCACAATACAACTATATATAGACAATACTAACCAAACTAACTCTCATTAACTAACTAACAAAATGCCACATCATCTAACTAACTTTCATACACAATACACTCTAATAGAATATATTCACACAAATGAAAGCAATATGACTGCTATTTCCATTGATTTAATGATTGAATTTAAATACCTTTGGTAAGCGAAATTAATTTGATTTCCATTTAGTTTATGTTAAATTCAATTAAAAATAGTAGTGTTTTTTCATAAAAATATAGGAAACAAAAAAAAATTGGTTATAAACTTCTAATTAATTCTTTGATGCTATAGGTATACTATAGGATTACGAGTAGAAATATTAACAATGAAGGATGTTATGGACTCTCACGTCATCTGTGTTTGACGACTATCTCCAAAAAGCGCAATGTTTTTAGAATTGGACCGGATGTTGAACTTGTATCCTTATCGGTTCCACTGGTCAGGCCGGTCGGATCGGTGGAACTAGATGTAAGACCAAGTGATGTCCTAAATATTATAAACTGTAAACTACAATTTGATTCCCTGAGGTTGACATTCGATTCCACATTGAGCCCCTTTCTTTTCTGATTTCAACAATCAAGTCCCTGCTAACCGAATTAGTTAGTCAACCGGGGCAATATTGTCCTTTTAAGTTGATTATTATTTATTAAGGGTATTATTGTCATTGATTTTATTATTATTATTATTATTATTATTATTATTATTATTATTATTATTATTATTATATCAACCCATCATTCTAAGATCTACTATTGTATTAAGATCTACTACTGTCTTCTAATCCACATTGAAAAATAAGCAAAACCCATCAACAATTCATCAAACCCTAACTTCATTAACCATTTCAAGATTTCTTGAAAAAAGTTCAAAAACAATGAAGCAAATATATGCAAATCATTTAGACGACGATAGCCCGAGTAAATTCAAAACCTCAAAACCCGTTATCATTATGTAGCACAACTCACTTTCGGAGCTTCTTGTTTCTCAGAGTAATCTTGGTTTTATTCTTCCAATTGCCACCCAATTCGTCATTTTCATCTCCAATATCATCAAACCCATCTCGTAGATCGTTAAAAACACATTCTTTAGGCGGACCAGTTTGGGAAAAACAGGTCAAATCCTCTGCCCGAAGCTGTTTCAGAACTGGGTTTTCCCATATTGGTCATCAACACCGCAGGTTTCATCAGAACTCGCGTCAGTGTCACGTTAAAACGTTGTGATAATGACATTATAAGTGTCAATAACTTTAAAGACTATTACGATCCGTCGCCATGACTAAGCTTGATTTGGGTGAACGTCAGTGTACAATGATGGTAGGGTTTGTGGGTGTTTAAACAATCGATGGGGATTTGTTTGATAGGAAGAAGGAAGATAGGGCTTGTGTTTTTAGAGCTTGATTGGGTGATTATGTTTCAGGGTTGAATAGTGAAGATGAAGTGAAAATAAACACATTTTAAAAAAAAAATTTAAGTTGAATATTATAATATGAGGGGTATTTTAGATATTTCACCAGTCAAGTAACGGTTGACTACCAAATCTGTTAGCAAGGATTCAATTGTTGAAATTGAGCTACGACAGGGACTTGATTATTGAAATTAGAAAAGAAGGGGCTCAATCTGCAATCCGGTGTAACTACATGGACTAAAATTGTAGTTTACTCTATTATAAAAATAAATGTGTAAAATTGAATGTTTTTATAATAAAAATTTTGGTTTAACCCCTAAAAATCTGGTTCAACCTGACGGTCTTTCCGGTCCGACCGGATTCCCGGACCAATCGACTGGTTCGACTCAAAATAGGTTTGTTTGGGTAATTGACCGGTCAGACCCTCAGTTCCCTGTCTGACCGATCGCGTCGGTGCAATCCGATTTTCAAAAGATTGCAAAAGCATCCTTGCTCTCTTCAAAGTCACGAAACTCACCAATTTTTTCCGCCTCTTACAAATAACCTCCCTCCTCTCCGCCACAAATTCTATGACTCCTCGCTCCTCCGTGTTGATGTGTTATGGAAATATTTATAATTATTGTTTGTAAAATTATAGTTGATATAATTATATAATATTATATAAAAAGTTAATGTCGTATTTTATTAAAAGTCTAACTATAGAAATTATTTATCAGTTTTTGTATATATGTTATGTCTATATCTATATCTACACTACTATATAATACATATCAGATGAGTAATAAAGTAATTTACTTTAATTTAAGGAGCGCACCATTGTAACTTATCTCAAAGCTTAAAACACATTAATACATTATTTAACAAACTTTTGATTAAGAGTTTTTTCACATATTTCCCTCTCCTAAGCTAGCTTATTACGTATTTCCCCAAATAAAAAAAACAATTACATATTCCCTCTCTAACCCATGTACATTACACATTTCGCTTTTCATTAAAATTACTCTTAGAATAACTATTTTACCCTTAATGAACTATTAAAGAATATTTACATATTTCTCCTTTCTAATGTCATCAATCAATTACATATTTCCTCAATTCATGTTTCCCAATTCTTCTACTTCTGCTCATAGGTAGCCGTATGGATATTGCCAACGACATATGAGCAAGAAAAAGAACACTATAGTTGAGCAACTATGAGATGGCAAGACAAAACATGTAACTTTTTAAATGTGGTTCGAAATAGGTTGGGCCAATACATTAACACATTTTATTGTCGTAGACTCCAAGAAATAATGTGTGGAATAAAATTAAAAAACTATATTATTACAGAAATGATGTAACTATTTTAATAGAGCGATTTTAGATGTTTTTAATTTTTATGCATGTACATACACTTTGGATGAGTTTCAACCCACTTGACCTTTGACTTGATTTCTTTTAGTTAAATCTTTTAGCTTAATCTGTATAGCGTGTTAAGAGATAAAAATATATTATACATCTAATAAGAAAATATTATTATGTATCTAGGAAGAACAAACACATACATTTTAGAACCTAAAATAAAAGGCAACAGATGAATATTGATCCAACTATTTGTTATTCTCAACTCGCTATTTTATAGATTCACATTAATAATAATAGTTACATTTTTTTATATTAGAACAAACTTTTTATGCGTTCAATTTAACAATAGGCAATGAAAGGTCAAAGGGTATATATTATGAATCATGAAGTTTAATGAATCCAAGATAGTGGATATGAATAATAGTTTTGGTATATGATTACATGATAGTGGATATGTGAATGTGAACCTCCGATGTTGACCCTGCCAGAACGCAGCGCGTGTTGCATCTAGTTATAATTAAAAAGGTTATAATGTATTTTATAAAAAAAATAAATGCTTTAAGAGTAGCAAGTAGAGCTAGAAGAATTCGGGAAATACTATATGAATTGGAGAAATATGTTTTTAATTAATTAATAATATAAAAAGCGAAATATGTAAATATTATATAATAGTTCATTAAGGGTAAAATTGTCATTCTAAGAGTAATTTTAATGAAAAGAGGAAATATGTAATATACATGAGTTAGGGAGGGGAGAAGAAATACGTAATTGTTTTTTATTTGTTTGAGGAAATACGTAATAAGTTAGCTTAGGAGAGCGAAATATATAAAAAAAACACTTTAATTAAATGCACTTTCTCAACAATAGTTATTCCACTCATAAATAAAAAAAAACACTCTAGGAGCCTTTGGTGAAATACATATATAACTATTGATTGTGTTCAATAGTTAATCTACCTAACCCTAATCATTATCTCACTCCATTTGCTTTGTTTCTATAAAAAAAATTATTCCACTCATATAAATTAAGGTGATGTATCGTTACAGGAATGTGGTTTTGTTTAGTGATGGCCTACCCAACTAAGGCACGGCCCATTGATTTTGAAGAGATAATTTTCTTGCCTTTACTATGTAATGGATTTTCTTCAACTGTTTATGCTATGCCACAAAAGGTAAGTTTTTCACTTTTTAATATATGATATACGCTTTATTAGGATGTTTAGATCTTGGGCTTATTATGTTTTTACTACATTTTTATGTCTTGATGATTACTTACATTACAAGTTGTATCTGTATGGCTTGTAGGTTGCCAACCACAACCATTTAAAGCTTTCATTTTGATGATTTTTTTTTTGTTATAGGATATGTGGACACAAGGGTTAGTAACTATTGAAGTGATGCCTACATGTTAATGTTCTTACTGATGATGATGATGATATTCTTGATATGGTATGTTATTCTTTGTTTATTAGTATAAACATGCCCAAATTAGTTCAGTTTTACATTTTATTACTTGTAGTTTATGATGGTCTCACTAATCATGCGTTTATGCAGACATATGAAGAGTACCTCGCAGCCCGTGGCAGAGGCAACCGAATTTCACATCAATCGGCCAGTAAGCTTCTTTAAGTTTATTTTTGTTTCACGTTGATCGTAAACTTCTTTAAGTTCTTATTTATTTCATATATCATTTTCATTATATCAAACTCTAACAACATGTCTTGAACAGGTGATTGAGTCTTCCCAAAAAGTCAAGAATCATCTGTTAGCAAAGCGAACGATGTTGACTCGTAAGCATCCAATTTTTTACTCCCAAAAATATATAGTTTACTACAATTATGCATAACTTTGTTTCCTTTCTTTTAAAAAACTGTTATAGTTGTTCACGATACGCTTAAAGAAGAAGGCTCGCCATCTTCATGGTCATAGTCATGATGATGATCATAGTCGTCGTGATCGTCATAGTTATCATCACCATTCCTCTCCTAAATGAGAGTATTGATTGGTGGGCAGTGAAGTTATGTGAGAGATGAAGATGGTACCGAGTCAATTCTTCCTTCAATTGAACGATAATATGAAATATTTTCTTTGATGTAATTTTCTTCTTTGATGTTGTAGGTACTGATAACCCGTCTAGGACCAGCCAAACCGTGTCCTTTTTGAAAAGTGGATTGCCACTGTTCTTTGATGTTAATAGTAGTGGCACAACCGTATAATCAATAGGTATACAACTAATTTTAATGTATCTTTAGCAATCGTATTGTTGTGAAATATATGTATATCTTTAATTTTTGATAAAGAATTGTATTTGGTCTCTCAGGAAGAATTTTATTTGGTCTATTTGAAAAGGCAGTTCCCAAACAACAGGTATGATGGTGTATGGATTCACTAACTTTTATTTTAATTGTTTTGAGGAAAGATTGTTCTTTACTAATTTGTATTGTTTTAATATCATTAAAGTTCTGAGTTTTGTTTAGAGATGCTAATACTATTTATTCACTCAATATTCTAACGTCATATCGGAATTTTGCATATTCATCAACAACATTTTATTACATGTGTTTATTTTTTTATGTTTGTTGCCAATCATGACAGGGGAGTACGTAATCAGAAAGAGCGGGAAGCCTCTTCGCTTCAAGGGAAGTGCATTCTACAAGATTATTTCCAACTTCATGATTCATTGTGGTGATTTTACCCTTGGAGATGGGAGCAGGGGTGTTTTTTCTTATGTTTGTCTGACTGAAGACGATTTTCATTAAGTTTCTCTTGCATGAGTTAGCTGAACATCTTACCCTCCTTCGATGATGATCCCATTCCAAATGCTAACAAATGGATTTGATAAACTTCTTAGCATATTTTGTGTTCTGTTTACAAAGAGCAACTTTCCAAATAGACCATGTATTTGTAACTGTCCTTGAACATATTGCTTTGATATAACATGTATTTAATTTTAAAATATTTCATTTTTGTCATATGTATATAAGCTGTTCTTTTATATATGAAAACATTGGTTTAAAAAACATTATATATTCACTATCTAAAATACTTTTACTGTATAATGACACCAGTTTTATTTTGTAGAAGCATATATGTATCTATGTATAACTATTATCAACAAAATAAAAGTTTACATGTTAAGTCCTGATTTACATGTTGGGTTGGCTTAGCTGGGTCAGATAACACACACTGAAGGTGAAAGATTATAAGGCCAGCATGTTGCCGTAGGTCGTTCTTATGTTTGTTGATAAAGGACCGAACAATAACAACTCTGTGATTTTCCTACTAATGAGTGATGAGTAAGGTTTGCATAACCATGAAAGGTTTCACAAATCAATGCTAAATCTTCATCTTAACTATTTAAGGTTATTCAACTGCGCTCACTTAGTTTGAGCTTACCCTTGTGTGGGTGGTCAATGACGCTTGGTGTGGTCAATGACGCTTGGGTCATGAAAAGATTGGGTTAAATGTTTTTGCATTACCTTTTCTTGAGTATGCAATTCCAGTATCAGAGATATATGGACTAATTGCTTGCATGTTCCTTTGTAGGAGACTATGCTTATTCCTCAAGTCTTCCTAGAACTAGACTATTTGGATTTATTTGATGCCAAATACATAAAAGCAGTATATCCCAGTGCAAGGCTAATGAGCCAAGTTGACTTTATTTTAGTCAACCATCGTTCTTTCAAGTTTTAAGCTCATGATCTTCTATATGCATTAACTCTAAATAGAACTATAAATAACTGCAACATTATATGCTCCAACATAAACATAAATATGAATATTGTAGTTTTTTTTATTTTACATTTGTTTTATACATAATTTAAATGTTCCAACCCGTGAGTTTTCACGGGGAATAACCTAGTTGACGACAAAGTAGAAATGGCCCATAAAAGGTCCATTACAGATAATCTAACTTTTTTTCTCAATCCAGTTTGGGTTTTTTTAAGAAGGATCATAACTGGTTTTGTCCAAATCGGTAAGTACTAGAAACGGGGTTGGGGAAAAAATTAACCAAACCTTCTAGAACCGTTGGAGGAAACCAAAACATTTTTTTTATGTTTTTTTCTTTTTTTAATTTTTTTTTGTAATATTTTAGTTTTAGGCTTTTTTATTAGTTACGTTTATCGTTTCGTCTAAATTTTCATTTAAATTTTATTCAAAATCGGCGTGTACCGCTAAGCTTCACAGTGAGTCACTTCTAGTATATTAGAATACATGTTGATATACCAATATGATATGTGCGACCCACGTAACCCATGCATTACCATGTTTCTTTATTTAAGTGTTTGTTTACTGTCATGTTTTTTACTACATATTATTTTCATGCTTTTTATTTAGTGGTTTCTTAATTGTTAGTGAATGTTAGGTTAGCATATTAATGGTTCTAGTGGATTAGTGTTTTCTATTTTATTGCAGTAACTTCGTAGTCATTTTATAGGCTATACAATAGCAAATATTAATGTGTTAGGTTATGGATGCATTGAATTTGTAGGCTATATAATAGCCAATATTAATTTGTTAGGTTATCGAAAGTACAACCGCGAAACCCAAGTGGCGTCCACCATGATGCTTAACCACGACTTCTCCAAATGTCGTTGAAAGAACCGAGTGGCAGCCGCCATGGTGCTTTGCTAAGACACGCATGATTTTTTTCTCGTGGACAAGAAACTTTCAAGCGGAAGGGAATGATACGTGCCCCTCCTTTATTCCAACCCCACGTGTCCATGTTCCATGCACATTAGCCAAAACCTATGCGGTTATACATATATATATATATATATATATATTCGTTATATCGGTCCTCTTTTAGTAAATTATAAGTAGTAGGTTAGTGGTCTAGTTATTTTTGTTTCTCTATGGTTGTAAGCCTATAAATAGGCAAACATTTGGTTTTGAATGAAAAAAATTAGAGAATTATCTCAAAGCCTTTGAAGCTTGACCCAATTAACGAGCTATATATAAAACCAATTGGTAGATAAGAATTGGTACTAGAGCGGTCTTTTATACCAATTTTGAAACTTCCAACACCACCATTTGCATTACCATGTTTCTTTATTGAAGTCTTTGTTTACTGCCCATGTTGTTTATTGTATGTTTTTTTCATGTTTCTTGTTTAGTGGTTTCCTTAATTGTTATGGATGTTAGGTTAGTATATTAGTAGGTCTAGTGGGTTAGTGTTTCCTATTTTATTTTCTAAGTTTGTAGTCATTTTGTTGGCTATATAATAAGTTAATAACCAATATTAATCTGTTATGATATGGATGAAATGAATTAAGTATTTATATTTTTTCTCTATTTCATACTATGGCTTCTATCTATCTTCTTTGGTGAATTAATCGAGAACCACAACACAACAACATATTAATACTGAATTCTATTTGAAGGTATTTAAGGGCGTTAAATAATGTTGATACTTTAATATTTTTTTATATGTATATTTATTATGTTACTAGGTTAGAAAGTATTAGACGAGTTAATCAAAAGAATTTTTAAATTGTTAGTAATGGAAAGGTTAGTAATTATAAAACGATATATTGAAATAAGCTATAATTATCGTGTATAACGAAATATGAAATAATTAGTAATGAATATTTAGAATATATTATATACAATCACTATTTTTAATTAAAAAATTAAATTAAGAAATAGAATACGCATAAATAAAAATAAGTGAAAAGAAAAAATCTCGAGCTCACCCGTAATTGTAACACGTGACACAACTATAAACTTATATATTGTTTTTAATTTTTTATATTACATAGCACAATCATCATGAGTTTTTGTGATCCGATTCAATTAGCAACTGCTTGATTTGTGTAGTTTTCAATTTTTAAAACTATTTAATGTTAGTTTCAACTTACCATACGAAACTAACCATAATCACTCTAAACGTTAATCGAAATTGTCAGTTTTACAGTTTTTAGGGTGTAAGAGGTGCTCCCCTCGTAGGGAGTGGTAACCTTTTCACCACAGCCAATCATAACATGTCATGTCAAGTCCCCCATTGACTCCCCACTCAAACACAAGGAGTGCTCCCCACGAGAGGAGTAGTCTATTTCTTTTTATTTTTTATTTTCTACAAATTGTGCATTAATAATTAAAACATATTTTAAACAAAATAAAATTACATTTAACTTAAAAAAGACATTACAATAAATTAAACTAAAGAAAATTACACTAAATTAGGAAAATACATTTTAAAACTAGGAACATAAAAACATAAACCATAAAACTAAAATGAATATTACTACTCGTCGTAGGAATCCGCCAATAGGTGAGGTAAATCTAGTCCTAGAAGATGCTCCACGTGATCATGTTTTAGTCTCCAATGCTAGGGCTGTCCAAATTTGTAACACCCCAACCGATGGCGGAAACATCGGGATGAGACGAAAACAAGATTGTTCATTGCTCACAACATTATTAAGTGACAATAATTAATTAAACCATATTTCATTTCATAAGAATTGTCAAATACATCAATGTAACAAAACAAAGAACAACATAACATTTGCAAAGTCATAACAAAATTGATACGTCGACATTAAACCTAACGTCTAATTTGTCTGTATCTAGTCCTTGCTATATTGTTTTCATAGCGTCATCTCCTTCAACCTGTAACATGTTTTAAAATAATGTCAATGCGAAAGCAAAGGCGAGTACACAAGTTTAGGCATAGCATACGTATACGAATAAGTTTAAACAATCCACATGGCAACCAATCTATACAAGAGCAATATCAAGGCATGCAATACTAATAATCAAACCCTTAACACAATCACGATGTTTTAACATGACCTCACAAATAACACGATGGAGGTGGATGCGTGAATTCCTATAGCGCTAAGCATGTCAAACGAAGGCTAAAAATAGTTAATGACTAAAGCATAGCAATACGAATATCCAAGACAAGCATCAAGTATAAGATTCAAGCTTTCATGTATATGGGATCGTTTGTGTGTTTTATAAAGTTTAAGTTTTCGTGATTTTGTATATGGGAACATGTTACACCCGAAAAGTGTTATAAACAAAGTGGGTCGAGTGTACTCACGGTTTTGCTAAGTCTTTTCTACACTTGACAATCCGTGAAGACGTTGGTTGGAGGATGACGCCGAATTATCCTACAAGAGGAAACGAGGAGTATGAGTATAGAGTTTCAACGGGAGATTAGGAGTATTCGAGCATGATTAAAAATAAGTTTGATAAAGTATTATGATACGAAAGTATTCACTAAGATGTAACACCCGTTCTTGACACTATAGTAACTCTTACGAGTTGGTTTGATAAAGTATTATGATACGAAAGTATTCACTAAGATGTAACACCCGTTCATGTATATGGGATCGTTTGTGTGTTTTATAAAGTTTAAGTTTTCGTGATTTTGTATATGGGAACATGTTACACCCGAAAAGTGTTATAAACAAAGTGGGTCGAGTGTACTCACGGTTTTGCTAAGTCTTTTCTACACTTGACAATCCGTGAGGACGTTGGTTGGAGGATGACGCCGAATTATCCTACAAGAGGAAACGAGGAGTATGAGTATAGAGTTCAACGGGAGATTAGGAGTATTCGAGCATGATTAAAAATAAGTTTGATAAAGTATTATGATACGAAAGTATTCACTAAGATGTAACACCCGTTCTTGACACTATAGTAACTCTTACGAGTTGGGTGTGATTTCATAGGTTTGGGGCCTATTAGAATCGTGACAAGGAATTACATACTTTAGTGTTAAACTTAATAACTTGATAGGTGATTATAAGTTCATTATCAAGGTTTCGGTTTTAGAATTATAATATAGTTATATATATATCATTATAATCATGTAGGAGGTGGGAGGATGAACCATCCACTTTGTAACCTCTAGTGTCATGTATGTCAAGTATGAGGTGGGAGGTTAAACCATCCACTTTGAACCTCGGATTATGTTCACCACTACACAAGTTACCATTGGTAACAAGGAGGGTACAAGAACTATATACTATACAAGAATGTAAAGACAAGAATGATAAGGTGTCATCTAGATACCAAGTAGCCAAGTATTCAACAACCCGACGAGCACACGAGGACAAGCGTCAACGGCTTTGTGGGGTTGTGACACTTTAAGTCTAGCAAACTATCTTGGGATCTTGATGAAAAATCATCAAGTGATGTGTGGTCTCAAGTTAGGATAGCCCAAGCTTCCTTGGTGGACACACATGAACAAGTTTAAGAACTTGCATCACTTGTGAGCTCAATGCTCTTCAAAAACAGAAAGTTTAGGGTGTTAAAACAACCCTTAGTTCATGTTAACAAGCTTGGTTAGGCTTTACTAATCATAAGCTTGATTGTAAGCACAAGAACACAAGTTTGTTGAAGTTAAAACACAAGTTTGATAAAAGTTTAGACAAAACAGAAAGTTTGTGGACATTTGGGGCATTTCCAGATCTGGATTCTCCATGGAGAACCCTAGGAATTCAACCCAAAGTTTATCCAAGCAAGTAGGAAAAAGAATGGATTTCATTAAGAAATGAGTGAGTTACACTCACTTTAGTGAAGATGAGTAATTCTGCTCGAAAATTCTGATTTTGCAAGGATCTTGAGGTGATTTGAGAGTGATTTAAGAGAGATTAAAGTATAAAAATGTTTGGATTAGAGGTGGGTTTTATAGGGAAGGATTAGTGTTAGTTAGGTGAAGTTTAGGTGGGTAATTAATGGCTTAAAAGTGATTGAAACTCAAAAAAATACAAAAAACCCGCCCATAAAAGGGCTGTTTGCCCGCTGGTCACGATCAGCTCAGCCGGAAACAGTGGTTAACTTATTTGATGTCTGGGTTCCTTTCAAATATTGGAGTGTGGCGGAGTGGTTAAGGCATGAGTATGTGAAACGGAGGTCCCGGGTTCGAGTCCCGCGGATCCGGTTTTGGTATATTATTTATATATATTATTTTCTTTAATTAAAAACCTTTAAACAATTTACCAAAAATGGCAAGATTAGTCCCTGAAGTTAAGAATTCAAGAATTACAATTTAGACCTTGGATTTTATAAAAATATATATATATATATATATATGTATTTATTAACCTTTAATCCTAAATGTTGATATATTTATAAAAAAGCATTTTTGTAAAAATAAATTAATTAATTTTATTAACTAATTTAATTAATTAATTTTATTAACTAATTTAATTAACTAATTTAATTAATTAACTTAATTAACTAATTTAATTAATTAACTTAATAAATGAATAGATAATTATATTTTCGTAACGAATTTAGTTTAATGATTACGAGTTTCACGTTTGAGTCCTGATTACGCATACATACTATGTTTGCAAGTTATCACACGTTTACGGTTGAGAGTACCACGAATACGTTTACACGTTTAAAGTATGAACAAGTATAAGTGTAACATGACTATAATTAACATAATATTGTTAAAATACGAGTTTCTCATTACGATTCAAGTCTCGGTTTTCCACGTTTACAACGAAAGACAAATACAAGATACAACGCTTACTGAAAATAGAAGTACGGTACAAGGTTTCCAAATATAGAAAGTATAGAAACGCGGGGCGTTACAAAATTGCTCGCCGCTCGAAGATCGTTTGAAAAAGCTCGAAAATTTGCTCATTCGATTCCTTGCTCGGTTAAAACCGAGCCGAGCCGCTCGGTTCGGTTTAAAACGAACCGAGCACGAGCATAGGTACGCTCGCTCGTCGCTCGTTCGGTTTCGATCGAATTATATAACAAATATATTGAAAGTATTAAAAAGTTTAAATATGATATTCCCGCTATTGTTTTAGACTTTAGTAAATTAACCCTAATTTCCCTAAATCCCTAATTCCCTATTTCCCTCGTCGCTCCTTCTGACATTCTCTCGTAGCATTTTAGATTTTCTTAAACATTAACATTTGGATGACATTTTGTGTTTATTTTTGTGGGACTTTTTTATGTTTGTATTTTGTTAAGTTGTTAAGTGTGTATGAGACATATAAGTTGGTGAATTTTGGTCAATGAATGGCTGTGTAGGAATGCTAAATAAAACTGAGCAAAAGCAAACCGAACCGAGCGGCTCGGTTCTAAATCAAACCGAGCACGAGCATAAGATTTCCGCTCGATTTCCTAAATCCGAACCGAACCGAGCGGCTCGGTTTCAAACCGAACCAAGCACGAGCATACCTCCGTTCGGTTCGGTTCGGCTCATGAACACCCCTATTCAATGCATATCTTCATCAATGAGCTCGTTAAAAACGGTATCATCGAAAAGGGCTCGACTGGAGGATCCCGAATATGTACCAGTTCTATCGCGTTTCCGTCGTCTTTTATAATCACGTTATGTAAAATAATGCACGCATGCAACATACCTAATTTTTTTCACAATCTTAACATGCATTGGTCGATTAAGTATACCCTATTTTAACTTTAAAACACCAAAAACCCGTTCCACGTCTTTTCTTGCTGCCTCGTGTTGCCTCTTAAACTTCTTTTCGTTCGAAAGGTGAGGATGTAGAAATGTTTTCACAAACACAGACCAAGTAGGATAGATTTCATCGGTATGATAATATCCACGTTCGTATAAGTGGTTATTCATGTAAAATGGACACTTTGGTGCGATTCAGTTTGGTCGAGTAAGAAATAATGGAGATTGTTGGAGCACATTGATGTCGTTTTGTGAACATGATGGACCACAAAAAGCATGTCAAATCCACAAATCTTGAGAGGCTACTGCTTCGAACATAATTCTCGGGTACATGTGATCGCCTCTCATATATTTGTCGCGCAACTATGTGGGCACATTCTCCAAACGAAATGCGTACAATCAAGGCTACCCAACATCCCAGGAAGGTGATGTTTCTCCTCATGAGTTTGGAATAAAATCGCAACGTCGTGACTTGTTGGTCTACGTAAGAACTTGGGAGCATATAAACTACATACTGTTTCGTAAAAATATTATAGACATTCACGGGAAGTCCTTTTGGCCATATTTAAATACACATCGTCCTCGTCTGGAGGCTTACCGGTTGCAAATTGTTTAATCGCCGATGTAACTTTTTGCAACAGTGTAAAACTCTTCTTATTTTCCCATCCAAGCCCTCTTGAAACCACATCTTATTCGCTTCAACATCGCTCACAAATTTTAAAAACAACCTTTTGACATACGAAACCTATGACGAAAAAAATCATTATTTTTTTTGGCTCCTTGACCAAGTAACCTGCCATATGGGTTTCGTGGCCTTTCTCCCTATCACGACGGATATATCTTTTTTTACTAGATGTGCCCGTGTCTTCTAATTCGGCTTGCTCGATGAGATATTTGAAAAAAAATTAAGCTACTATCGCTTAAGGATAAATCATCATCACTAATGTCTAGGGGAATAAACAACGGTATTTAATCGGCCATTTTTAAAAATAGGGTATGAGATGGTTTGGTTAAGATTAGTTTTGGATTGTAAGAAATGGTTTATGAATGGTGAGACATGTTATGGCTTAAATATAAGAATATTGTATTTTGTTTATTAAATAATGACGGCTATATAGCCGTTTCAAAAAAAGAAACGATTCAAACACATTGGACTACTCACCGAATCCACTCAATCACCGCACACCATAAAAGGTCGACAGCGGTGTGTCCACACGCAAACCCCACTCACCGCTACCACTCCCACTCACACCCCTTGTACCCTTGCTATAAACGAGTTACCAAATGTCATTTCATAAATTACATATTGTTGCTAAAACAAACCTATCAAAATAAATTTTAGATTTAAAACTTTTTGTGACATTTTCTCTACTCTTTTTAAATAACACCTTTACGTTTAATATGATGCACCGTTGGCATAAAACACACTTCACTCCGATCCGCACCAAAAACCCGCAGTGAAGTCGTACACCGCCGTACGCCGCCGCCAGCGACTGTTTACTTCCACCGACGCATCCTCCTGAACTCGATCACACATCCGCAGCCTCATAATGTTGCGAAAATCACTTCTTCGTATCATCTTCTTCTTGGTTTTCACTCTTCTCTGCTTTACGTGTTTACTTGCAGCAGAAGATTCGATAATATTCAACGAAGACATTGGCGTCGTTAATCTAACCGCTACTGGATCAAATAGATCTAGGGAAGATAGCTTTGCTGGCATGCTTGATCGTGCTCTCGAAAAGGAGTTTCCGGAGAACGATGAACAGTATGACGGTTAGTTAGTTAGTTAGTTAGATAGTTAGATCTTTTATTTATTCATTTTTTGTTTTTATAATTACAATGAGTTATGATACTTCAGTTTCTGCTAGGTTTAGGTTTGATTGATTATGAATTACGAATTTTGATTTAGTTTTGACATTGTAGACTATAGAACCGGAGGTTAATTAGGTATTTCTGCTAGTTTTTGTTGCTTGTGATTACTGATTTAGTTTAATTTTGTGATGGAGAGAATCAGACGTTTCTAATTCTTGAGCTAATTAGGGCAGACAGTTAGGTGCATTAAGAAATCTTATTGTTAAGTTACTCACATTAGGAATTACGTCTGTAAAATGATTTGAATTGTGAAGTTTCGATTTAAAGTTTGTTCTATGCAATGTGCTCTCGAAAAACAGCCTGACGGTTAGTTAGATCTTGTATTTTGTTTGTTTTTTGAATTTATAAATTATGCTATTTCAGTTTCTGCTAGGTTTAGTTGTTGTGATTTCCGATTTAGTTTGACATTGTAGACCATAGAATCAGAGGTTGCTTTGTTTGAGCTGTTTAGGGCAGGAAATTAGGTATTTCTGCTAGTTTTAGTTGATTGTGCTTGCTGTTTTAGGTTAAGTATGTGAAGTAGAGAATCAGATGTTCCTAATTTTGAGCTGTTTAGGGCAGACAGTTAGGTACATTAAGAAATCTTATTGTTAAATTACTCACATTAGGAATTACGGCTGTGAAATCATTTAAATTGTAAAGTGTTAATTGAAAGTTTATTCTATGCAATGTGCTATCGGAAAGGAGTTTCCTGAGAACGATGAACAGCCTGATGGGTAGTTAGTTAAATTAGATCTTGACATCTTGTATTATATTCGTTTTTTGTTCTCTTATATTAATAAATTATGATATTTCAGTTTCTGCTAGGTTAAGGTTTAATTGATTGTGATGTTCTGATTTAGTTTGACATTGTAGACTATAAAATCAGAAGTTGCTTTGTTTGAGCTAGTTAGGGCTGGCAGTTAGGTATTTCTGCTAGTTTTAGTTGATTGTGACTACTAAATACTAATTTAGTTTAGTTTTGAGCTGTTTAGAGCAGACAGTTAGGCAGAATAAGAAATCTTATTGTTAATTTACTCACATTAGGAATTATGTCTGTGTAATCGTTTGAATTGTGAAGTCTTAATTGAAAGTTTGTTATATGCAATATGCGTTAATAATATGTACCTTACTTGCATAATTATCTATCTTACTCAGCTACTGATCCTGGGAGCTTCAATAACAGTGTGGCAGGGCAACAGGTATGTCATACCGTCGCACGAGTTGAGGTTTCTTCTTATAAGTTTCAAATTCGTTGTCAAAGAAAGCAAATCGTGTGCATTGAAATGCCATTGACTATCTTTTTGAACCAACAAGTATCACTTTATTCATTTCTAAAAATAACCTGGCTGAGTTAGGTACTATAATGCTGTGCATCGTTATATCAACAAATTATGTACCAATTATAGGGTTAAAATTTAGAGGGGATCAATACTATCTGTCTGTTAGCTTAAGCTTATACATGTTATAGAGACCCTCATTGTTCAATTATCGTTTGAATGTATCTTACATTAATGTATATGAATGTCGAAGTTTGATCTAACCTGAGATTTATTCGGAATTTCCCCAAACAAATCATGATCTTTCACGATTCAGTGTTCCTGTGATGCACCTAATTGGCATTGGCCATCTTATATCCATTCTGTATAAGGGATTTACGTATTTTTTTTTCATTTTGTGAGCCCGTCTTCATTTCTCCCTCACATCGAGTAAATGCCTTTGGCGTTCTTCTCATAAAAAAGTGAAGTGGGCAAAAAGAACATTACTTGTATAATATGGAAAGTTGATACTATTACAAATAGAAATTGTTTTCGAGAAATTATTAACAAACTCTTTATTATTATATCTTCTATAAGAAAACACCTGCGTTTGCAAAATTTTTTTTGGAATTTTCTTTTCCAGGAATGGAGTCACTAGTGGTTTTTATCATTAATTTTTGACAATGTTTACGTGTCAGGCAGTTCTGGAAACTGTTGCAAGAGTCAAGTCGAAGAGAAATGAAAGCAAAGAGGAGAAGTATGCGCTTCTCGTTGTGTTCACTTTTTATTTTCTATATATGTCAAGTGTGCATAAATGTGATAACTATAGCTCGTATGATTCAATTTCAGTGAGAACAAACTTAAAAAGTTCCTCGTTTCTGTTACTTCTTGGTTATATGGATGACAATAGCCTAATACACTTAACTTTCATGTCACTTGGATTTTAGGTCATTTCAGCTTCATGATGTTTTCAATTTGGATAATGAAAACCGTCCTGAAGATACACCAAGACTAATAGATAGCAAGGTAATCTTTCTCTCTTTTCACGCCCAATGCTTTAGATAAAATGTAATTCTGTTATATGTTTGTTCATGCGTGCGCGTATGGATTCCACAGTTCTATATAAAATTGATCTTATCTTCTTTAATCAGGACAATATCTTTATCATGTCTAATCCCAAGTCTAAGTATCCTGTGCTACAATTGGACCTACGGTATGTCATTATCATATCTATTATTGCTTTTATAGTAAAATGCCATTTCGTCCCCTAGGTTTGGCTATTTTTGCGACTTCCGTCCAAAGGTTTGTTTTTCCGCATTTGGATCCAAAAGATTTGAAATCTTGCTATGTTCATCCAACTCGTTAACTCCATCCATTTTTAACGTTAAGTCAGGGGTATTGTCGTCTTTTAGACATTTTTTGCGATGATTAAAGGGTTTGGGTGTGGAGAGACTAGAAAGTCAACATAGGTGGATCTTTATTTCTTGTAGTGTTTTTTATTTTAAAAAGAATGTCTAAAAAGACAGAAATGCCCCTCATTTAACGGGAAAAAATGGATGGGGTTAACGAGTCGGATGAAAATGGCAAGATTTCAAACCTTTTGGATCCAGATGCAGAAAAACAAACCTTTGGACGAGAGTCGCAAAAGTAGTCATACCTCAGGGACGAAAATGACATTTTACTCTAGCCTTTAAACTTCAAAGCTTTTTGGAAATTATTAGCTAATGCCTGTTTTTAACCCTATATACGTTTTAACAGATTGATATCGGATTTGGTCGTTGTCATTGTTTCTGCAACTTGTGGTGGCATTGCATTTGCTTGTGCTGGGCAGCCGGTCTGGTCATTGTTTATTATTTATTAATAATTACTCTTTTTTCTTTTTCAAATAAGATTCTTCCTGAAACTTGGACAATTTAGTAATGGGGTTATCCTATTTTTGAAGACGTAAATTAAAATTTAAAATCATGCAGGTAATTACAGGATATTTGCTAGCAGGATCTGTGATTGGACCAGGTGGACTTAGCTTTGTTAATGAACTGGTTCAGGTATGTCCTTTCAGGATTGTTAAAATTAGTACGTTAAGCACGTATTTTTGTCCCCGGGTTTGTCAAAAGCTACAAAAATTGTTCCTGATGTGACATAATTAGACTGCACGTCCTTGATTTTCCTGTTCTATTACGGATTTAGTCATTATACTTAAACCATGGGCCAAGATCATAAAGAAACAGTAGAAACAGGGACATACAGTTAGGCCTGTAAACGAATGGAACATTCATGAACTGTTCGGCGGAAAGTTCGTTTATGTTCGTTTATTTAATAAACGAACGAACATGAACACCTTTTTTTGTTCATTTAATTAAACAAACGAATATGAACACAAGCTTTGTTCGTTCATTTATGTTCGTGAACGTCCGTTTATGTTTGTTCAAAGTAACTTTATAACTACTTATATAGATATAACTAATTAGCAATTGTGCTTTCTAGTAATAAAATGGGGTTTCAAATGGAGTTTATCGTATTAATCACTAATTTATTTCGTTTAAGTTTGTTTGTTTATGTCGTTTTACGTTCGTAAACTGTTTGTTTAGGTTATAAACGAACGAATATAAACGAACACGAACATGCTCGTTTTCTTATTAAACGAACATGAACAAAAAATGTGTTTGATTATATGTTCGTGTTCGGTTAAAGTTAAATGAACGAACACGAATATGTTATATGCCTATGTTAGTGTTCGTTTGGTTCATTTACATGCCTACATACAGTGTAATTATGTCACATTAGGGACAATATTTATAACTTTTGACAAACTTAGGGACGAGAAATGTAATTTACTTTGATTATTATGAGCAGCCTTTTTTGTTCTCATAGGTATTTTAACATAAAGTATGTGTTGATACTAATCACTTATTTCTTTGTGCATATATTGATGCAGGTTGAAACTGTAGCTCAGTTTGGTGTCATTTTTCTTCTTTTTGCATTAGGATTGGAGTTTTCAGCAGCAAAGGTACCTCAACCTCCTCTTTCGTCTTTTCACACTCACACATAGCTTGCATAAAGAAATTCATTCATATGTTCATCATTTCGTGTGTGTGGCTCACTCATAATCAAGTTTTCCCACTCTTCTTTAATTTCAGCTTCGTGTGGTCAGAACGGTTGCTATCTTAGGTGGTTTGCTCCAGATATTTCTTTTTGTGTGCTTGTCTGGAGTAATTGCTGTGGTATATATATCTTCTATAGATTTCTCTATTCGTATTACAAGGCTTTCACATTTTTTTGAAAATGTTTTTGTTTTTTTGAAAATACGAAAATTGGTTAAAGAACCTTGATATTACCTTCATCTTGTTTGATATGATCACTTGATTTCTTTTGCAGTTATGTGGCGGTGAAGCTTCTGAAGGTGTATTTGTCGGTGCCTTTCTTTCCATGTCATCAACAGCAGTGGTAGTTACATATGCCATAACTGAAATATTAAACCAGATATTGATTTTATTTAGCAGCATTATAAATAATCATTTATTGGTATATACCACAGGTTTTGAAGTTTTTGATGGAAAAGAATAGTATTAGCACTCTTTATGGTCAAGTCACTGTTGGTACTCTTATCTTGCAGGTATGTTTCTTACTTTCTTCTTCCTCTTTTTACATGCTGCAACAATATTTTACAAGAAACCATGAAAGTGACAATTTAGAGTTTTCAATCCATATATAAATGGGTCAATTCGGGTTATGTTTTTATCTTTAGCACGTTAGATGGTCAAAATAAAAAGGGAACGGGTCAAATAAGTTCTAACAGGTTGGAAGTTGTCCAAAGTGTATTCTTGTGCACACATCCTCCCATTATTAAAAAAGACGGAAATACCCCGACTTAACGGAGAAAAATGGATGGAGTTAACGAGCCGGATGAAAATGGCAAGATTTCAGACCTTTTGGATCCAAATGCAGAAAAACCAACCTTTGGACGAAAGTCGCAAAACTAGCCAAACCTCAGGGACGAAAATGGCATTTTACTCTTATATTTTACACACTTTTTAAAAGATGACATTTTTTGGACAAAAGTGTTTTGGGTCAACCCCACCTGTTTCGGCCCATAAATTGGAGAATTACTTGTTTGACCCAAACCCATTCTGACCCGTTACCCAGACGACATGCACCATCTATTCTACCCCCTCTAGCAACTATTAATGAGCTCGATATTTTAAGCAGTCAAAGAAGACTACTAGACATTTGCACTACGTATTATTAATGTATTTTTGTGTGGCAGGACTGTGCAGTAGGTTTATTATTTGCACTACTTCCAATCCTGGGTGGTACTTCTGGAATTCTTGAAGGCATGTTGTCTATGGCAAAGACGTGAGTAAATCAATCTGAACCTACTCATGTACTGAATATTGCTATCGTATTATCTATATGCAAAACTGTACTAGTAAACTTCCAAGTTTAATAATTGCTTATCCCATAGGTTGTTCATCCAGTTGATCCATGTTATTTGTGGTCTCATATTCTTTTTTGTCTGCCTATTAGCTTTAGCTGAGGGTATATGATGTTTACTTTTCACATTTTACTAAATGCATGCATAACCATTGATCACAGATGAAATGTTTGATTCTCAGTTTTTAAAAACTTCATCTAACAAAGCAATCTTCAGGAGAAAGTAGAATACTTTCTCAATGAAGTGCGTATACATATTAATAGTTTTTTTTTTTTATTTCTTGAGCTATGCAGTTAGTATCGCCGATATATATATCGGTTATTGGTCTCCTTGTAAAATATTGGTGCAAAATATCAGTCTGAATATCTGTACCGATGTTATCGGCAATATTGACCGATATTGGATTGATATTTGATTGATATATCACCGATATTCATATTCCCGATATCAATACCTTTCTTCTTAGTTCTACCATTTGTCTTTCTTCTTGTTGCTGCTATTAGTGTTAAATGTTAGTGTTTTAAGTCTTAATGAGTTCCTACTTGCTACAATTGTTAGTGTTTTGCAAGTTGTAAAAGGTTAAATTTGTAAATGGTAGGAGAGTATATTGAATTGTTAGTGTTACATTGCTATTATATATATATATATATATAATGGTAGGAGAGTATATTTAATTGTTAGTGTTACATTGCTATATATATATATATATATATATATAAATTCTACATTGATATTAAAATCACCAATATCCCACCGCAATAACTTATATCTCAAATATCGAACCTTGACCAATATCCAATATTTTACCGCATTAACTGCTTAGTTCTTGAGTTAACTTTGTACTAGATTGAAATATTTTAATGGGTTGGACTGCCATCTCTACTTTGTAGCAAATCAAGACACACGAACACACACCACATATAAAGGGAGAGTGAAAAGAAGAAATTAACCAATCTAGTGTTAAGTTACTCTAGTTTTGTAAATTTATATCTCTTCATTTGTACATCTCATAGGCCCTAATGACTTTTGTTATCAGGTTGGTGACCTTAATTATATTCTTGGCGGTTTTGTCGGTGTTCTCCCGAACTTGCATACCTTGGTTTTTTAATCTAATGATAAGCCTATCATCTCAGGTAATTAATATCCCTTTCTAGATTCTATCTTAATGGAATTTCTCTACGTTCTGATATCTAAAACAATATAATTTCTCCTCATACTGATTAATATGTTCTGATGTTATGTAATTTCATTGACAATTTTCAGACCAATGAACTTTATCAGTTGGCATCTGTGGCTTTCTGCTTGATAGTTGCATCGGTTAGTTCCACTACTTTATAACACTTTGGCATAATGTTTTTGCATCTTATCTGGCATCATTACTTATACTTGTACAGTTGTACCAGAGGGTTGTTTTACTTCTGCTACTAGAGGTAGCAAGTTCGACCCATTTACTTGTGAATGGGTCAATCTGTCAAAGAAGTAAAATGTAAATAATAAAGCTAATTATGAAATGGGTTGGGGTGAATGTGCTAGGGTTTATTTTTCATGCACACGACCTCATTTTATTCAGAAAATTAGTTTGTTTTCTAAAAACTATAGTTTTATAATCATAACTAGTGGGATCACCCACGCTTTGCAGTGGGATTTTGGTCAGTATCGGCTCGGCTTGTTAAAATATTTGTACGATAACTGCATTCGCTATAGCAACCAAAAGAGATGCACCCAAACTATATCGACACGTTTTTACATCAATTGAAAACCATAGAAACAAATATCAGCACCGGTATCAATGTTGTTTAGACGACATTGGTTCGACACTCCCTATAGCATACAGTACTAAAAAAATACTTTTATTGAATCGTAGATAAAAATAAGATCGTTGCAATGATATATTTGAAATTTATGAAACATCATATTTTACCTTACTCGCAATGGCGTACTCGGAATTTTAAAATTATGATATATTTAAAGTTATAAGCAAAAAACAAAATCTACTCAAAAGGAATTATAACAATAAAATATTGTAACACTTATATTGAAAAAGAATTATAAAATAATAAACCAAAAAACATTGAATGAACTTCATCACAACAGTTTACTTAAATGAATAAGTAAGAAAAAAGAAGCAAAAAAATATGATTGGTACACCGACATAGCATGTTTATATAAAGTGGGGAAAAAGTATTTTGGGTCAAGTGGTCAACCCAGTCCATCTTAACCTGTTGCCCATTTTGCCACCTCTATCTGCTATTGTATGATGATATACTATTCCGAATAGCTATAAGAATGCTCTGTTGTGCTTCTTATGTTAATTTATTCTATTATTTCAGTGTAGTGACAAGCTGGGTCTAAGCCTTGAACTGGGAAGCTTTGCAGCGGGAGTGATGATATCAACAACGGATCTTGCACAACATACTCTTGAGCAAGTAAGATCTACTTATCTATTTGGACCTAACAATATGATCAAATCCATTAATCTGGAGCTAATTTAATTTCAGGTTGAACCCATTCGCAATTTCTTTGCTGCTCTTTTTCTTGCAAGCATAGGGATGCTTATTCATGTTCGGTTTCTGTGGAATCACATTGATATCTTACTAGCAGCTGTTATATTGGTGGTTGTTGTAAAGACTTTTGTAGTTGCTACCGTAGTCAAAGGATTTCGATACCCTAACAAGACCGCTCTTCTTGTAAGTGTTTGTGCTACCGATCATTATACTTCTTAATTTCGAGGTGGCGAAATGGGTGGGTCGATCGGGTCAGGTAACTGGTAATAACTTTTAACTTATCAAAAAGACCCACATTGGCCCAGAGAGGGTGATATTGAATTTTTTATTGTATAGACAATTAGTGTGTCATGATACTAAAAAATATATTACTTCTGCGAATGTGTAATTTTTGGGGAAAATATGCATTAGGAGGTTATTCACATTAAAATTACACTTTGGGAGGCTTTTAGCTCATTCAACCTGCTTCCTTTTTAGGCAAATATTTGGTATTAGATTAAAGTACATGGATGGTCCCTGTGGTTTACAAAAGTTTGGATTTGGTCCCTAGCTTTCTAAAAGTACGCGGATAGTCCTTGTGGTTTGCATTTTGTAATGCATTTACTCCCAGCCAACAAAACTAAAGGTTTTAGGCTTTTAGCATGTCCAAGTTAGGGACTAAGTGCGTTACAAAGTGCTAACCACAGGGACCATCCATGTGACTTTTGGAAAAAGTTGGGGACTAAATGCGTTACAAAGTGCAAACCATAGGGTCCATATGTATACTTTTGGAAAGATAGGGACCACATCCAAAATTTTAGTAAACCACAGGGACCATCCACGTACTCTACTCTTAATATTACCTATTTGACCCGTTACTCATAGACACAACCCAAATAGACCCATTCATATGTAACAATAGATAGCCCACCTTTACTTTCAACAGTCCATTTTTCTCCACTTTTGTGTGTATGTGGGGTGTGTATACGTACACACATGTGTGCGTAACTATTTTTGATAAATGAGTCGTCGTTAATAACTTGATGTAGGTTGGAATGTCCCTTGCCCAAATCGGGGAATTTTCTTTTGTTCTGTTAAGTCGTGCTTCCAATCTTCATCTAATTGAGGTAACATTATAATTTTCAATTCATGTTTGAAAAAACATGCATTTTCAATTCTATCCGTTATAATAATATCAAAATGTGGGCTTTACTTATTGTTGCAGGGAAAATTGTATCTACTGCTTCTGGGCACAACAGCTCTCAGCCTGGTACGTAAATTGTACAGGTGGCAGTTTTGACCCCGTTTTACATACGACGGGACTGATTTGGGTGGTGTTTTTGTATGTAACTAGTGGGTTACCCCGCGCTCTGTAGCGGGTTCGAAACGTAGATAAAAATAAGCAAAGGTCCAAATAGTAACTATCATTAAGTGTAAGGGTAAATAATGAAAATTAAAAAAAGAAACCTTATTAAAGTTGAGGGGTTAAACATGTAGTTGTTAAAGTTGAGGGGTCAAAGTTGGTTGATGTTGACAAAAGTTGAGGGGCTTAATATGTCATTACCAAAGTTGAGGGGCCAAATATGTCATTACCAAAGTTGTGGGGCCAAATATGTCATTACCAAAGTTGAGAGGCCCAAGTTGGTTGATGTTGACTAAAGTTGAGGGGCTAAACATATCTTTATTATAAGTTGAGGGGTTGAACATATCATTATTAAAATTGAGGGGCTAAATATGTCATTACCAAAGTTGAGAGGCTAAATACGTATGTTATTACCGAGTTGAGGGTCCAAAGTTGATTGATGCTAAAGTTTAAAATCAACCATAGCCTTGATGATCTTGTTTTATTTGGCAGGTGACCACGCCGTTTCTTTTTAAACTGATTCCAGCTGTTCTACATCTTGGAGTATTATTGCGTTGGTTCACACCCGATATCCCCACCGAGGTGATGATTTTTTTCAAACAAACTTACCAGAATAATATCAATGTAACACTATAAATTATGACTGTTATTAATATTATTATTATTATTATTCCAGATGCTATATAAAGGGGAACTGATGCGTTCAGACACCGCCAAGCGTATTAGTTTAATGGTAGACGTCTCTCATGATTTATAACATATCATTAAATATGAATTACAAAAAAAAGACGTTACTTCAAATCTCAGGCTGTTCCCGACACACATATGATACTTGGGACAAATGCAGAAAAAGTTGACCTGATCTTAAAGTCAAAGCCCAAGGAACAAGTTTAATACATCCACTCTTTCCACCGAGTAAAAAGATAGCCATATACGTACGTACGTAATCAAGCCTGCATCACTATGTACATATATAGATATACCCCTCGGACAATTCTGATTTCTGTTTGTTTTCTTTGTAGAAAGTGTCGATTTTGTAATGTAGACAGGATGTTTTTTTTTTGTTTCTGTTCAAACGGGTTGCGTATGCTGTGAAAAAAGAAGAGGTGACAATTCTGAATCATTTGTAGACAAACAGGTTAATTCGGTTAAATTAAAATAGTAACTTAAAGTTTTTTTTTTAATGTGAAGTGAAAACAGGTTAAGTGGGAAGTTGGTCAAAAGTGAAAACAGTTCTTCTAGCTTTAAAGTGTTTTTGCGCACAAAGTTTTGTTTTTGTATTATTTTTCATACTTTTTTCCTCCCTATCATCATTTTGCTCTGTGTATTTATGTACTTTTTACATGTTTGTTAATTATTATTGAGTAAATTGCCATTTAGTCTTCGAGTTTTGTTCAAATTTGCCAATTTAGTCCAAGTAGTTTTTTTTTGCCTCTGGGTCCCTGACCTTTTCCACTTTGTTGCCATTTTGATCACACTGCCTAACTTTGTCTAAAAACTAGGTTAAAACCAGGGTATTTTTGGCATTTAACAAAAAATGTTTCTAAATTACCATTTTCATCCAATTTTTTTTTTCTTTTAATCATTTAATATAAAAATAATATATAATATAATCATTATTATAATTATAATGAAATCACTTGATTATTAGTGTAGGTATATATGGCATATATATATACACAAATCTAATTACTTATACACAGACAAAAAACTATCGCTGCCATAAACCAACATCGCCACCACCGCATTACCTCCACCGACCACCGTTAGCTCCACTGCTACCAACCGCACCACCTGTTACCACCACATCCACGGATTCCTCTCCACAACCATCATCCCATACTTCGTTTTCCCGGCATTCCACCACATCTAGCCGACAACCACTATTATCTAGCCGACAACCACTACTATCTTAATTAAAAACCCTAATAAGCTTCCTACTTCGTTTTCCCGGCGTACCCCTTTTCACCATTTTTTCCACTTTCAATCCAAAACACTCTCTTTTTATATCCAACTTTAAAAAAAAAAATAATTTTTCACTCACAATGAATTCTTGGTGGTCCTCGTCTTCGGGGGAAGGAGAGATGTTTTTCGCAAACTGTATGATGCGGGCGGCTCAGATTATTGCTGAAGAACAGGAGGAAGAGGATGAGGTTTCGTCTTAAAGACGAACTAGACAATAACAGATTAACAGAGACCGTGAAGGTATATCTTTAATAACCTTTTTAAACTTATTTGTTATTTCATCATTTAATAAATTTTTTATGATAGGAGAGCACGAAAAATTGGTGAACGATTATTTTTCGGATGCACCCCTATATGATGGCGAGATTTTCAGGCGTAGGTTCCGGATGAGTCGCCGGTTATTCACACGGATTGCCGATGATTTGGCGACGTTCGACCCTTTTTTCACGTTACGATACGATGCTCGTGGCAAACGGGGTTCACCACTTTACAAAAGTGTACTGCGGCTATTCGGCAACTTGCGTACGGGACAGTGGCCGACGCTTTGGACGAATACTTATAGATGTCGGAAAGAACTGCACGGGAATGCTTGTACAAGTTTTGCGAGTTTGTGATGAAACTGTATAGCAAAAAATATTTGCGGAAACCAAACGCTACTGATGTTCAACAATTGTACCAAGCACATAAAGCATGTTACGGGTTTCCGGGAATGCTCGGTAGCATTGATTGTATGCATTGGGAGTGGCACAGTTGCCCGAATGCGTGGCGAGGACAATATACACTAGGCGATCAAGGCCATCCAACATAAATACTAGAGGCTGTGGCATCACAAGAGTTGTGGATCTGGCATGCTTTTTTCGGTCTTCCCGGTTCACTTAATGACCTTAACGTGTTATACCAATCAGCGATCTTCACAGACATCGTAAACGGAACCGGTCCAGACACTAGTTTTTCTGTTTCCGGGGTGGAATATAGGCGCAATTATTATCTTGTTGACGGAATATACCCGTCTTACTCTACAATAGTCAAGCCTCTTCCATATCCGGAAGACGAAAAAAAGAAAAAATTTGCCAAGCGGCAAGAAAAGACATCGAGCGTTGTTTTGGTGTTCTACAAAAAAAATGGGGCATCATTCAACAACCGGCACGTGCATTCACACCAAAGAGGTTGCGCATTTGTATGTACGCTTGCATTTTGCTACATAACATGATTATCGAAGACGAAGGTCGGGCGATTTGTGAGTATAACGAGAATGCATCTATCGGCAATACTGTCCCGGTTGATCAGGGGCAACAAGATTTAAACTCGTTCTCGCTAACCAACGAATACGTCCATGCAAACCTTCAAGCCGACTTAATAGAACACATATGGAACAACGTGAACAACGAGGGCGGTGAAGAAGACAATAACGAGTAGTATTTATGTTTGTGTTATTTTTTTTTCATAACGAGTAGTATTTATCTTTTTTTATATAAATATTAGGTATTGTAATTTTTTTCTAGGTTATATAATTTTTTTATCAGTGTAATGCTTTTTATTTTTTTAATTTAATAAAATATTTTATTTAAAAATCTTTTTTTAAATTAGATAATATAAAACATAAAATAAATAAAATATTTAATTTTAGGTGGGACATGCCCGTCCCTCCACCCCCTCATTTTGCTAGGAGGGCCATCCTCCAAAGGATGGGGATCTGGCATCCTACGTGGCGGCCCATCCCTTAGGGGATGACCCTCCCCATACCCTTTATCCTAAGGTTGGTTGGGGTTTCAGATCTGACAGTGGTGGTGATGGTGGTTTTGTAGCAGGTGTGGGGGGGGGGGTGTCAGGTGTTTATGGTTGTGCTAGTGAGTGTTGGTTATAAGCGTGTGTGTGTATATATATATAACAAATATAATATATAAATATGTGTATACATATAAAAAACTATTTGGCTTAAAATGGCAATTTGAGACAAACCTCATGGACTAAAATGGCAATTTGATCATTATTATTATTAAATAATTATAATTTTTAACATGAAGTTTTTAAGACGGATGAACCGATAAATCGACCCCAACAAATTAATTTTGTAGATGCATTAGAATATCAAAGATTCTATTATTTTTACATGCTACAAGACTTCTTTAAATAGTATGACCAACAACAAACAGTTTTATGACTTCATCTATTATTATTTAAGTTTTCATTAATAAATGATGCGTTCATTATGATTATAAAAAAATGATCTTGTTACAATATCAGTATATGTAAGTTATATAACAAATCTTGTTATAATCAAAAGCATTCAAAAAATGATAATAAAATAAATTAGTAGATGCACATGTGGTGTTATTTTTAAACCTACAAAATTGTGAGGGAAATATCATACAATTTGAACTTAATCATGACAAAATAAGACTCAAAAGATCAATCTCATCTTCAAATGAAATACTTAACCATCTGAACTTCTTTCTCTTTAAATCCACATCTCTCATAAAAAGCCTTGTTATCAGCACTACAATCAAGAATCACCTTATAACAACCGGTTAAACGAGCGTGGTCAGCAAGAAAACCGACAACTTTTTTCCCTAACTGCAACCCTCTAGCACTCGAATCAACCACAACATCTTCGATATGTCCAACTTTCCCACAATTGCTTATAAATTTCTTTTCTATAAACACGCTACCAGTTGCAACAATCTTTGATGACGCCACGTCTTCAATCACACATATGACATGATCATCACCGTATGATTTCAATTCTTCGAATCGTTTTTGAAACTCATCATCCGAAATAGAATCACAAATTGTAAGTTGTTGGAGTAGTTCCATGATACTTGTTAGAAAGGTCCATTTGACCCATACCCGTTATGACCCATTACCCGACCCATGTGTTTTGCTAGGCTTAAATATCAGCCATGTGGAATTGCTTATTGTATGTTGCACGAAATCATTTCTTGTTTTTAAACAGGAATCTATACTGATGATGAAGAAAAATATCAAGTTAGAAAACTGGAAAGTCAATGACTGACAAAAACAAAGGTTTCATTTGGGTCAAACGGACAGTTCTAAAAGGTATCAGTTTTTGGTTCGGGTCAGGATGCCAAACTTCATTCCACAAACATTTTGAAATAAAATACTTCACCTATGATAAACCAAAATTCATTCCATAAACATTTCGGACTATGAAGCGTGGTGCTAAGATGGCACGTCTATTTTTCCGTTTTAAGTTATAACTTGAAATTATCTCAAACAGGTCAAGTGGGTAAGATCAAAAGGAGTAAGGGATGCAGGTTAATTAATTCAGAATAAATAGAAAGAGCCCCCTTGAAGTGTATAACAATCTTGGTCAAAATTGGGGTTTGTAGGAGGCTAATATGTAAAAAATAACCAAACGGATGAAGAGAGACAAAACAAATGCAACTTTCGGTTGTACATAGAGCAGTGCATCATGTACTGGGTCGGGTATGGGACACGATTTTACAACCAGGTATGGGTATGGGATTACCAATACCCGACCCGAACTCGACCCATTGCCATCCCTATAAAACCCTAATGTTGGCCAAGAAATGGTGGACATTCAATGAAAAACAATTTGTTGTGGTGGCAAAAAAACAAGAAAAGTGGATCGTGTTCACGGGTCAACTGACATGTGTCAACCACATGAGTCCAAACACGACCCACATATTATCATCGAGTTGACACAAACACGACCTGTTTAACCATTTAAGAAATACCTTTTAGGTTGAGAGAGTATGGATTCATATTTGCCAGGCCACAATATCGGGATATACTCATGAAAAAAAATAAAAAAATCATGTAATTTATATTGCACTTCTATTCAATCATATAACGAAGAGAAACCGATTTTAAGATGTTACCACTTAATCTAATGGGTGGATCTTTAAACATAGGGGTTACAATATCTAACATAACACCACAATACGGAGGTTTTGTAGGGGTTACAATATCTAACATAACACCAAAATACGGAGGTTTTGGCCTGTCATATCTAACCTAACCTGTTTGGTCAAACAAGCCTTATTTGGGTTGACCTATTTAACCCGTTTAATCAAACAAGTAACGCGGCTAACCCGTCTTTGGCTATTAACCCATTTTTAACAACCCACCAACCTAATTAACACATTTACGTCATTACAACCATCCACCCCCTCACCCATTTAAATAAATGGGTTAAATTGATTTTTTTTTTCAGGTTACACGATTTTAATTGATGTTTTTGACAAGAATAAAAGCATGAGTCAGGTTGAACAATTTAACCCGCCGGCTCGCCAATAATCTGAATAAAGACATTATCGTCCACAGATATGAAAGCCCCAATACAAGTAACTGGGTCGGGACTAAACACATAACCTTTCCAACAAGACCTAGTCCATTCAATAACTCCTCCCATTTGGGTACATGAAATTCCTTCCATTTTCCAATCCCAAGAGGAACGCAAATTTCATAATCATAACGAGCGTGTGGCATTTTTGGAAACTGTTCTTAGAAAGCTCGGTCAAATTCATCTAAAAAGAATTGAATAATAAACTATGGTAAAATTGTCGAAGAGAACTATAAAATAAAGATAATTTACCCAGGTAGACGGATTAAAACAACCTTAAGCTGTACGATCATCTGAAGACATAATCCTGCAGGATTTTTCCTTTTACATTGAAAGCACATGAATTAGTTAGTATAAACAAGCATACACTTCTTCCCAATAGCTCCATCGTCCGCATTCACACTTTGTAGACCGATATGCGCTCATTCTTGACCTCTCGCAATCAAATTCAACATATGTGCTTATACCAGTTGTTAACAACGCAGCATATTTCTCCCTGAAAATAGAACCCTGTAATGTTTCCGGAGTAAATGCATAAAACGGGACCAAAATTGTCAGCTACATTCATTGATATGTTAAAAAAAGATCGTTAGTGACGTCAATCGTTAGGTGGTAGTTTCCCAAATCACGTTGCTCTTGCTGAATTCTTCTAACAGACTCGCCAACAGAGTGCCTACAGTTCTTGATTTTAATAAGTTCAAGCGTTGGTGTGTCCCCAATTTCAAGGGGGATTTCTTCAAGATCTTCACAGAAGAAAACTTCTAATTGTGTGAGACACGGGAAGCTTGTACTATACGCTTCCCACAATTTGATGTTTAAACTATGAAGTCTCAAGAACTTTAGCTGCCGAAACTCCTGACCCTCTGTGTTCCAGCAGCTTCCCTTAAAGGCCTGGTTGTAGAGTTTTAGAACCTGGAGATTAGCGAAAAACTGAATGAGTGACATATCACTCCACCTTAGACGACAGTTAACTAGTGTAAGTGTTTCCGATGTTGCAATTAGATATCCGAAATAACCGAAATGAAAATTTATTTTTTCCCAAATCATCTAGCTCTTCATCACTTCTAACAAACATACCAAAACGGACGCTTTCGCAGTAAATTTTAATAAGCTCAAGCATTGATATATCCGGATTTTGATGGCCGATCTCTTCAAGATCTTCGCAAAACAAACTTACTAATTGTCGGAGATATGGGACCTTTGTACTATGGGCTTCCCACAGTTCATCTGTATTCCATCGGCTTTGCTGAAAGGTCGTCTTCTGTAGTTGAAGAACCTGGAGATTAGGTAAAAACTGAACAAATGACATATCACTCCAGTGTAGACAACAATTATCTATTTTAAGTGTTTGCAATGTTGCTAGGGATGTAAAGTGATTGGTTTCAAGGCAGGCTGTGAGAGATTTGACATCACCGACGTCAATTTTTAAGTTTCCTGAATCACCTAGTTCTATTTGAATTCTTCTAATAGATTCACCGACAAAGTGCCTACATTTCTTTATTTTAATAAGCTCAATCGTTGGTGTGTCCCAAATTTCAAGGGGGATCTCTTCAAGATGGTAGCACTTGGAAACTTTTAATATTTTGAGACACGGGAAGCTTGTATTATAGGCTTCCCATACTTCGATATCTAACCCCACAAGACTCAAGAATTTTAGCTGTCGAAACTCATGTTCATATGTATTCCAGTAGCTTCCCACAAAAGCCTTGTTGTGTAATTTTAGAACCTGGAGATTAGGTAACGACTGAATGATTGACATATCACTCCATGGTAGATGACACTCGGCTAGTGCAAGTGTTTTCAATGTTGCTGGGAATTTAATGTAAGTCTTTCCACAACTTGGCTTGCCTTGGGGACTATCTATTACAGTTTTCATTCTTCTCCGCACACAAACTGTTAAATTGAGATTTTCAAGGTATGTGAGAGATCTAAAATCATTTTGCGCATCTAAGTAAGTAGTACATCTGAGTTCTTTAACGTAAGGAAAACACTTTTGAAAATTATCCACCCCATATCCCAACTCTACATTTGAAATAGTTTGCAAATTCATTGGGTTTTCAATGGAAGGAAGATAAAAGGACATTTTCAGGCTATCTATAGTAGAAAGAAGATAACTCCGCAAATGCCTCAGATTTACCAAATCAGATTCTGATATGTTCCTTGGTAAAACCATCCTTTCACAGGCCGTAAAATAAATGAGGGTTTGAAGATTTCATAATTTGCATATTGAAGATGGGAAACCTGCTGATGAATTCCAAATTGCAAGATACCTCAAGTGAACTGGCAATTCCATTCACATGAAAAATAATGCAATCTGCAGTGTTGTAGGTCTAACACCCTAAGTAGCTCAAAGGAACAAAAACACTTTGCAATGTCATCACTGAAGCATCGGAAATTAGCAAAACACAAAATCGATCGAAGGTTTTGTGCAGATGGATAGGGGAAGCCTAGAATGTTGACATCTGTATTTATGAACATGCGGACTGGCTTATATGGTGGTGTAATAACATCATAAAACTGTGAGGGCAATATTAGCCTTTCGATTTTAAGGATGAATCTTTCTTCCTTGGCTTTTCTTAGGCATAGCTCCCGAACAAAATCATGCACTTTACAAGCTTTGACACCTCCATTAGACTTCCCCTGTTTGCTACAATGACAAGATTTCTGCCAATTAGATCCGTCAGGTAACCCTCTGCAACATCCTCCAAGCTTCTATTTCCATCTTGTTGAATGAATCCCTCAGCCACCCATAACCAGATCAACCTTTGTACCCGAAAGTTGTAGTCTTCTGGGAAGCCACCAAGGTAAAGAAAGCACTCCCTCAAGTGAAGAGGAAGATGATTGTAACTTAAAGCTAAAATTTCTAGGCATCCATTCTGGTCATCAACAAAGTACGAACCGACCCTGTCAGCAATTTTTGCCCAAAACTCTTCACTCATGTTTCTTTTGCTAGAACTCCTGCAATGACAACCACTGCAAGTGGTAGTCCTTTACAACTTTCTACTATGCGCATTCCATGTTTAATCGACCATTCAGGGCACTCATTCCCATGGAACACCTTCCAACACAACAACTCCAAGCTTCTTTCTTTGTTCAAACATCCTAAGTGATGAATGTATCAGTTGGAATTTGCATGCATAGCAACTTCGGTGAGGCGACTGGTGAGCAAAATTCGACTTCCAGGGTTACAATGCGGGAAAAATAATTTCAAGCTATCCCATGTTTCTACATGCCAGATATCATCAATGACAATTAAATATTTCTTACCCATTAGGTGCTTGTGCACCAATTCACGAAGTTGAGACTCACTAGCCTTTTCAAGGTCAAGTTGACAGCAGACGGATTCCAGAATTTGAAACAACACATCCCGCTTATTATATTTTTGAGAAACAGTGACCCAAACACGGACATGAAAATGATACTTAACATAACCATCACTGAATACTTTGGTGGCGAGGGTAATCTTGCCAATTCCGCCCATAGCGACAATAGAGACAACAACTACCTTCTTTTGATCTTCCACAAGTTTGTCTCTTACAAGCTCAGCATCATGATCAAGCCCCAAGATTTCATCATCCAATAATTTCTTTGATCCCTGCGCATATCTGGTGATTGAAAGTTGAGCAGCAGATTGATTATGTGTTCTTTCAGGTCTTCTAGACGAATCCATCTTCGTGCTACCGATGATCATACTCATGAATTCTACCTTGACAGACTTTAACGATCTCATAACATCATCAAGATCAACGTCCTCATATATAGTGAAATGCCCATTATTCTGAGTGTGAACACGTGACAGAAACAGATCGACGATATACTGTGCCTCTTCTGCTGCATCTATGAATCTTTTCTTCAGATCGTTAAGTTCTTCGAGGTCACGCAGGTCTTGATATTGATCCATGAAAAGGGTTTGGATCATGGAGCCCAGCTCTTCATAGAGAAGTTGGAATTGAGGCCTTGCATATATAACTGGTGGGATATTGATTAATGGATTGTCGTTGCAGTTAAATAAAAAGTGGGTATTTTTTCTCAAACAGATGTTACTAGGAAAATGTCAATGTATCACTACAAAAATTGTATAAACTTTCTGGTTATGTTAAATTTTATCCTTAACATGTTACATTAAATATATAAAAAGTAGAGGTGAAAATATTGAACAATTTTTTAACCTACTAAACTGTGAGAAAAATATCATACAATTTGAACTTAATCATGACAAAATAAGACTCAAAAGATCAATCTCATCTTCAAATGAAATACTTAACCATCTGAACTTCTTTCTCTTTAAATCCACATCTCTCATAAAAAGCCTTGTTATCAGCACTACAATCAAGAATCACCTTATAACAACCGGTTAAACGAGCGTGGTCAGCAAGAAAACCGACAACTTTTTTCCGCTCGAATCAACCACAACATCTTCGATATGTCCAACTTTCCCACAATTCCTTATAAATTTCTTTTCTATAAACACGCTACCAGTTGCAACAATCTTTGATGACGCCACGTCTTCAATCACACATATGACATGATCATCACCGTATGATTTCAATTCTTCGAATCGTTTTTGAAACTCATCATCCGAAATAGAATCACAAATTGTAAGTTGTTGGAGTAGTTCCATGATACTTGTTAGAAAGGTCCATTTGACCCATACCCGTTATGACCCATTACCCGACCCACGTGTTTTGCTAGGCTTAAATATCAGCCATGTGGAATTGCTTATTGTATGTTGCACGAAATCATTTCTTGTTTTTAAACAGGAATCTATACTGATGATGAAGAAAAATATCAAGTTAGAAAACTGGAAAGTCAATGACTGACAAAAACAAAGGTTTCATTTGGGTCAAACGGACAGTTCTAAAAGGTATCAGTTTTTGGTTCGGGTCAGGATGCCAAACTTCATTCCACAAACATTTTGAAATAAAATACTTCACCTATGATAAACCAAAATTCATTCCACAAACATTTCGGACTATGAAGCGTGGTGCTAAGATGGCACGTCTATTTTTCCGTTTTAAGTTATAACTTGAAATTATCTCAAACAGGTCAAGTGGGTAAGATCAAAAGGAGTAAGGGATGCAGGTTAATTTATTCAGAATAAATAGAAAGAGCCCCCTTGAAGTGTATAACAATCTTGGTCAAAATTGGGGTTTGTAGGAGGCTAATATGTCAAAAATAACCAAACGGATGAAGAGAGACAAAACAAATGCAACTTTCGGTTGTACATAGAGCAATGCATCATGGGATTACCAATACCCGACCCGAACTCGACCCATTGCCATCCCTATAAAACCCTAATGTTGGCCAAGAAATGGTGGACATTCAATGAAAAACAATTTGTTGTGGTGGCAAAAAAACAAGAATATCAAAGATTCTATTATTTTTACATGCTACAAGACTTCTTTAAATAGTATGACCAACAACAAACAGTTTTATGACTTCATCTATTATTATTTAAGTTTTCATTAATAAATGATGCGTTCATTATGATTATAAAAAAATGATCTTGTTACAATATCAGTATATGTAAGTTATATAACAAATCTTGTTATAATCAAAAGCATTCAAAAAATGATAATAAAAAATATTAGTAGATGCACATGTGGTGTTATTTTTAACCTACAAAATTGTGAGGGAAATATCATACAATTTGAACTTAATCATGACAAAATAAGACTCAAAAGATCAATCTCATCTTCAAATGAAATACTTAACCATCTGAACTTCTTTCTCTTTAAATCCACATCTCTCATAAAAAGCCTTGTTATCAGCACTACAATCAAGAATCACCTTATAACAACCGGTTAAACGAGCGTGGTCAGCAAGAAAACCGACAACTTTTTTCCGCTCGAATCAACCACAACATCTTCGATATGTCCAACTTTCCCACAATTCCTTATAAATTTCTTTTCTATGAACGCGCTTCCAGTTGCAACAATCTTTAATGACGCGGTGTCTTCAATCACATATTACATGATCATCACCGTATGATTTGAGTTCTTCGAATCGTTTTTGAAACTCGTCGTCTGATACAGAATCACAAACTGTAAGTTGTTGGAGTAGTTCCGTGAAACCTTTGTTTTTGTCAGTTATTTCCAGTTTTCTAACTTGATATCTTTCGTCATCACTACAGGTTGTGTTGCTTTGCATCTTTCTTGATTTTAATCTGTACAGATTCCTGTTAAAAAAAAGAAGAAATGATTTAGTGCATCACACAATAAACAAATCCACATGGGTGATGTATGTGATGTTTAAGCCTGGCAAAAAGGTCATAAGAGGTTTGGGTCAGTGGACCGCAAAAGGTCGTGTTCCAAAGAAGAATCAGTTAGGCACTTAGGCTCGGGCCAAAACGGATTTTGGTTGAAACGGGTTTATTTTGTGAAAAAAAAGTATCAAAAGGGGTTCAACCACATGGGTGATGTTAAAGCCTAGCAAAAAGGACAGGTCTGTTAACGGGTCATTACAGGATTGGGTCAGAAAAAAGTCGTTTAAAGAAGTATCAAGTTTGGCACAAAACAAAACCGATTTGGGTTGAAACGGGTCATTTTAGAAAAAAAAAGAAAAAGAATCAAAAGTGGGTTTAACCGCTATGTTTGTCGGCCATGGGTCCCTTTCTAAGGTTACTAGCTTCATAGAATATACTCATGGATGTATCAAAAGGACGGGTCTTTTAAAATATACACGTTGAAGGAATCAAACCCTATATACATAAAAAAACATATACGAAAGCTTTTTATTTTATATTATTATACTAGGTTATATCTCGTGTGACACACAGGCGTAACATATAAAACTTGTATAAACTTTAAAGCAATAAGTAATTAAGATTACTTATAAATTTAAATAACCGAGATACATAAACATTATTAAAATTAAGACAAGGACTTAGTGAGAATATAAATGTATTAAGAAAATACATAAAGAATTCATAAATTTGTAAATATTGTTTTATTGTTAATTGTGTTGTTGTTGTTGTTCTATTATTGTAGATCGTACGTAGTGGATTTTTAAAAAATTGATGATGATATCTTGTTAAAACTTGTTGTTTTAAGTATCATATTGGATCTATGATAACCCAACAATAACTTTTTAAAATTAGCCTCTCGACAGCATTGGTATAAGCATTGTCGGGGGTACAAATTGCAAGAAATAATTAAATTTCTTTGAAAAGTTAAAGTTAGAAAACACATTAATTATGTATATATGCATAAGCTAATATATTTTATATCATCTAAAACGTTAGATAAAAAAGTTCTTTACTCATCACCTACAAAACAAATTAATCATATGATGTATTTTTGCTATGTTACGTTATTATATTTTAAAAACAAAACACGCGGAAAATAAAAAAATGTCATTCATTGGAGTCATCGAAATTTTGGTTTTTCCTGTCTCTCTCTCTCCTACTTGATTAATATTCTTATTTAAAAAAATTGTTATATCACAAACTAAATGATTTTAATATGAAATTAATTATTAATTTCTAAATAAACTAATATTTTTTACTTAAACACTTCACCAAGTTAAAAAATATGTTAGTTAAAATTTTAGAAAAAAAAACAGAAAATAATTGTTTTTATGAGTGATTTCTGTTTTTTTTAATATTTAAAGTGTTGGATGTTAAGAATAGTAAATACCCACCCTAAAGAAATAAAAGTTAACCCCACCCTAAAGATATAATCGTTTAAAAATTAACTTAACAAAATTTATAATTGTCACGTCAATGTTCATTTTTAAATACATATCTTGATAACTGTATATATTAACAATCAAATAAAGAAATTTTTTGTGTGTAAGGAACAGTAAGACAAATATGTGTATCTGATAATAATCACGTAAGCTTGCGACCTTTTGCTTATAGTAATTAATACCCAACTCGCTTTTAAAGTGTTTAGCTCATCTTAGTCAATTAATATTACATCGTGAGCATATGAAGTAATGAATAAGTTTCATTAAATGCATTAGAAAACTTGTTGCATATTTGCATCAACTATAAAGTTTAAGTATTCGAAAGCTAAACGCAAATCATATTTGAATAGATATACCCTTCAAAATCATTTGTTTTACAAATAATATAAAGTGATTCACGATTATATATGAACCATTTGTTTTTTTTTTTCAAAACGAATCTTAAAGTGAGGATTGTGCGAGTATACCGAAGCTTATCGTAATCTTTGTTAACCGTGGATGTTAATATATACCTCATACATTTGTTATCATTCTTTACATACAATGAACACAAATTTGGTAATTAAATTCGAACCTATCATCACTATTAATTTAATATAATTTTTTCTTCATAAAAATCTTTTTTGGTAAAGTTTCATTAAAAATATTATTGTTATTATTATAAATTATGAATAAAAAATATTGAAGTTAGACGGATTTGTCAAAGATAAAATAAGAATTAGAGTAGTTTGAATTTTAAATATTTGATCAAACCAACAAATTATACATTTCCATTATCTTCATCACATTAAGGGTTGCTTCCAATGCTTCCAATAATAATCGTAACGCATCCTCAGCATAAAAGGAACTTAATCCTATTAGAAGAGTATTGGGTTTTGCTCGATCAAGTCTTTTGCTATAATTTTAAATTACTTTTGTAAATTAAAATTGATAATTATCATGTTTATTCGAATTTGATAAATTAAATAGAGATAAATAGTAAAATAATATATTTTAGGCAGGAAAACCTCATGTAAATCAATTGATAACGTGCCATGTGTCCTCTATAAGGTTTACTTTATTATATGTATAGATTAGTTTTAAAATGTTTAAAAAATAGTTACCGTTACTCATTTTATGTATGTGTATTTTCTTTTTGTCTTTTTCTATTCATAAAAATGATTGTAACTGAGACAATAATTGTCCAATATGAACGAATTCTATGTCTTGATCTTGCCTTTTGTGGTTGTTATTTGTTTTGTTTGCTACTATTGTGGAATACTGGTTAACATCTGTGTGATCCATCTATTATGTTTCTTTTTATGAAGTTGTAACGCTCTATCTGTTTATATCAATATTTAAACAATCGGATATTTTGGTCCCATATTTTTATTTATTTATTTTAAAACACAAAACTTATATGTTTGGGTTAACTAACACCCAGACGAACCGACATAACAGGTTATAATACTTAATTTATTGTTTATAAATAATAGAGATTTAATTTCAAAAACTTTGTCGCGCATAGTCATGCTTCAACCTTCCCGTGAACGTCTCCGAAGAGATAGCAATTTAATAGTGTTTGGTTCTTCGCATGCTTGGTCGTCCTTCCGGTTCCCGCCTTTGTAAAAGCCTAACTTAAACACCAAACACAATTAGTGTTTATATTTATTTTGTGTTAACATCTCTTTGTTTTGAATTAGATTTCTACTTTTTGTTCTTCTTTCTTTGGTAATATTTATGGATAGTTTGCTTATGTAATGTTTGGTTGAAGTGGAATGAAGTTGTTAATGCCTAAAATTAAAATCCCCCACATGTGGCCTAGTGGTAGAAGACTTAGTTTTCCATTAAAGACTCAAGTTCAAATCCCACTTGTCTCATATTGGGGTGGATATTAGACAATGATTGTGACAAACCAACCGAGGGGGGTTCGATCCTAAGCCGCACCCCGGTTTTCATCCGGCTGTTACTTCAGCGAGACAACTCGTGTGGAGGCAGTACGGTTTCCGAGGGAAAACCGTAACCAAGTCTGACCAACCCAGCGCGGGCCTGGTTAAGACAATGTAGTCTAGGCAGATCTTAGCTAGGGCCGCTGTTTAGGCGGTATGACATTGGGTCACTCAAAAGCAAAGTCATCGTTCAAAAAAAATGCCTAAAACTAAAGTTAGTTGTATGATTGTATATAGTTTGTGTGAATATTATTAGTTATTTTGATAGTGAGACCATGTGTAGTACGTGGTGGGTGAATATCAAGCCCTTCCATTGGACATGATCCGACATGTGACAGCCTGTTCAGCAGGTTTTACCAATTATCGTCTGTTCAGTAATTATTCAAAATTTATGGCAAACAGCAAGACTACTACAGTCTGCTAACAGAAAATTTTAAAATATCAAGTTAGAAACCATTTAAAATTCACCTTGATCTCATGTAATTTTTCTAGTTTGAATAAGGAAAAAACCAAATATTGACTTTGAACCTTGAGTCTGTCTGTATACTCATCTTTATACATTCGATTGGTGACGGCCAGAAGCAGTTTGAATGGTTGCGCATGCTTAGGCTTGGTTCGAATGGCTGCAACGAATTGTGGGTTAGTTAGGTATATATTGCAAAGCTTATGTAACATGTGCAACCATTCGAACAATTGGTTAGTTCAAATGAAATATTGAAAAACTCCTCTCAAAGCACATAAAAAAGCTAAAACCAAAGGATTTTGGAAGACTATGTATAAAATTAAAGTTATTCGAGAGAGGCTACCTTGACTCGAAAGTAAGTATTCGAGCAGATTTCAAGTCACGAGCTATTTTAACAAATGCCTATTTTAACAAATGCCGCTTACGTGAAACTTTTCAATTTTCATTGCCAATGCTCATTACTAGCTACGCCGTTGTCATTGCCAGGTCAACGATCTTCTTTCAAATAAAAACTCATTATACGTTTTATAACATGTTAAGCTCTGCAAGCTAACAACTGTTGTAAAATTCGCTTCACAAGAATCTGATTATTATAGGTTTTTGAATATACTTTAACTCGGTTTAATAGCTTCCTTTGAATTTAAGTTTTTTAAGTTGTCATTGTGCAAAAACATCTTACAAATTTTACAAGTATTATAGGTATTCCAATGTTGTTTCAACTGATTTAAGATTTCAACTCACTATCTACCAACTGTTGCAAATTGCTTCATACAAAACAATCTGCTATCATATGCATTCATGAACTTCTAAACTCGACACCAACCAAAGATACCGTCATTCATCATCTCCAAACATCTTACATGTTCAAAACTATCCCAACGTCTCTTAAAACTCAATACAATCAACTACGCAAACAAGTAACAGAAACCGTTTTACCCACAAACACAACGCGCAAAAACATACCAATTCTACTTTCAACTCTCTAGGACTTCAGGTTGTGGTGAAAGAAGGCGAACCAAATTGTTTTCGAGCTGTTCTCCATCTTTCCAGGCATGAATTTTGGGGTAGATAGGTATTTTTGCCAGTGTAACAATGTAATACAAGATCAACTTTTCTTTGGGCATCACATGGTCTTCTTCAGTAAGTTTCAAGACTGCACATACGTCATCTTTCCCATCTCCGATGTAGATTATGCCCCGTTTCTTTGCATCCGATTCACGAATCTTATCAATCACAACCCCTGAAGTTCAAATCACCCAAGATTCAATGAAAACAATGACACATAAAGTTACTAAACTTGTACAAACTAACAAACCTTGCACAGATTTGCAGGGCAATACTTGCAGCCATGAGGGAAATAATGCTTTCCATTGTAAGGCAAGATTCTAAGCCTGCCTTCTTCATCCACAACAGTCGGGTTCGTGATGATACCCGAAAAACACTCATAAACTCCATTGTTTTTCAAGATTGTCTCAATGAAGAACTGATTAGCATTACTAAGCACCTTCATTTCACATCTGAACACACAAACAAACACTTTTATCATTATCATAACATCCTTCACAGAAAATAAAAAACTATGAACCATTAATTAAGTAGGTACCCGAGAGCATGAGCCGATCGGATGGCTGAAATCATTTGGGGATCGACTGTAAACTTATTCAGACGGTTAACGAAGTCATTGATTGTTTTCCCCTGAGCATGTAGTGCATCCATCATCCTATCCTAAACTCAATAACACAATATATACATACACAAAGTAACCATCATTGATACAAATTATCTTCAATTAACTAATCATACACTATAAACACCATAATTATCTTTGAATGGAAACCCTAATTTTACAAAAAAAGAAAAAAAAAACAACTGAAAGCAAAAAATGGATTATCTGCAACTTTATTCAACTAATGATAAACTATAAACACAAAAGTATGCATTCAATAAACACAGCATAAAACGAGGGTTTATAGAAAAAGAACGAACATACGATGATTTGATTCCAATCGAGTGAGACACGAACGCGATGAAAGAGTTTGGTGAGGTCCGTCTCAAGAACCACCCAGCGATCACAGTCTTCGGTGATGATTGTCCGATCAAAATCCCATATGATTAACATTTCTCTTGAGGGTTGATTTGCTGCCGCCATTGAAGACTGTAACTGTAGTGCCGCCGGTGAGTACGTAATGTGGATCAGTTGCTATTTTAAAGGGATAGCTTTTTCAACGACGGTTATTGCAGTTTTTAAACCGTTATTTGTTGTTGAATACTGAAATCAGTTGTGATACTAAACGACACCGTATGGCTTTATTATTATTATTATTATTATTATTATTATTATTTTTTATTTTTTCGGTTAGTCCTAAAATAATTATATGTTTTAAAACTGTATAGTGAAAATGTATGAGTTGAATTCACATCGCTAACCAGAATACCAAGACCTATCAATCAAATTCGGATTGAGTGAATCTTTTTACATATATAAAAGAATCAATGGTCGTACGCCTTTCAATCTAGATATTGACATCAAACCCTAAGCTCATGTATCATGGTTTTGGGAGAGAGTGGGCGAGGTTGCATCCCCACAAGAGTGTCTTGTATTATGTTAACTGAGTCGTGTTTGATACGACATGTTTAATACGACTATCAAACGTCGAACACAACACATTCAAGTAAATGTGTCATTTTATTAAACATTAACACATACATGTCGAATGAGCGGGTTACAAAATACAACACACTAAACATTATTACATGAAACTAGACCAAATTTTTAAATAACTTGACATGTCACACATAACATGATTAACTACTTAAGCACTTAGTTCAGTTATTATTTTTTTTGAAAGGTATGTATTATAAACAAACGTCCAACAGGTGCGGCCAAACCAACACAACAAACGATTACATAAAAAAAATTACACCAATCCTTCTAAGAAATAGCTCTATTTTTAGACCTATCTTTATACCACAAAAAACCCATCGATTTGATTTTATCAAGAATCCTCTCTATATTCACCGCTATGTTATAAATCTCTTCTCGTTTCTCACCTTCCAGAAACACCAACATGCCACCGTCACAATGCCTTGAAAAGCCCTTTGCGCCTCTTTATTCAAATTAATCTGCACAAAAGTTTCAGCAAGCTCTTTCACCGACGAAACGAACAGCGGGTTAACCTTACACCAAACGCCAATCTTTTGCCACACGATAGATGCAACAAAGCAACCACATAAAGGATTTTGCTAGTTTCTTCATCATCATGGCACATCACGCATGACCTGCCCCCAAAGACGTAGTTACGTGTTTGAACCGCCATAAGTGTCGGAAGTCTATTTAAAACCGCTCGCCACATAAAGATAATTATTTTTTTGCACCCACTTAGACCATTTTATAACGTTCTATTACTAAAATCCTGAGCACTGATAAAAAATTCTTTAGCTGCAAAAACAGAAAAAAAATGTTGCTTGCCTCCTGTCAGACCCATTGATCACACTCGCACCCCATAATAATTTTATCCAGTCTTTCAGTCAAATCATTCCACTCGCTAATCTCTATCACAGTACTTGAGAGTCTAGACCAGGCCTAACAACCCCTGAAACACTTCTGATTAAAATCGAACCGGTCCACTGATGTGCGGTATTAAGTTATGATATTTTGTATGGTTATGAGTCGAAATTATATGTTTAAAGGTGATTATTCGGGTTGATGTTTGTGCTTATTTGGTATTGGGTGTTGCAGGATTAAAAGGTCAAATATGTTGAGAACTTGGTGTCGTCAAGGTAAGTGGGAGCTGAACGGAAAAAATGTCAGGAAGTAGTCCCACGCGCCACGCGGGGGAGGTATGTGATCTGAAGAAACCCTAGATCAACTAGATCGGAATCGAAGTAGATCTATGGAATGGGCTCTGCATAAAAGGGTTAACCCTTCGTTTGGTTTCACGATGAAGAAGAATGAAACAATACTCCGGCTGATCCTGCAAAACACAACACCGTTAGCTCGCCACGGGGAGAAGGGGGGTTCTCTCCTGACCACCCTCCGCGTGAGAATAAGTACAGGTAGTCGGAAGTAAAGTCTTGTAAGAGAGAGAGTAGTTGAGAGTGAATACATTTCCTTGCACTTCAAGTTACTTATTTATAGCGGTGTTTCGGCGCCAAAAGAAGAGATTGTTAACTTTAACGGAATCTTCTGCTATTCTTTTAATGTTTGTGGCAATCCGTTAGTGCACACGGACGTGAGCTCATCAGCGGTTAGGGAGGTGCCAGTGTCAACATGAGATCAATACATTTTATAAATGTGAGCATGCCATCACCGTGATCTTCCTCAGCCGTCCAGATGCTGCCATGTGGCAATTGATTATAACCGAAAAGATGCTTGCACGATTGGGTGTTAGTGGCTTCTAGAAGATTTCACACTGTTACCCATCTGTTGTTCGCCACGTGTACATTCTGTTACAACAGAAAAGATTCCCTTTGCTTCTGCACCAAGTCAAGGATTTTTGCTAAGGGAAAGTTTCTAAGGATTAACTGTTTCCTTGCGCGAGAAGCGCAAGTTAGTTAACTGATCTTCTTTTTCTCCTTGCTGCTTAGCGCAACGGGTTTGGTGGACACTTGCTTTGATATAAATATCCGCGCAAGGTTTGTGCATGAAGCTTATCAAACGAGATTGTTCAAGGTTAACTTTCAACCTTGCGCGAGCCCGCGAAGGTAGTTAAATGAAGCATTTATCCACAGAGAATGTTCAAAGTTAACTTTGAACCTTGCGCGAGCCCGCGCAAGGTAGTTAAAATGATCCTTTCCTGGCCGTGCAGTTATGATCTTCTCTAGTTTCGGCAGAGTTCTAATAAATCTCATTTTGGAAAAGAAGTCTGCGCGAAGTCTCCTTAGAGTTATTTAATGGGTATGGTTTCCTTGATTGACGCAAGGTTTTTGGGACCATACCCTTCATGATCTTGTCGCGACGCGTGACAGACGACTCAACTGAGTCGGTTTAGCTTGCTCAGGCGCCATGCGCAGGAATCAGGAGACTCTCCCGCGACGCGCGGGAGAGGATAAAATCGCAAAAAAATAAATACATTTACAATTGTGTTTGAGAGAGCATTCTGATACCTAGCAGCTGTTTTACGAACTTAGGAGCAATCAGAGGCGATTTTACAAGTATTCTTCCGTCTTTCAAGCCTTTTTCCCATGTTGAATCATTCCTCGAAGATTATTGAAGCTACAATGAACACGATGAGCGGCTAAGCTTTTTGTGACTTTCGCCCGGATGAACTTTCACCTTGTTTTGCACTAGACTTTGTTTACGATTTTTTTAACTGGTACTGCTTGACCACTTGTGTTGGATTATTTGTAAACGTTTCTTGTGTTTGAATTACTTGTCATTTATTAAGCGTTTTGGCAACTTACTTGCGTTGTTAGGGGTTGGTAAATTGGTGGGTAGTTGACACAATCAAACGAGTTATTAGGTTGCATAGTGAATCTTAAAAACTATACCTACTAGCTATCAAATTCATCAATTCCGAGGCTATGTCTATGTGGTGTTTAGAATCTGTAAACAGGTTTTTATGTTAAATGGGTAATTGGGATTCCGGGTGGAAGTTACTTTTTCTCATATTGATAACAACTTTCTCAATTAGTTTTTGTTTTTATTTTTGCAATCAAATTCATCAAACCCCAGTTTAGTTAATTTAGGTCTTAAACATAAACCGGTATTAACCACAAATTCCCATGGATAAGATATCCTACTTACGCTATCTACGTAGTTTAAATAGGTTTTTGAATGACCGTCATATTCCACGACTAACCTGAATGAATAACTGAGGGAAACTTACCTTCAACGGAGTAAAACACATGCAACCACTGATTGGGCCAAATACGGATACTTTTTCCATCCCACACAACCCCTTTTAGTAAATGACTAAACCCTAGGTCCGCAACTCTCACTTTCTCAATACATTTCACTATCGAAGACCACACGCTCGGAATATAATTATTGACCAGAAGAGACGCCCAACATCGCTTATGATCATGAACCGCCTTAATCACTAATCTCCACAGAGTGTTCGGCGCCGTACGAAATCTCCAAAGCCACTTGGATAAAAGGGCAGTGTTGACTTCCTTTAATTTACACAACCCTAGACTCCCCATATTTTACCGTGGTCATCACGTAATCCCAAGAAACCCAATGTAATTTATAAACACCCTCCGATCCTCCCCACACGAATCTAGTTCCGTTATTAATACGATTCACTAAGACACAATCAATACATACGATAAAATTAAAGTTATTAGAAAACAATCTATATTTATTATAAATATATTTACTTATTAATAAAACTATAAAACTATGCATTTTTTAATAAAACAAGTAAAAAATATGTTGATTTATTAATCTGAATAACACGATAAGTGTAAATGTGTTATATGTGTCATATACATGTTAAGCTGGTTGAACCAACTTATACGTAATTTTAGCTATGCCAATTACATGTCAACCCGATTATGGTTTACATGAAACACTTTTCTTAAATTTGTATGAAATCATTTCATCTCATAAGGAAGTTTTTTCAGATTTATTAGGTTTCCTCCTGGCATTATAGCCTAGTAGAGATGGATATGATCTGGTGGTTCTGTTGATAGCACGATAACACTCAGTGGGGTAACAATGATCCAAAGTTATCATTAAAAAGTTGAAATCATGTCATGTATGTATCGTGTCATGATAAATCTTACTATTATAAATAGGCAAATAAATATGTGGTTCAGCTAAATTCGGTAATCAAGTGCAATAACTAAAATCAAGCCGATGAAACACTTTTGACCCAGTTTGATATCTAAGTTTATACTTACACCCCTACCCTCACCCCACCCCTTCCTTTAGGAAAACTAAAAGAACAAAAAAACTTCTTGTCATTGACCAACTCGTAACATAATCCGACACACACAAACAATTTCATCATATACAAAAAAGAAACTTGTTGTCAACGTAACATGACCGTTTCAATTATTCACGGCTCGGTTATGGCCTCTTTGTTATCTTTTAATACCTAAATGATCATCAACCCGCAAATTCTCCTCATCGATCCCGACCCGTTAATGGCTCGTGTTTTCAGCCCGTTTGTGATTCTAGCATTTGTTTTCTTCGTGAGCGCGGCTAAGGCCAATGGCCCTCTTCAAGATTTTTGTGTCGCGGATTTAAAGAGTCCCGGTATGATTATTTTTTTCATTTGTTAATTCTATGTAATTTATTTGTTTAGGGTTTGTTTTGGTGTTGACAATAATCAGTTTCTTACGGTTATGACAGTTTTGGTAAACGGTTACCCTTGCAAACACCCGAGTTCGGTTAGTGCGAATGACTTCTATTTTGGTGGGCTCCACCTGATGGGAAACACATCAAACCCACTTGGGTCGAAAAGTGACCCCGGTTTACGTGACGCAGTTGCCCGGGCTCAACACTTTAGGAATCGCATTGGCTCGTGTTGATTTTGCGCCATGGGGGCTCAACCCGCCCCACACGCATCCTCGTGCTACGGAAATCATGACCGTTTTAGAAGGTAGTCTCGAGGTCGGGTTCGTCACATCAAACCCCGAAAACCGGCATATTACTCGAGTTTTGTGCAAAGGTGATGTTTTTGTGTTTCCGGTAAACCTTGTACATTACCAGAGAAACAATGGGAACACGAATGCGATCGCGATCTCCGCGTTGAGTAGCCAGAACCCCGGAGTGAACCCGATTGCTAATGTGATTTTTGGTGCGAAACCAGATATAGCGACCGATATTCTTGCAAAGACATTTCAAACTAGTGATGAAGATGTATGCAACCTGCAAAAGAAGTTTTGAACCGAACGAGATCCTACATAAAAAAACAGATGTAACGATATTTCGTGCTACAAGCTGAAGATTATATTTCATATATATCTATTTGCATTTGATTGTATCCTTAACTTTGGTTACATTTTCCTTGTGACAGAAATTTGTTTGCAAATTGAGTTGTTTTTTTTTTTCTTTTTTTCTTTTTACATCTACGTTAGGAAACCAGATGTTACTTCACGACACACCACATACAAATGTCTACTAGCAATGAAAATGTTTTGTTAAACATGTTAGTGTTTCCATACTATATATTACTAGGTATTATATTATGTATGTCGAAAAATAGTGAAAAATTGTGTTTTTCATTGATTTTGGACACAAATTAATATACATAATAATTAGTACTTAGGATTTGCGTTCTACTATATAAGCTTCACAATGAATCAAATTGTGTTCAAAATGTGGCCAAAATGTATGAGATACCGATGCTCGAAATTGTATGTTTGAAATTTACAAAGATGCGGAAGAAAATGGATGGACCTTATCCCATATAAGAGATGTGATAGACATTGAAGTGGTTTATAAAGATGAGCATTCCTTAGTTATTATTTCTTTAAACAAATCTACAAATGAACAAGTGGGGATACCAAAGAGTGTGAAACACCCTAATTAACACCCGCACATGGCGTGGGTGATACGCACAAAGTGATGTTTTAATTACGCATTTTGCATTTGCACAACGGATTTTTCATTTGCACAAGTTCAAACATAAATATGGTCAGTTAAGGTAAAAAAAACACATTAAATGGGTTAGATTGTATTAAGGCCGTTTAACATAATCTAACACCCGAGTTTAACGTTGAGGGCTTTCCTGTTGGTTTTCAACTATTAAAAAGGTGTCACCTTAGTTTCTAGAGCCAAGAACAACCAGAACTTGAAACTATGTATGATCTCAAGAATACACACATAATTTTACAGCAACAAGTGTACACTGTGAAAATAAAAGTTACTGATTCATACATTCAACATATTGGACTTATTGTTAATGGTTTGTTATAAAGTATTGGTAAAGTAAGGGCCTGATTGTTATGTGTCCGTTATTTTTAAGTTGTACGTGCAGGAGCTAAGTTGAGGGCCTTGCTGATACGTGGAAGGTTATGAGGTCTCTGGTGAAGATTTGTAGGGCTAAGTGTAAAGGTTTGATGCTGGTATATAAGAGAGAGAGAGAGAGAGAGAGAGGAGAGAGAGATGAGACTGATCAGTTTGATCAGATATTTTCTAAGGTTTTCTTGTTATCTCTCTGTATTCGTTCATCTTCTTTGTTGATCTCATTGTGTAGAGATCTTAGTTGTTTGAGAGATCTGTGATCTCTGTATTGGTATTATTGTATCATTGTTTGATCATTCAACATATTCTACTAATATGTTGAAGGAGATCATTGTATTTCATAGATCTCATAATTTTGAGATCTAGGGTTTGGTTGGGAGTTTTTCTGGGTTGGTTAACTAATAAAAGTTTTGTCACCTATTTTGGCACTATTTCTAGCGTTCATCATGTTTTGCATTAGATTCTTACTATTTTACATGGTATCAAATAGACTCTGGTGCCTGAAATAGGTTCTGGTGTCTGGATTTGTGTTTATAGCTGTGTGATTTTACTTTTGATCTGATTATTTGTTGTTTGTTCTTGTGTTAGATCTAAATGTTTGTTTCATGTTGATCTTAGGAAGTGTGACGGAGCAGATCTGGTACGATCAAAACCCTAGCTAGGGTTTAGTGGTTGTGAAAGAGATCTCATCGTTTCAAGAGTTATAACCTGTGTTGGTCTCTGAACCCAAGAAGGTTCAGGGCAAACTGACCGAGTGTTGTTGGTTTTCTGATCTACTTTGTAACCCTAGAAGGTTACAAGTTAGATCTGCTTGGAGGGAGTTAAACGCTTTTGTTAGACTTTTCTAATCCTTATCTCTTCATTGCTCATTATTCATTGCATTGTTGTTTCTAGGCATTGCCGTTACCGGGCTAGTCGGACTGGCACTTGATCAAGTCTTTGTGTTGATTGTTGCATTATTCTGTGATTGGTTCTTTTTGTATTGTTTATGGATAGTTGTTGTCTGGTTTGATTGCAACTGTGTAAAATCAAGTCTTTGTGTTGATTGTTGCATTATTCTGTGATTGGTTCTTTGTTGTATTGTTTATGGATAGTTGTTGTCTGGTTTGATTGCAACTGTGTAAAGGCTTGTACAGGAACCTATAGAGTGATGAACCTGGAATCTGGTCCCTGATATAGTGTTGTATTAAGGTTTGATTCTTGTGGTCAAGTTATTTTGATCTGTATATCTGTGCTTGTTGTCTGTTATTGTTTGTGTTGATATATAGTTTTTGTTTAGTAAAATGGGTGATACTGGTAGTACTTCATAGACCTTGATTAGTAAACTAGATATAAGTGATCCATTATATTTATATCCTAGTGAATCAAGTGCATTAACCATTGTAAGTATTAAACTAAAAGGCACTGAGAATTATGCTGTTTAGCCAGTGCTATGAAACTTGCATTAGAGGAAAAGAATAAGTATGGGTTAATAGATGGTAAGTGTGAGAAGTCAATGGATGATGAGGTTTTGGCGAATCAGTGGGATAGGTGTAACTCACTTGTGCTAACATGGTTGTTAAATTCTATTTCTGAAGAGTTGTTTCTTGATCAAGTTTTTTTAAAACTTGCTTCTGAAGTTTGGACTGATTTAAAAGAGTTTTTTGTATAAGGTAGATGGTTATGCTGTATATAATTTGTATAAAAGGATTAATTGTATTTCACAAAATGGTAGCACTGTTGCTAAATATTATAATATGTTGACAACTATGTGAAAGTAGTTTGATGGTATGTTTCATCTGCCTTCATGTTCTTGTCAAGTTGCTAAAGATTACAACGATTTTTCTACTCTAATCAAACTAATGCAATTTCTTATGGGGTTGGATGATATTTATCGACCTGTAAGAACAAATATTTTAACAAGAGAACTATTTCCTTCTGTAAAGGTGGCATTCTCTATTGTTTCTAGAGAAGAGTCACATAGACTGTCTAGTAGTGGTTCAAAAGGACAAAGTGTGTCTTTTGTGTCTTAAGTCTAATCAAAATTTTGATCCTAAAAGAAGAGAATCTAGAGGACCCAACCACAATTTAAAGTGCACACATTGTAATATATTGGGGCACACTGTTGATAGATGTTTTGAAGTAATAGGGTATCCTCCAGGATTTAAAGGAAGAACTAATAATCAGTCTTTTAGAAATAGTGTTAATAATAATAAGTCTAATAGCATAATTGGGTCAATAATCTACTGTGGGTACTTCTGGTTTACCTTTTACATCTGAGCAAATAAGAAAGTTGTTGAGTTTAGTTGGTGAGAAGAGTTGAACTGATCCACAAAGTTCAAATTGTGTTAATAATTTTGTTAGTTGTTCTAGTTCGGTTGTGTTTAGTAATAGTTTTAGTTGGATTATGGAATCTAGGGCTAGTCAACATTTGGTTAATAGTGATAAAGAAATTTTCAATGTTGTTGATGTCTCACTGATCTTAAAGTTGGACACCCTAATGGAACAAGTGTTAAGGTTTTGAAAATTGATGATATAAAATTGACAGATAACATAGTTTTAAAAGATGCCTTTTATGTTCCTGGATACAATGTGAATTTACTTACTGTTCATAGGTTAGCAAAGGATAATCAGATTCATGTGTTGTTTAATGAAAGTAACTGTGTGTCATAGGATTCCAAATCAAGGAAAGTCCCGGTGATTGGTAGTGGGGATAGTGGTTTATACTTTGTTCGTAGCAGTGGTAATTCTGTAAATGTTTGTTTCAATAGCTTTGTGAAGTCTAGTGTGTGGCTTAGTACATTAGGTCATCCATCTGATCAGGTTTTAGATTTGTTAAAAGAGAGTCTTCATGTTAAAAATGTTGATCATGGTCCTTGTGAAATTTGTCATAGGTTTAAATAAGTTAGAGTTGTGGATGATTGTTCCATAACTGTTTGGTGTTATTTTTTAGCAAATAAAACAAAAGTTTTTGAAAATCTGAGTAACTTTTATGCACTTGTTTTAACACAGTTTAAGAAAAGAATAAAAGTGTTTAGGAGTGACAGTGGAACTGAGTTTGTTAACAATCAAATGAATGTTTTTTGTAAATCAAAAGGTATTTTTTTTTATCAAACTTCTTGTTCCTATACACCACAACAGAATGGTGTGGTGGAAAGGAAACATTAACATCTCTTATACCCATCTTGAACCTTGATGTTTCAAGGTGGTTTGCCACTTAGGTTCTGGTCAGACTGTATTCTGACAGCTGTGTACTTAACTAACAAGTTACTGTCTTCTGTGTTAGGTGGTAAAATTCCATATCAAGTCATGTTTGGTTTTAAGCCCTCTTTGTTGCATTTAAGGAACTTTGGTTGTCTGTGTTTTAGCACTATTTTAACCGAATCTAACAAATTTGCTTATCATGCTGATAAGCTGATAAGTGTGTGTTACTTGGTTATTTTAATGTCAAAAATAGATATAAGATGTGGAGTCTGGATAGTAATTTTTTTTTTACTCTACATATGTAAAATTTTATAAAAGTGTATATCCTTTTAAGACTAAAAAAAGTAATAACCAAGAGTGTTTTAATGATAAAAACTTAAATCATGTAAAATTTTTTGATTCTTATGAAACATTTTCAACTGAAGTTCCTGTAGAACCCAATGATGAAGAGGGTGAACATGGATCTCATGATCATTCCAGTGATGATTAGCAGCCATTGTTACCCTCTACATCTGCCACTGCTCCTAGTGTTGACAGTGGTCAACATACATCTAGTGAGCAGGTGAGTAGTAGTGAACAGGTAAACAATGGCGGGGCAGAGGACACTGGAGGGTCAAATGATAAATGTTTAATGTCTTCTATTGTAAATGTGATTGAAGGTATATATGATATGAGTGTTGAGAGTGTTGGAATTGACTTAGGGGAGCCAGTCGTCCCGATTTGAGTCGGGAAATTCAAAATCCACAAAGCTCTGTTGGATTATGGAGCGGGGGTGAGCGTTCTCCTCGGTAGTTTGTGTGACCAATATGACTTTGGTCCTCTGCAAGCATGTGATAGCATGGCGATGTTCGCAGATGCAAGTTGGAAACAACCTAGGGGGGTTGTTAAAGATGTGGTATCCAACTCGGCGAATTTTACTACTCGGTCGATTTTATGGTGATCGATTACACACCAGTCCAGACCTACGTGCAGTCGCAGGTAATATTGGGACGCCCATTTCTATATACAACAAACACTCCAATTGATTGCAGGAATGGGATGGTCATCCGGTGCTACGAGAATCGTAAGTTATACTTCAATGTGTTTTTAAAGTCTATTGCTTACGATCTTCTTGATGACGTGGGACATGCGGGTGCTATTGATGAGTTGGGTTCGAGTGGTGTTGACTTTGACAGGTCCATGAAGAGGACAAATGGATATAAGGTGAAGAGGTTGACTGCTTCTAGGAGAGTTGTTGAAGGGAAACCACCTGATGGTGGGTTTGAATGCGGCGACGAAGCTGAGCGTAACCCCAACCAGCGTGTAGCTATGACCCTCCCTACAAATTGGATGGAGATGTACGAAGAGAAATGGGAGGGCAAGCGTTCATCCAAACCACCCTGAGATGTCGGGTATGGTCTGGCTGAAGACCCTTAAAACTTAGCACTCTCGGGAGGCAGCCTGAGGATGTAGAGTATTATACTTTGGTTTGGTTTCGTTTTGGTGTGTTTGTGTTTTGACAGGTATCTAGGATTTAATTCACACGGATGCAATGAGTTAAGTGTGGAGATGTTTGGTAACATCCCCGATACGATATCAAAGAATCCATGGGATGCGTACTTCCCGGTTAGAGTGCAGCAGCTACACTAATACAGAATCACTTGTTTTCTGATCAGGTGCATGTGTTTATTTATCCTGTTTTTAGTTGTTTTTTGTGCATTTGGTTGTGTGAACCGTTATGTCGGGTGTGGTATCTTTTGTGAGTCGAATAGGTTGTTAGCCATTCATGGTTTGTTAGGTGGCACATCTCGAGTTAGGATTATGAATTGCACTATACATTGGGATAATGTATCCCAAGTGTGGGGATGTGGTAACTCGAGATAGGGTTGGTAGGTTGCTCATCTCGAATGCTTGAATTGGTCGAAATTTCGGAAAAAAACTGAAAATGTTTCGAAAGATTTTTGCAACAAAATGGAAGATGATAGGTGAAATCGATTTGTTGGCTTTCAAGTATTATACATATGAGATGATTAAATAGTCGAAAATGAATCTGGTTTAGAATATGTCGGTAGGCCCAGTGGTTGAAGGGTTCTCAGGATTAATGAAATATTTAAAATATTAGGAATCTTGTGGGTTCTAGCCTTAGGAGTTATAGCAAAACCGAAACTGTAGAGAGTATAAGAGTGATGTTATAAATAAAAGGATTATAAATATTTGATTAAATGGCACACCTTTTCCTTTTTATCAGAATAAATCCAAAATAAGGTGCGCCCGAAAAATTTTCCATCTATCCATCTATTGAGCTACCTTGCATTAACAAAGCCTATGGTATTGCCGTGGGGATGGTGACTCATGCAGTATATACCCTCTAGGTGAGTTAGAAAAGAAAAGCTAAATATGTGAAACTTATGGCATTAACCACGGGGATAGCGACTCATGTGGGGTATGTCCTCTAAGTTGATCGTATACATAAATATGTCAAGCTCAAAATCATCATCCATTATCCATCACAATTTAATCAAAAATATATAAAAGCTTGTTATATAAAACAGTATTCTTAGAAGCTTGAAATGGGATAAGGTGGCGGTGTAGTCTTTTGAGTGTGAGACTATAGAGGAATTACGTAACGGATTTTAAAAGTTATGAATAAGGGCTTGGAACCGGTGGTTGTGTTTAAGTGGACCGTATACTTGCAATTTTGGTTAATGCATGATTAGACTTGTTAATAAGATAATCGAATAAATTGAAAGCTAATGATTTGATTATGATTCCACTACAAATGATTTTTCGGGACGAAAAATGGTAAGTGTGGGGATGAGATGGAGAGTGTGAAACCTGAGCGTTAAAGTGTTTACATTATGAGTTTTATTTTGTTTTATGCGATTCTTTGTTGTGAATATGTTAACTAAAAGTGTTCATGGTTTTACAGGTAAACCATTTAATTCAGCGAAGTTAGAGCGTATAATGATGAAGCAGAATGACCGTGGATAGAAATAGTCACATAGTACACCATTCGGTATATGTTCGGGTTGAAAAGATAGCTTGGATGCACAAGGAAGATAAAAGAATGAAGTTTAGGGACCTGGGAGTCATTAATGGAAAGTTGAAACCTTAGTTAGTATGGAGGTCATGACTCACGACGTAGGCTACGGTATCATAACCGTAGCTTACGGTTCACTAATATCAAACAACAAATGTCCAACAGCTTTCTACTGTAACTTACGGTATAGACCGTAACCGTAGGTTACGGTCTGGCGCAGTAGATGGAGACAGAAACCGTACACCATAGCTTACGGTCTTAAGATCGTAGCTTACGGTGGTGTAATCCGGAAAAACACGGGTGTGTTTGTTTGGAAGGTATAAGAGATGTTTGTAAACCCTACTTTGGGATATCTCGGCTTGGGACGATTTTTGGGTAGCAAGGAAACACGTTTGGCTCTGAACTTCCATCACCATCATCATAATTCTCCCACTATCAACCGAATCGATCATGCAATTGTCAACTGTTCAAGCTTTCCAAGACATATTGTGCGAGATGAGCGGTTAAAATCTTCGTGGTTTCCTCGGGTAGAGGATTCTTGTAAGCACTTAGGTTTATGTGTTTGAACTCTTGTTAAAATCTGGTAATCTAAGCTTTCGAAGCTTTTTACCAGTTGATTTGATTGTAAATGATTGTTCTTGCTTAATTCTTAATTCGAACTCATTTAATTCCCGAGATTTCTAGTAATTGGGATACATTTGATAAGGGTTAGGGTTAGTAATTTCAATTGGTGTTCATGTGATAACCTTTGATTGTTTACAATCAAAGTAAGTAGTCTTTGAATATCACAATCAGTCAATTAAATTATACAATTATGTCTATGTGATTGTAAACAATCGAACACGTAACTGAAGTTGGCTTTGAATCTAAAATCCGGAGGAACCATTGTTTCCTCCAACTGATTACAAACTTGTTTTCTTTTTAATTCTTAGTTAATCAAACAACCAAACACCTTGATTTTATACTTTTGAATTAATTAATCGGTACTTAATCCATAACGCTTTCCACCAGACTCCCCTGGATTGATACCCTGCTTACCCTAGCTACTTAGGTTAATTACGTTTTTGCATGACCCGTTCGACAGTCATCAAGATCATGGAGCATTGAATATCGTACCCTGGTTGTCAACACGTCATTGTCCTTTTGAACTATTGACTCCTGCACGATTGATTATTGTGGGAATTGTATGGGTAGAGCCTGGCGCACGTCGATTGATTGCAAGGTGCCGCCATTTGTACTATCTGTACTTGATTTTTTGTTTTAAGGCATATATATATATATATATATATATATATTATATATTATTTTCGAATTATTTGTGATGATATTGTTAACCGCCTTTCAAAACAGGCCATTTGGTGACACATTAAGACAACCAACTTAATAACTGATCCAGTTACATAAATAATTACTGTTTGTTATGGGTAATGGAAGAGACGAAGGAATCGAATGGATTATTACCATTTCATGTCTTGTTTGGTTACCATACGAGAATGAAACATGAAATGAATCAATACTTCGTGCTGTTTGATAGGCAAGAAAAGACGAATGAATAAAATTAGTGAAGAGTGGCGGTGGTGGGTGTTGGTCGGTGGCGATGATGGTGGGTGGTGATAGGTCGAAGTGGTAGCGGCAGTGGTGGTGGGTAATGATAGGTGGCGGCGGTGCAGAGCTGGTGAGTGGGTGGGTTGTCGTGATGGGTGGGTGGCGGCGGTGGACGATGGTGGTGAGTTGTGTTGTTAATGAAGAGTGAAAGATGGAATTGGGTGAAAAAATAGGGAGGAGACGAGACGGAATGATTTTGATGGAATGAAAGCCTTGTCTAATGAGCAATCCTATTCCACTGACCGATCAAAGCCTTTTTTCTATTCCTTCACAAGAATCCATTCCATTTCACATTCTATTCATGCACACCAAACATTCTATAATACCTTAAATACAAATGTGGGTGCCATGGTGTGCATTAGTTTAGTTTTGGCGGTGACTAGGGTCTGTCCATATGTGGCTTGCAAGTTTTTTTTTTTATAGATTTTCTTGTATTTTTTTAGGTTAAATTACTTTATATAAACTATTAGGTCGCAACACGTGTAATAAAGTCGAATCCACGGTTCGTAACAATCGTTTTACGTCTCAGTTTTTTCTGTGATTTCCGGACTTTTTTATTCTAGGTTTTCGTTTCTATAACAGAACCAACTCAACTTCATACAATTATTTTTAACTACATAGCCAAGTCGATTTCAGAGCTGTAACTGGGTTCATAGCAACGTTTCGTCGTTGGTTTTGAAATTTGCAAACGTGCCCATTAACACAATAATGTCATTGTAATGGTTTGCCGAAACGCACGGGAGGTAACTAGGGTCTTTCATTTAAAATACCTTTTTAGTTATGTTGGAAATGATAACAGAATGCATAGGTTGTTAGAAGAAGTTCTAACATGCATATACATATAGTATACCACCGAATTACCCTATTTCCTTTATGGGGAAGAAAGAAAATTAAGGACAATTAAAAAATAGAGTTTCTTTTCGCAAAGCAACGAAAAAGGCTATAGAATTAACTGAACAAGCAGATACAAAAGGAATTCAAGTGCAAATTGCAGGACGTATCGACGGAAAAGAAATTGCACGTGTTGAATGGATCAGAGAGGGTAGGGTTCCACTACAAACCATTCGTGCTAAAATTTATTATTGTTCCTATACAGTTCGAACAATCTATGGGGTATTAGGCATCAAAATTTGGATCTTTATAGAAGGGGAATAATAAACCTTTATTTCCCTTTGCATTCTATCCAGCAATGTAACAGAAAATGATAAATTAGTTTCTTCTTTTTCTTTTCTGCTCAATAAAAAAATGAACAATAATAATTCTATTACAATTCTATAGGGTTTAATAAAAATTAAATTCATCTTTTGATAAAATTGCTATGCTTAGTGTGTGACTCGTTGGTTTTTTGAGGGTTAGTATAAAAAACAGCCTCATAGTATAAAAATATAAACAAATAACTATAGAAGTAATAACCAACTCATCACTTCGTATTATCTGGATCCAAAGAACCAGTAAAGATATGATATATTGTTCATATTGTTGTAGCAACTGAAATCTTTTTTATTAAAAAATATGCTTCTAAGTTGTCAATCGAAATAAGAAAGAAAGGGTATGGATAATTGGAAGGATGAGAGAAAGAAAGAAAAAGGATATTGATGATATATAATTCCAATATGTAAGGTCTATGAGTCATCTTAGAAAAAATCTGCGTAATAAAGCACCGATACGGATTCATCATTAAATGGATCTGCTCGTCGAACAAAAAATAAAGAGCTTCGAGCCAATAAAGACTAAGAATATTGACCCAAGAACTAATAGCTCTGTTGTAAAATTAAGACCTAACCATTAAGTAAGCAGCGATGGGAACGATGGAACCTATGAATTCAAAAGATTTTAGTGAAAATGAATTCGAATGATTCATTGATCGGGATGGCGGAACCGGCCAGAGACCAATTCATCTACTCGGAAAAGTTATGAACTAATGATAGAACTGAAATAGAAATTGAAAGAGTAGATATTCGCCCGCGAAAACTTTATTTTCTTGGATTGCTAAAATTGGGTCAACTTAATACAATAAAGAGTAAAACAAAAGAAGGATTTGTTTTAACATTCTAAAAGATATAAATATAAGAAAAAAGATTTATTTAATATATTTAGATTTAGTTATCTATACAAACACAAGATACACAAATGAATAGATTTGATCTAGAATAAATGAAATCAATAATTCAGTTATTAAATACATGTATATCTTGATTCAAATTATATTCTATCTGAATTGAATTCAAAATCTTTAATTTGACATAAAAACATCTCTTTCCATGTCTTCGGATACAACCCATACGGGTTTGACTGTTCTTTGTACATAAACCCTTGTCAGGGTTTCACGTAGTTTCAGCAGTTCTCCCACTTCCGGGATGAATTCTCCCGTTGCTACTTCAGAAAAAGAACAGCAGGTTGATGGATCATTACCCTGATAATATAAGATAATAAAAGGATTCTCTATTTTTCATGATATGAGGGGAAGATACAAAGAAAGATAAAAGAACAAAAAGAAAAAAGATAGAATCGAACAACCGTACGGGCATTATGCATTGCATACGGCTCTACAATAAAATTGACCCTTATTCAATGACCAGAATTAGACGGGGATATATCGCTCGGAGACGTAGAACAAAAATTCGTTTCAGACTTACTCGAACTATTACTCAACAAAAAAATAAGAGCTTTGGTTTCGGCTCATCGGGATAGGGATTGGCAAAAATCAATTTTCGTCATTTGTGGATCACTCGAGTAAATGCAGCAATTCGCAAAAAGGGGGTATGCTACAGTTATAGTAGATTCATAAATGATCTGTACAAGAGACAATTGCTTCTTAATCGTAAATACTTGCACAAATAGCTATATCAAATAGGAATTGTCTTTATATGATTTCTAATGAGATCATAAAAGAAGTAAGTTGGAAGGAATCCACCGGTTAAACGGAGTTGCCCGGAGAATGAACTCCGGGAAGGTCGAATAAAATTCTGTCCATATTATTACAAACATACGATTCACGAAATCCTCTCATTCAAAGCCCGTCATACAAAAAGATTCACCTTCGGGACAACGATTTTACTCCATTTGAACTGCTGGATTTGGGTGCTCGGCTGCACCATCTCTTCCAAATCAGCCCTGATTTGTTTGACCGAAAAATCCACAATCTGCCCACCATTCTTCCATCTCTATTCGCCCTCGTGCTCCCCGGATGTATCCTGAACCAAGTGGTCATTCAGGTCTAAACCAGCGCAACAAAAGTCATTGTTCACCTTAGTTATACTTTTCCATAAACCAGTACTAATTAATCTGACCAGAATGATGTTACCGCCCCTTCCCCCTCCATGTAAGGCTCTGATAACCTTGCCCCATAGTTGATTATGGTTGCATTTATACCTCCACCACCACTTCGCCATTAGGCCCATGTTCAACTCCTTGATACCTCCCACGCCCAACCCGCCCATCTTTCTAGATTTCACAATTCTTTCCCAAGCGACCCATCGGATTTTCCGGTTGAGAGTTGTCCCACCCCAAAGAAACTTCCTCCGAATGCCCTCAAGGGTCTTAAGCACCCCACTCGGAGCCTTGAAGAGAGATAGATAATAAATAGCGAGGGTCCCCATAACCGATTTAACGAGAGTAACTCTACCGGCGAAGGAAAGAGTTCTAGCTTTCCATGTCGATAGTTTATCGTGAAATTTGTCAACCATGGCTTTCCAACTACTAATGCGGTTCATATTCGTTCCCACAGGTAAGCCAAGATACACAAAAGGAAGATCCTCTTTTTGCATCCCAAAATACCCGCCATGCTCAAGATTTCAATGTTTGTTACCCCTATCCCGAAAACCTTACTTTTAGTTAGATTCACCTTGAGACCGGATGCCATGAAGAAGCACCTTAGAACTCTATTAAGGTTCCTAAAGTTTCTTTCCGACCATTCTCCAACGAAGAGCGCGTCATCCGCCTAGAAGAGGTGAGAAACTTCGGCCTGTTTCTAGGTAAGTCTAACCCAACAAAAGTCCCCGACATAACCGCTTTTCGCATCATCACATAAGCCCTTCCATGACCAAGGTTAAGAGGAAAGGCGATAACGGATCCCCTTGCCTAAGTCCCCGCCGTAGCTCAAATTCACTTGTAGGGGAACCATTAACTAGATTAGATGTACGGCTCGTGAAGAGAATTCCCATTATCCAATTATTCCACTTAGGCGGGAAGCCCATGTGGTGCATCACATTAACAAGAAAGTTCCATGCCACACTATCATACGCCTTCTCGAAATCCACCTTAAAAAGCATGCACATCTTCTTACATCTTTTAGCCCATGAGACAACCTCGTTGACTATAAGCGGGCCATCTAGAATGTTTCTCCCTTTGATAAAGGCTGATTGAACCGGGTCCACAATCGAATCCACCACTTTCTTGAGCCTATGGCTAGGGCCTTTGAAACCACTTTAGTGATCGACCCAATAAGAGATATCGCGCGATAGTCGGATAGAGTCAACGGATCCGCCACTTTAGGAATTAAGGCAATAAAAGAGGCATTGCATGGCTTGCTAATAGCCCCATGGACAAAGAATTCTTCCATTACGTCACGGATTAGAGGGCCCATTTTATCCCAATAACGTTTGAAGAAAGCAAATGAGAAGCCATCCGGGCCTGGTGACTTATCATTCCCACATTCCCAAACCGCGTTTTTAATTTCTTCAGCCGAAAAGCGAGCCATCAGAAATCTGCTATTCCCCTCTGTTAGCCGTGAGAAACCGTCCCCCGTCATCTTTGGCCTACACGCAATCGGTTCCTTATACTTCTCTTTGAAATATTCTAGGACCGTAGATTTAATTACATCCGGGCGATTTTCCCACATTCCATTGATAAAAATTCCATTCAGTTTATTCTTTGCTTTCCTACTATTGATAACCCCATGAAAATAAGTCGAATTTTCATCGCCATGCGCCACCCACTCGAGTTTAGCCCTTTGTTGAAGGTCTTTATTTTTTGTCCATTCCCACTTTCTGATTTCTAAGATCTGCTCCTTTCATAATTTCCGTTCCGGCTCAGTTAGCAAACGGGTTTCGGCCGGATCTTCTAGTCTATTCACCACACCTTTAGCTTCGATTAACTTTCCTTCTTCACTCGTCTGTACTCTTTTTCTCCAGTCCTTTAAGAGTTTTTTAATTGTCTTCAGTTTATTTAATAAACAGAGGTCCTTCAGCCTCGCCCCACCACCCCGATCCCAACCGTTACTCACGATAGTGTCAAGCTCAGCCTCTCCAAGCCAACTGTTGAAAAAGCGAAACGGCACGGGTCCAAAATTTAAAACGGATGTGGACAAAATTACCGGGGAATGGTCCGATACATCTCTGTCAAGGACCGTAACCGTTGCCGCCGGCCACTTATTAAAGAACCTCTCGCAAACCAGCACCCTATCTAACTTGCTAAGCCTTAAACCGTCGGCGGACATGAAAGTAAACTTCCTTCCGCCCATAGGATACTCGGCCATACCTACAGAAGCAATGAAGTTATTAAACGCAAGAGCATTCCCAGCAACGAACTCAGAGTTGAATCTCTCTTCCGCATTCCGCACATCATTAAAGTCGCCCAACATAATCCACTTCCCAGAAAAGGATTCTTTAAGTGCAAGCAGGTCCGTCCACACTCTCCTTCTATGAACCGCGTCAACCGGGGCATACACATTAACAACGTGCGTTATTTCTTCCTCGCCAAGTACCAAACCGCTAACGAGAATAAAAGACTGCCCAGTCACTACATTATCGATTCTGAACATCGCTGAATTCCATAACGAGAACAGACCGGCCTTCAGCGTAGACCACAACTTTCCCATACAGAGACCGATCCCAAAACCTCCCCAGAACAGGTCCGAAATGTCTCTCATTTGGGTCTCTTAGACCACAATAAACGAGATCCGATGTTCACGCTTAAGATGCCTAATCTTTCTCGCCTTGTCCATACCCCTTGATGTCAAAAGAAAGAAAATTCATTTTGACAACATCTTCTCCTGCTCCTCCATAAGATTTTCTCTAACCATGTCTTCAAACTTTTCCATAACCTCTTTAACGACATCTCTATCTATTAAAATTGTTGCAGCCGAGGCACAATCTGATTGCAACTCAACGGCTCCTCCATCCAGTCAGACCACTCCAATCCCCTTTGTTAAAAGCCCACTCCCCAGGCCCAAAGGCCACATTAAGGTCCAACCCGACATTTCCTTGGCACGTGACTTCATCTCCCCCAACTTTTGAACATTTCCCTCCCTGGTCCCCCGTCAAACATGTCAGCAGAAATAATCTTCTTTGCGTGGTCCCCAAGCGCACCACTTTCCATGCACACCTTTTCGTCTACCCTATCCTCGAAAGCCCCCCATGCACCTCGCCGTCTTCCATCACCGCCGGTGTAGAAACCAAAGGACGCTTCCCACCGGCTGAAACCTCCACCGTCCGAAAGCCCGGAAAAACCTGGCACACCTCCTCAACCCAGATCTGAAAGACTTTACTTCCCCACATGATATCCAACAGCTATGAAATACGGTTTCCATGGTTGATCACGATTGCCATTGTCCCTTCACCCCAAGAGGTGTCACCAGCGTTGGCCGTAGAAGGCCTAATTAACCGGCCAAACATCTCCCTGATTCTGTTAAGCACCCTAGCTTCCCACAACAACGGAGAAACCCCTTTAATCTTAAGGTTAGCCACCCACATATCCCAGAATTCGAGCGAAACACACCACCTAGACCAGTGTTGCCGCCAATCTCCCAGAAAGTTATTGGCAGCACCTGAGTGCGAGATGATCAGGAGGAACCGAAGACCACCCAGGTGTTTCAGTTCCAAACACCCTAGCTCAGCTAAGCATAAGACATCTCGGAACCCGCTCAAACTCTCAACGTCTTTTAACTCCCCCACCAACACCCTCTCCTTCCATTCCACAAAAGGAAGGTCAACGACATCAGACACAAGGTTCTGCCATGGACATCTGTAACGTTTACCGGCCTCAGTGGTTCTTGACACGGGTTGCCTTTCTGTTGATTGTGTTGCTGATATTGAGGAAGATGTTGTCCATGGTGGTCCACAACCCCCGAGCTCCACACGGGGTGTTGATTAGCAGTCCTCCTGCTCCCGTCTTGGTTGAACCTGGCAAGATTAACCCCAATAACTGCACCATCAATCCTAACCTTAAATAATTCCAGCACCCAATCCCGCAAGTGAGCAGCATTTTCTAGCCTAAGAAACCCGAATTTGTTTCCAGCTGAATCCACCTTCTTAGGCACGTATGCATCTGAAACATTTTTGAACTGGCCAAAGGCCTCTTTGAGTCTATCACTGTCACACGTTGGTGGGAGGTTGGAGATAAAGAAGGTAGTTTCTTTCCTCTTCCCTTCGCCTGTCTTTCGCTTCCTGTTTCTTCATTCTCTTACTTTTCGCCTCGCACCACGAAGGTTCATATGCTCTCCCATCCTGACCTAGTCTTCTTAACTCTTCTGCCTTCCGCCTCCTCAAATCTTCGATATTCTCATAGAACTCATCTCTTGGCACCTTCTCCTTAGCTCTCCCTTTCCCCATTATTCTCTCTTGAAAAACTTGATAGAAAGATTTCTAACCTTTCAAATACCAAATAAAAATAACAGTACAACATTTTATATAAGTATCTTGTATAATACTTTTTCCCTAGAACCACCGTTTGTAGTTCGACTTCCATAGAAATTTCATATGAATTTAATTCCAACCCGACCCCGAGTCTTACAGTGTTGAATGCACTTTTATTCTTTCTTTTCCTCCCTTATTCTAAAAAAGGGGATAAAAGAGAAAAGAGGGGCTGGTATTTAATTGTATCTAACGTGTTAAACATAAAAGGGGTTTTCATATGTTTTCATACATGTATTTAAACACGTTAATGTCACTGTCCAAAAGTGTAACGAAGTTTGTGTTTATGGCCTACGCGGTCCCGTCACAATGCCCTGGAAACTTTGCTCGTTAGTCTATAAAATGGAGAGTCGGTTGATTAAAATATCATTTTCCACTAGTGTTATAAAAATATGTGGAACTGGAAAGATATAATTTTATATTCTTATTGTTTCTTAGTCATCGCCATATGGCAGATAATAACATAACAATCACAAAACTTCACCTTAAAAACCTTCGTTTTCTCTTTGTTCCTGCGTAACATGAATCTTTCAAATATTCATAGGACGGCATCATTTTACACTATATAACTGACTTAATCCATCTACAACATATTCAATCAACTCGATCCAAATCCTTTTGATCCATCAATGGCTCGTGTTTTTTGCTCGTTTGTGCTTCTAGCTCTCGCTTTCTCGGTAGCCATGGCCACAGACCATAGTCCCCTTCAAGATTTCTGTGTCGCGGACTTGAATGGTCAAGGTATGCTATTTGTTTCTTCGTTTTTAACTCTTTGCGACGGATTTGCAACCGGATTTTTAAATTTGATTTTAAGCAATTATTATTATTCTTTGCGATCGAATACAGACTGAATTTAAACGATGGCATATAATTTTAAGACTGTTTTGTGACCAGACTGACAATAGTGGTTAAAACATGAATGTTATATTCATATTTGGTCACAACTAAGTCCTATATTAGTGACAGTTTTTCTGGTCGCAAATTTGGGCTACAAATGTCCAATATTTCTGGTAGTGGTGTATATATTTGTTTAAAACATGAATGTTATATTCATATTTCTTGAACGGTCAAGGTACACGTCTCATCATTTATAATTTTTTGTGACAGTTTTGCGACAAAATTTATTTTATGATTAGTTATTAATATTTTTTGTGATCCATTATAGACGCAGTTGGAAATTTTGCAACCGTTTTGCGAGTTGCGACCGAAGTGACAGCAGTAACTAGTTTTGCAACTGTGCGATTTTGGTCGCAACTGAGTCGCTAAATTAGCAACAGTTTTTCTGGTCGCAATTTCGGCCACAAGTGACCAATTTTTATGGTAGTGATATATGTTTGTTTAAAACATCAATGTCATAATCATATTTCTTGCAAACAGTTTTGGTGAACGGCTTTGCTTGCAAAAACCCTGGTTCAGTTAAAGCGAGCGACTTCCACTTCAGGGGGCTACACATGATGGCAAACACCTCGAACCCACTCGGGTCCGGGGTGACACCAGTTACCGTGACACAGTTACCAGGACTCAACACTTTAGGAATCTCAATGGCACGTATTGACTATGCACCTTGGGGGATCAACCCGCCTCACACGCATCCGCGTGCTACTGAAATTTTGACCGTCTTGGAAGGCAGTCTCGAGGTCGGATTTATCACATCAAACGTCGAAAACCGTCACATTTCGAAGGTGTTACATAAAGGTGATGTTTTTGTTTTTCCCGTAAACCTCATACATTATCAAAGAAACGCCGGAAAAACAAACGCAGTCGCGATTGTGGCGTTAAGTAGCCAAAGCCCGGGGGTGATCCCAGTTGCGAATGCGGTTTTTGGTTCGAACCTGGATATATCTAATGATGTTCTTGCCAAGGCCTTCCAAACTAGTGATGATGTTATCAGTAACATCCGGTTCAAGTTTTAGATGCATCGAATGAGATTGGACGCTAAATATGTTTCCAACGAAAATCAGAAATGATAATTGTGTGTTCATGTTATTTTGTTTCAAGGATTGATCTTATTTAATTTTGTTTCTTATTGTATGTTTTATCTTTGCTATGTTCTCTTCTCTAATAGAAAATGTGTTTGTATGAATTTTGTGATGTGTCATATGTAAGGTGAACATGTGACAAGTTTGAACATATATTAGAATTCGTCGCAACTTTGCTACAGGTTAGCTATGAATTAGCTACCAATATATTATAGATGTGTTATGCTACTTTAGCTACGGATAGTCCGTCGCAAATTAGACGTGCAGTAAATTCAATAGCAAACTCGGAGAAAATTAGACGCTACAACAACCGTACCCAGTGAATCCCACTTATAGCAAAGCTATCGACAGAGTCTGGGGAGGTTGAGATGTAGGCAAGCCTTACCTCTATCCCAAGGAATAAAGAGGCTACTTCCGGTGAGACCCTAGCTCCAACGCCATATCCATACATCAAAGTTACATCCAAACATACAAGGCACATAGCTACTTAAAAAAACAACATAAACATATTGCACTAAAGATATTTTTAGCAGGCTACCAAATAGACAATTAGTGACATACGACACAACATAAAAACACGCCGACAAACAATATGCAAAGGCCCCCAAAACACATCAATACTCTAAGCTCCTTAGAAAAGACCAGCAACCTAGGCTCCTAAAGAACGATTTTAATGTTAAACCAAACTATCGTCCTAAAAGTCCTTAACCTAAATCATATGTCTCACGTACTCCTATTATGGACCATGTCTTAAAGAGGTGCAATTCTAGTAGATCCTATCTGAAGAAAGTAGATGCTAATACGATAATTTATCAATATCCATAGCAAAAACGTAGCAAATTTAGAAAAATAAATATTTAGAAAAAAAAAAGCAAATTCGGTATTAACATCCTCAATTTCATCAATCTTCAATACTTCTATTTTCAGCCTTGAAACACTTAAATTATTAATTAAAATAATTTATGCATCTATATATGGTTTTAGTTTCATGGTTAGTCAATTTATAATTTTTAAAGTTTTGAAATAATAAATTGGTTTTGTTAATCATTAAAAAAAATAATCTTAAAAATTTGGCTAACCTGTTAAATTTAAAAAATCTATATAAGAGCGCACCTTTTACATGAATTTACTGATTCAGATTTTATCTAAAGTTTATCATGAATCTTATCTCTATGTTATTTCTGCATGCCCAAAGTTATTGTAAAATGGTATAGAATCAATAACAACAACTCAAACACAAACGAAATAGCGACAAAACAAGTGACGTAAATCATATTAGTTTACCCAAACCAAAAAAACCCTACCAAACCCGAGATCTTACCAAAAAATAAGATCTAATCAACAGAGTACAGATGATGATCAACTGATCAATCAAAAAAGAATACCAAACAATACAGATCCACACAGATCAAACAACAAGAAATACAATAGATCTCAACAGATCATAACAAGACTATAACAAATCTAACAACTGTATCCAGAGAGTTCTTCAACAAGTGTGTGTGATGAGAGAGAGATCTGATCGCCCAGAAACCCTAATCCACCTTTTATACCAGCATCTTTCAACTTTTCACAAAACCCCCTGCAATATTACATAACAACACAACAACTTCCAGAAATAAACAAAACACCCCCTTAGATTTATCCGGAACCAAACACAATACACCGACTTAAACCATAAGCCCAAATGACTTAAAACATAAGCCCATATTTTAATATTAAACCCAAAGACTTAAACCAAAAGAGTATAATGAATAAGCCCAAAACCTTACCAACAACAGTGTATGAATATGAACCAACCAATTATTCTCACCATTCCCCCATCATTTATACACTATATAAGTTGACCATTCCCAATTTATCGCACATAAGATTATGCACTTCACTACTAAGGCCCTTAGTCAAAACATCAGCAACTTGATTCTCAGAATCAATCTTAATAGGCTCAATTATACCACAGGCAATTTTCTCCCTTAAAAAATGTAAATCAAGTTCAAAGTGTTTAGTTCTCTCATAAAATACTGGATTCATAGAAATTGAAATAGCACTTTTACTATCACAAAAAAGTTTACAGGAAGACTACAAACAACCCCTAACTCACTTAACAAGTTCTTAAGCCAAATAACTTCACAAGAAGCAGAGCACATAGCCCTATACTCTGCTTCTGCAGTTGACCTAGCAACCACATTCTGTTTTTTACATTTCCAGGAAACAAGTGATTCCCCTAGAAATATACAATACCCAGTAACAGATTTTCGAGTACTTGTACACTTAGCCGAGTCAGAATCTACATATCCAATCAAGTCAAAATTTTGACCCTTTTTAAACACTAACCCTTTTCGTGGAGATTGCTTCAGGTATCGCAGTAATCTTAAAGCAATCTGCAGATGTGACTTAAGTGGAGTATGCATGTACTGACTAAGATACTGAACAACATAACTGATATCTGGTCTTGTAAGAGACAAGTAAATCAGTTTGCCTATGAATTTTTGATACCAAGAAACATTTTTTAATTCAACTTTAATTTTATTAGTTTTAGCAAGGACAACATGACTAAGTTCTATTGGTGTGCTAACTGGTTTACATCCCAAGTACCCAAACTCTGCTAATAACTCAAGACAGTATTTTCACTTATTAGGACATACATTTTTATTTTGGTACAATACTTCTATTCCCAAAAAATATTTAAGGATCCCAAGATCCTTGATTTTAAAACTATCACTTAACAACCCTTTAACTCTATTTATTTCATCAATACAATTTCCAGTAACAACAATATCATCCACGTATACCAAAAGTATAATAATAACATCAGAACTTTTCAACACAAGCAATGAGGATCACATAGACTTTGCACAAACCCAATATTAGTCAAAACTTCTATAAGTTTTTCATTCCACTTCCTAGGGGCTTGTTTAAGCCCATATAAAGATTTAACAAGTTTACAAACTTTGGTTTCATTTTTAGAATAATAACCCCGAGGCAAACTCATATAAACATCCTCAGTAATGGACCCATACAGAAAAGCATTGTTTACATCACGCTGAAACAATGACTAGTTATGTTCAACAGCTAATCTAATCACACTTTTCACAGTAACCATTTTCACCACCGGTGAAAATGTCTTACCAAAGTCCACTCCTTCTCTCTGACTATAGCCTTTAGCTACCAGTCTAGCTTTGTATCGCTCTATCTCACCATTTGATTTGTACTTAATCTTGTATATCCACCTACATCCTATTGGTTTTCTACCAGGAGGAAGATCAGCAAGAACCCATGTGTTATTTTTGTACAAAGCCTCCATTTCTAAGTTCATGGCTTTTACCCATAAAGGATTTTAGAAGCCTCATCATATGTATTAGGTTCTATACTCTTGTTTAAACTACTAACAAAGCACATTTATCGAAAGACAAACAGGAATAGTTCACAACCTTTTCTATCCCATATTTAACCTTCCCATCTAACACAAACTCACTAAACCGTTTTGGAACAGAGGTACTTCTAGATGATTTCCTAAGGTTTAGTACATTACCCTCAGTTGGGCTGGTCTCAACATTTGACCTCCCACTGTCCTCTGCCTCGCCAGTATTACCCTGCTGATCACTACTACTCACCTGCTCATGATAAACATGTTGTATATTGTCTACACTAGGAGCAGTGGCAGATGTAGAAGGTAATACTGGCTGCTGATCATCACGGAAAGATCATGAGAACCAATCTACTGTAACCTCAGTTGTAAGTGTCTCATAGGAGTCAAAGAAATTAGCATGATTTAAGTTTTTATCATAAAAACATTCAGTTTTATCACTCTGAGTTTTAAAAGGATATACACTTTCATAGAACTTAACACCTCTGGAATAAAACACCTTTTTTTGTATCCAGACTCCACAATTTATATCCTTTCTTAACATTAGAGTAACCAATTAAAACACACTTATTAGCATGATAAGCAAATTTATCTGACTCAGTTAAAATGGCACAAAAGCACAAACAACCAAAGTTCCTTAAATGCAAATAAGAGGGTGCAAAACCAAACATAACTTCATATGGACTTTTACCACCTAATACTGATGAAGGTAACCTGTTGATTAAGTAAACAGTAGTCAGAATGCAATCTGACCATAACCTAAGAGGCAAACCTCCTTGAAACATCAAATCTCTAGTTGTGTTTAAAAGATGTCTGTGTTTCCTTTCCACCACACCATTCTGTTGTGGTGTATAGGAACAAGATGTCTGATGAAGAATACCTTTGGACTTACAAAACATTTGCATTTGATTATTAGTAAATTCAGTTCCATTATCACTCCTAAACACCTTAATCCTTTGTTTAAATTGTGTAAAAACAAGTTCATAAAAGTTACAAATATTTTCAAAAACTTCAGTTTTATTATTTAACAAGTAACACCAAACAGTTCTAGAATAATCATCCACTACTGTAAGAAAATATTTATATCCTTCATAACTTGTGAATTTTATAAGGACCCCATAAGTCTAAATGAATTAAGTTTCCTACAGATTTAGACTTATGTTCACTAAGGGGAAATGGAACCCTAACTTGTTTAGACCTATGACATACTTCACAATGACCATGATCAACACTTCTAACTTCAAGACTTTTTTTAACACAGCTAGCACTTGATCAGAAGGATGCCCTAATCTACTATGCCATACACTAGATTTAACAAAACTATTAAAACACACATTCATAGAATTACCATGATTACCCACAAAGTATAACCCATTATCTTGACTACCAGTCACCAGGATTTTCCTTGATTTGGAATCCTGTAGCACACAATTATTCTCATTAAACACTACAGAAACCTATTATCTTTGGCTAATCTATGAACAGACAAAAGATTGACATTATACCCAGGTACATAGAAAACATCCCTTAGAATTATATCATTAGTCAGTTTTATACCAATTTTCATAACCTTAACACTTGTACCATTAGGGTGCCCAACTTTAAGATCAAATTCAGAAACATCAACAATATTAAACATTTCTGTATCACTATAAACCATATGTTGACTAGCCCCAGAATCAACAATCCAATGAACACTACTCGTAAACATGTTCAAACTAGAACAACTAACAAAATTATTTACATAAACAGACTCACCTCCAACATTAGAACACTGAGTATCTGAACCACTGAAAACTCAACAACTTTGCAATCTGCTCAGATGTAAATGGTGAACCAGAAGTTCCCACAGTAGAAGAAGACCCAACAGACACATTATTAGATTTATTATTACTAGAACCAGTTTTAAATGACTGATTATTATTATTATTAGGTCTTCTTGTAAACCCTGGAGGATACCCTATAACTTCAAAACACCTTTCTACAGTATGTCCTAACATGTTACAGTGTGAGCATTTTAAATTTGGATTAGGACCCCTTTGATTTGAACTCTCCTTTTAGAATCAAAAACTTGATTAGGTTTAGACACAAAAGACACAGGCTGACTCTTAGACCCATTGCTAGACAACCTATGTGATTCCTCCCTAGAAACCACAGAAAAGGCAACCTTGACAGATGGAAATGATTCTCTGGTTAATATGTTTGTCCTTACAGGTTGGTAAATATCATCTAAACCCATAAGAAATTGCATTAGTTTGATTAATGCAGAAAAATAATTATAATCTTTTGCTGCTTTAAAGAACAAGTAGGCAACTTAAGCATTGCATCAAATTGTTTCCACATAGTAGTTAACCTATTATAGTAATCAGCAACTGAACTTCCATTTTGTGAGATACAATTTATTTTTTTATACAAATCATAAAACACAGAACCATCTATCTTATCATAGGTTTCTTTTAAATCATCCCAAACCTCTGAGGCATATTTAGAGAACACTTGCCCCAAAAACAAATCATCAGCCACAGAATTTAAAAGCCAAATTAAAACAACAGAATTACACCTGTCCCACTGACTAGCAAGAACTTCATCATCCACAGACTTTTTACAACTTCCATCTATAAGACCAAACTTATTCTTAGCTTCTAAGGCAAATTTCATAGAACTAGACCAGACAGCATAGTTTTCAGTTCCCTTCAACTTAACACTAACTATGGTCAAAGCACTGGAATCACTAGGATGAAGATATAATGGATCACCAATGTCAAGTTTAGTTATTAATGTCACAGACGAACTAGGAATATCATCACCAGCCATTTTAAACAAAAAAAAAACAACAAGAACATATCAGAATCAGAATATCAAACACACAACACAAGACACATGCAAGACTGTATCAGAGGCCAGATTCCAGGTTCATCACTTTGTAGGTGCCTGGACAAGCATAATACAGTTGTAAACCAACAAACAGATTTATGAAAGATGCAATACACCAATCAAACAGACTCGATCAAGTGCCGGCCCGACTAGTCCGGTAACAGCAATGCCTAGACCAACATATACAATGAACAACAATAATAAAGAGAAGAGCAAAGAATATTCTCACAATAAGCGTTTAACTCCCTCCAAGTGAATCTATGTTATAACCTTCTAGGGTTACAACATAGATTCAAGCAACAAACAAGAACACACCAGTTAGTTTGCTCTGAACCTTCTAGGGTTTAGAGACTAACACAGCCTTCAACTCCAGAAACAGAGATCTTCTCCTTTACAAAATCACAAACCCTAGCAAGGGTTATAATGGCACCAGATCTACACAGATCTATCAAGATCTATATCTGCACACACTTCATGAAACTATCAAAACATTTCAATCACAAAGAAAAACAAAACATACACAGCGGAAACACCAGAATCATACACAGGAGCTACCCATGCGCTCTGATACCATGTAAAATGGTATAGAATCAATAGCAACAACTCAAACACAAACGAAATAGCGACAAAACAAGTGACGTAAATCTTATTAGTTTACCCAAACCAAAAAAACCTACCAAACCCTAGATCTTACCAAAAAATAAGATCTAGTCAACAGAGTACATATGATGATCAACTGATGAAATATCAGTTGATCAATCAGAAAAGAATACCAAACAATATAGATCCACACGGATCAAACAACAAGAAATACAATAGATCTCAACAGATCATAACAAGACTATAACAAATCTAACAACTGTATCCAGAGAGTTCTTCAACAAGTGTGTGCGATGAGAGAGAGATCTGATCGCCCAGAAACCCTAATCCACCTTTTATACTAGCATTTCACAAAACCCCCTGCAATATTACATAACAACACAACAACTTCCAGAAATAAACAAAACACCCCCTTAGATTTATCCGGAACCAAACATAATACACCGACTTAAACCATAAGCCCAAATGACTTAAAACATAAGCCCATATTTTAATATTAAGCCCAAAGACTTAAACCCAAAAAGAGTATAATAAATAAGCCCAAAACCTGTACCAACAATAGTGTATGAATGAACCAAACCAATTATTCTCAACAGTTACGCTATGGCCCAATAGCTTCATTATCAACTTAAATACACTGTTTAAAATATTAGCAGTCCACTTAGGCATATAAGGTCAAATAAGGAGATGTGATTCTTAAACTCACTAATCAACTTAGTTTTGGTCCATTTAAACCCATATTTAATTTAACCCGACTAACCCTGTGTAACCTAATTGAAAACTTCAAATTTTAAACTTAATTAAATAACAAAATTCTTTCATGGTAAGTGGCGGGAAAAGTAAAAAGCTAAAGGCCGATAGGCTATTTCATTCTCGTATGCCCGTTTTAAAGGCTAAGGGTCTAGTCGCACAAGGCCCCTGAATTCTCTAGGAGTCCTTATTAAATACAAGACCTTGAAACTTATTGGACAGACCCTTCTAATGAACTAAAAGGAAATATTCAATGAAATGCCTAAAATACCCTTCATTCTTGTAAACAAACAATCACTACCTATCATCTTGTAACAATTGCATTTTGGAAGGCATGCTTTTATTTTCATTTTTACAAAATACAGAGTTTAAGATTTCATAATTCTACATATGAATGAATGCTAATCATGTAAGGAGTGTGTTTCCTGGTCCTCTGTATAACGACATGTCTAAATCGACCCTCTTATAGAAAATACCTCGTATCTATACATGTCTACGAATGGGCATTTTTTCCATTGTTCATTTATTTATGTTGGATGACAGAACGAAAGAAGTTGTTAGATCTTGTGGGCTCGAGGTTGAGGGGATACCCGTAGTTTTATCGGTCTAAGTTTCAAGCCCATTTTTTCAGGGTAAAGAAGCTCAGGATCAATGCAAGACGGGTCAAGTGGGCTCCTCGGGCTATTACTATACCAGCATGGTCTATACAATCCAAATCCCTTTAGAAAATTTTCAAGGGGATCAACATTGCATGAGGTTGTTCTTGTGTCACCATTGATCCACATGCATGTACCTTCATCACCAAATCATCAAAGATAAATAATAATAATAATAATAATAATAATAATAATAATAATAATAATAATAATAACAACAATAATAATAATAATAATAATATCCATTAGTTACCACAGTCGTGTCACTGAATAAACACATGGAAAATCGTTTTTGATAAAAAAATCATCGCACATAGAAAAAAGTTTTTAATTAAAATCATCGCGATGCGTAATGTTTTCTTTGTTTATTCAGTCAAAGACGACGCTGTTAGAATCGCCTTTGTTTTTTTACTATTAAATCGGAAAATATGACGTTTTTAGTGTTTTGAAAGGGTAAATATGATATTGTTAAATTTAGATAAAAGCTAATTCTTTCATTTTCATTTTGTGGGTCCCATTTATTTATATAGTTAATAAACAAATATATACGTGGTTAAGGGTGTATTATATATATTGATTAGGAAAATATAGAAAGTTAAAAGAGTAGTGATGAATAAACAAACAAACATACCTCAACTAAAGCAGAACAATTTGTACCCAATTTTTCAGCTATCTGTAGGGCTTCATCATGAAAGGGAGAACTGTCGCCAACGAATATAATCGTTTTGCATTCTAAACTCTTTAATTCTTCGGTAATGTCGCGTCTCCTACTCATTAAGAAATATATATAAAAAAACTAAGAGTCTTAGCCATTTAACAACAAAGACTCTTGTAAGGAGTTACATTTAGAGGTGGCGGGCTTGTAAACAGGTTGGTTCGTGTTGACCCGAGACACTATTTGTCCATAATCTTGTTTTCTTTACATATAACGAGTGTCTGAGATTTCTTACTAATCCAATTTTTTTTATTAATCCATTTACAAGTAAATGGGTCAAAATTGTCACCTCTAGCATGGGAAATGGATTCGGGTTGAAACTAGTTAGTTTTTTGGACAAGTCAAAAGGGGCTGGACTGCGTTAGTCCATTTAAAAAAATAATTAATTTGTTAAGTTATGATCACAAAAACATTATTATTACATAATAATCTAGATGTTTAAAAAACTAATTTAGAAGATTGTATGCACCAAAAACATGTTATTTTACAACTTTTTAACTTGTTTGAACCATTTGACTCATTCCTCTTTTAAGCTAAAATGTTTTAATTTTTGATTCGTTTAAGATCAAACAAAAGTCAGATTGACCCATGTATAAGTAAATAAGTCAAAACTGCCACCCTGGTTACAAATATCTATCAACCATAACTTATGTATACCCATCGATAGCTTGAAGATACCGCCACACGTTAATACTGTCTCTCGTCCAATAACCGATTTAACGAGAGTAACTCTACCGGCGAAGGAAAGAGTTCTAGATTTCCATGTCGATAGTTTATCGTGAAATTTGTCAACCATGGCTTTCCAACTACTAATGCGGTTCATATTCATTCCCACAGGTAAGCCAAGATACACAAAAGGAAGATCCCCTTTTGCATCCCAAAATACCCGCCATGCTCAAGATTTCAATGTTTGTTACCCCTATCCCGATAACCTTACTTTTAGTTAGATTCACCTTGAGACCGGATGCCATGAAGAAGCACCTTAGATCTCTATTAAGGTTCCTAAAGTTTCTTTCCGACCATTCTCCAACGAAGAGCGCTTCATCCGCCTAGAAGAGGTGAGACAACTTCGGCCTGTTTCTAGGTAAGTCTAACCCAACAAAAGTCCCCGACGTAACCGCTTTTCGCATCATCACATTAAGCCCTTCCATGACCAAGGTTAAGAGGAAAGGCGATAACGGATCCCCTTGCCTAAGTCCTCGCCGTAGCTCAAATTCGCTTGTAGGGGAACCATTAACTAGATTAGATGTACGGCTCGTGAAGAGAATTCCCATTATCCAATTATTCCACTTAGGCGGGAAGCCCATGTGGTGCATCACATTAACAAGAAAGTTCCATGCCACACTATCATACGCCTTCTCGAAATCCACCTTAAAAAGCATGCACATCTTCTTACATCTTTTAGCCCACGAGACAACCTCGTTGACTATAAGCGGGCCATCTAGAATGTTTCTCCCTTTGATAAAGGCTGATTGAACCGGGTCCACAATCGAATCCACCACTTTCTTGAGCCTATTGGCTAGGGCCTTTGAAACCACTTTAGTGATCGACCCAATAAGAGATATCGCGCGATAGTCGGATAGAGTCAACGGATCCGCCACTTTAGGAATTAAGGCAATAAAAGAGGCATTGCATGGCTTGCTAATAGCCCCATGGACAAAGAATTCTTCCATTACGTCACGGATTAGAGGGCCCATTTTATCCCAATAACGTTTGAAGAAAGCAAATGAGAAGCCATCCAGGCCTGGTGACTTATCATTCCCACATTCCCAAACCGCCTTTTTAATTTCTTCAGCCGAAAAGCGAGCCATCAGAAATCTGCTATTCCCCTCTGTTAGCCGTGAGAAACCGTCCCCCGTCATCTTTGGCCTACACGCAATCGGTTCCTTATACTTCTCTTTGAAATATTCTAGGACCGTAGATTTAATTACATCCGGGCGATTTTCCCACATTCCATTGATAAAAATTCCATTCAGTTTATTCTTTGCTTTCCTACTATTGATAACCCCATGAAAATAAGTCGAATTTTCATCGCCATGCGCCACCCACTCGAGTTTAGCCCTTTGTTGAAGGTCTTTATTTTTTGTCCATTCCCACTTTCTGATTTCTAAGATCTGCTCCTTTCATAATTTCCGTTCCGGCTCAGTTAGCAAACGGGTTTCGGCCGGATCTTCTAGTCTATTCACCACACCTTTAGCTTCAATTAACTTTCCTTCTTCACTCGTCTGTACTCTTTTTCTCCAGTCCTTTAAGAGTTTTTTAATTGTCTTCAGTTTATTTAATAAACAGAGGTCCTTCAGCCTCGCCCCACCACCCCGATCCCAACCGTTACTCAAGATAGTGTCAAGCTCAGCCTCTCCAAGCCAACTGTTGAAAAAGCGAAACGGCACGGGTCCAAAATTTAAAACGGATGTGGACAAAATTACCGGGGAATGGTCCGATACATCTCTGTCAAGGACCGTAACCGTTGCCGCCGGCCACTTATTAAAGAACCTCTCGCAAACCAGCACCCTATCTAACTTGCTAAGCCATAAACCGTCGGCGGACATGAAAGTAAACTTCCTTCCGCCCATAGGATACTCGGCCATACCTACAGAAGCAATGAAGTTATTAAACGCAAGAGCATTCCCAGCAACGAACTCAGAGTTGAATCTCTCTTCCGCATTCCGCACATCATTAAAGTCGCCCAACATAATCCACTTCCCAGAAAAGGATTCTTTAAGTGCAAGCAGGTCCGTCCACACTCTCCTTCTATGAACCGCGTCAACCGGGGCATACACATTAACAACGTGCGTTATTTCTTCCTCGCCAAGTACCAAACCGCTAACGAGAATAAAAGACTGCCCAGTCACTACATTATCGATTCTGAACATCGCTGAATTCCATAACGAGAACAGACCGGCCTTCAGCGTAGACCACAACTTTCCCATACGGAGACCGATCCCAAAACCTCCCCAGAACAGGTCCGAAATGTCTCTCATTTGGGTCTCTTAGACCGCAATAAACGAGATCCGATGTTCACGCTTAAGATGCCTAATCTTTCTCGCCTTGTCCATACCCCTTGATGTCAAAAGAAAGAAAATTCATTTTGACAACATCTTCTCCTGCTCCTCCATAAGATTTTCTCTAACCATGTCTTCAAACTTTTCCATAACCTCTTTAACGACATCTCTATCTATTAAAATTGTTGCAGCCGAGGCACAATCTGATTGCAACTCCGGCTCCTCCATCCAGTCAGACCACTCCAATCCCCTTTGTTAAAAGCCCACTCCCCAAGGCCCAAAGGCCACATTAAGGTCCAACCCGACATTTCCTTGGCACGTGACTTCATCTCCCCCAACTTTTGAACATTTCCCTCCCTGGTCCCCCGTCAAACATGTCAGCAGAAATAATCTTCTTTCCGTGGTCCCCAAGCGCACCACTTTCCATGCACACCTTTTCGTCTACCCTATCCTCAAAAGCGCCCCATGCACCTCGCCGTCTTCCATCACCGCCGGTGTAGAAACCAAAGGACGCTTCCCACCGGCTGAAACCTTCACCGGTTTGGCACCGTCCGAAAGCCCGGAAAAACCTGGCACACCTCCTCAACCCAGATCTGAAAGACTTTACTTCCCCACATGATATCCAACAGCTATGAAATACGGTGTAACATTTGTCAAAAAACGGGTTTCCAAACCCGCTCCGTTTTGTAATCGAATATCAAGTTATAAATGTCACGTTGCGTATTTATAGCTATTTTAATTTTTAATGATGCATAATTAATAAACAAACTAAACTATAAAAGTTAAAATTGATAAAAAGTAAAAATAAAATAATTAAAAAGAGAATGAGGCTGCCGGGACTCGAACCCGGGTCAGCCGGAAAAGAACTCAAAGCTTTATCACACACACATATCACCACTCCGCCACTTGTTTTCTGTAAACATTAGGAAACAATTAAATTTTATTATCTATCACAAATAAATCCGGTTACGCCAACTGTAACCGAAATCGGTCACCAAACGTCCAAAAACGTTTGATAATACGCGGTTTACCGATTATTACCGCTACACCGACGTTTTCAATCAAGTTGCTTTGAATGAACTTGAATTCTAGAAGTGAATCGGTTTTTATAACCGAAAACTTTCAATTCCAAAATTACTTCAATCTTTGTTCTCTCTCACGACTCAAACACACTCGGAAAGCTCTCAATTACATTTCCGCACAATTTTCAGTTCGCCGGAGAATCTAATTGGACTCGCCGGACTTTCGCCGGAAAACCGTATTCTCCATCAAAACAGTAAGTCTTTCAATTCTTTCGTGGTCAATCAATTGTTAAGCTATTGCTAACCCAAACCTTTCAATCGGAATCAAATTCAGACGTCGTTATCGGATAATTCCTGCTCGCCGGAAAACCTCTGAAAGTTCTTATCTTCCTCTGTAAAACGGTATGGACATTCAAACCTTCTGTTAACTCTTGTTTAACACTTCAATTCCACAATGAGCTAATCAAAACTGTTAAATTGCTCGCTCAGTTGAAGTTCATAAAAACAGAGACGACGCCTTGCCGGAATTCTGAGACAAATCATTCCTCCGGTATGTTTGCTTCCAACACCGTCTCTGCCATTTCATTTTAGTCTTGTGAATGTTGTTAATCGTTTTAAAACAAGAAACAGTTGGGTAAATTGCTGTCTGTAAAAATTAGCGAAGAAGATGAACTGTGTTAACATTATAAGGATAATTAAAATCGGTATTTTAAACGGGTTAGACACACAGTCCAGCGGTGGACTATGTGCAAACAATACGCACACGCCGCGAGTTTGATCCCTGATACACACTCCCTCTCTGTAATAAGGATGTTTTATTTTTCTAACTGAACCGGATTAACTTACGTTAGATGTTAAGTATAATAAAAAATCTGTATATTAACCAAGTTAAACACACAGTCCAGCGGTGGACTGTGTGCAAACGTTAAAGCACAGGTCCCGGGTTCGAGACCTGTTGGTGACACCGGTTCGATGATTTAAGATATTTTTGAAAATAAAAGAATTTTGAATAAACTGAGTTAGTATATAAGTATAATTAAAAACAGAATTATTTCAGGTTAGACACGTAGCTCAGTTGGTAGAGCTGCGTGCACGCGAACGGGAGGTCTCGGGTTCGAGCCTCCCCCGGCGCATACAATTACACAATAAAACCGGTCAACAAGTCAAACGGTCAACGGTCAACGGTCAATGCAAAAGTCAACATATTTTTATATTTTTATTTATTTAATTTAATTTAAAAATCAATTAAAAATACTTAAAAATAATGTTTTTAAAGTTAGGAAATAGCCTTAAACTCACAAAAATATATCTAAAAATCCTATTAAAATTATCAATAAAATCCACTCATTTACTATATTTTCGGTTATTATTTAGGTTAGTTAATACTCGTCGTTCAATCCTTCCAACTCGTGCGCATCTCAACATCTCCAACCAAACGCACCCAATGTGAGTGAATCTTTACAAATTCCCCGTTTTAATCACGTTTTTGGGGTGTATCATGTGTCTTGCCATTTATTATATTTAAATCATTGTGCATACATCATATCATGAACAAATGTGTATTCAGCTTGTTTCAACTGTTGTGTGGTGATTGTTAGATTTTATTTATCATTTTCAGTACATGCAATTTCATAGGCCGCCGCTCCCCATTACATTATGAGCGTTGAGCATGTTCCCCATTACATTATGAGCGTGAAACTGGCGTTCCAACATACGATCGGCTCCGTTTGATTGAGCCTATATCGCACAGACATTTATCATTTTCAGTACATGCAATACGATCAGCTCCGTTTGATTGAGCCTTGATCGCACAGTTTCATTCATGTTATTTATTGTATGATGTTGGTATGTTATTGTATGTTATTATATGTTATTGTATGTTATAGTTTGTGATTGTTATTGCCACTGTTTGATTATTTACATTTGCTCACTTATGTTTATGCACAATTTTTCCTTGATAAAATAACAAGAAAATCAATAATAAATGTTTATCTAACAAGGTTCACTCGCCAACTTATGTTGACCCAAAAACCCCATTTTTACACATGATACAAGTGAACCAGCTGCAGCAAGAAACACATAGGATTGGCCTAGAAGAATAATCTGATTTAGAGCTTGGAATTGTTTAGTTGGTTATTTTTCTTTGTATTTGTATGGACATGTTTGGTATTGAGAATGTAATTTTGACTTTAATAAATATGAAACATATTAGTAAATATCATGAGCTTTGGTGATAACCCAATTACGCCCCGACTCTTATTCCGCTGCGGGTCGGGGTGTGACATACGGTTTCCATGGTTGATCAGGATTGCCATTGTCCCTTCACCCCAAGAGGTGTCACCAGCGTTGGCCGTAGAAAGCCTAATTAACCGGCCAAACATCTCCCCGATTCTGTTAAGCACCCTAGCTTCCCACAACAACGGAGAAACCCCTTTAATCTTAAGGTTAGCCACCCACATATCCCAGAATTCGAGCGAAACACACCACCTAGACCAGTGTTGCCGCCAATCTCCCAGAAAGTTATTGGCAGCACCTGAGTGCGAGAAGATCAGGAGGAACCGAAGACCACCCAGGTGTTTCAGTTCCAAACACCCTAGCTCAGCTAAGCATAAGACATCTCGGAACCCGCTCAAACTCTCATCGTCTTTTAACTCCCCCACCAACACCCTCTCCTTCCATTCCACAAAAGGAAGGTCAACGACATCAGACACGAAGGTTCTACCATGGACATCTGTAACGTTTACCGGCCTCAGTGGTTCTTGACACGGGTTGCCTTTCTGTTGATTGTGTTGCTGATATTGAGGAAGATGTTGTCCATGGTGGTCCACAACCCCCGAGCTCCACACAGGGTGTTGATTAGCAATCCTCCTGCTCCGTCTTGGTTGAACCTGGCAAGATTAACCCCAGTAACTGCACCATCAATCCTAACCTTAGATAATTCCAGCACCCAATCCCGCAAGTGAGCAGCATTTTCTAGCCTAAGAAACCCGAATTTGTTTCCAGCTGAATCCACCTTCTTAGGCACGTATGCATCTGAAACATTTTTGAACTGGCCAAAGGCCTCTTTGAGTCTATCACACATGTCACACGTTGGTGGGAGGTTGGAGATAAAGAAGGTAGTTTCTTTCCTCTTCCCTTCGCCTGTCTTTCGCTTCCTGTTTCTTCATTCTCTTACTTTTCGCCTCACACCACGAAGGTTCATATGCTCTCCCATCCTGACCTAGTCTTCTTAACTCTTCTGCCTTCCGCCTCCTCAAATCTTCGATATTCTCATAGAACTCATCTCTTGGCACCTTCTCCTTAGCTCTCCCTTTCCCATTATTCTCTCTTGAAAAACTTGATAGAAAGATTTCTAACCTTTCAAATACCAAATAAAAATAACAGTACAACATTTTATATAAGTATCTTGTATAATACTTTTTCCCTAGAACCACCGTTTGTATTCGACTTCCATAGAAATTTCATATGAATTTAATTCCAACCCGACCCCGAGTCTTACAGTGTTGAATGCACTTTTATTCTTTCTCTTTCCTCCCTTATTCTAAAAAAGGGGATAAAAGAGAAAAGAGGGGCTGGTATTTAAATGTATTTAACGTGTTAAACATAAAAGGGGTTTTCATATGTTTTCATACATGTATTTAAACACGTTAATGTCACTGTCCAAAAGTGTAACGAAGTTTGTGTTTATGGCCTACGCGGTCCCGTCACAGTGCCCTGGAAACTTTGCTCGTTAGTCTATAAAATGGAGAGTCGGTTGATTAAAATATCATTTTCCACTAGTGTTATAAAAATATGTGGAACTGGAAAGATATAATTTTATATTCTTATTGTTTCTTAGTCATCGCCATATGGCAGATAATAACATGACAATCACAAAACTTCACCTTAAAAACCTTCGTTTTCTCTTTGTTCCTGCGTAACATGAATCTTTCAAATATTCATAGGACGGCATCATTTTACACTATATAACTGACTTAATCCATCTACAACATATTCAATCAACTCGATCCAAATCCTTTTGATCCATCAATGGCTCGTGTTTTTTGCTCGTTTGCGCTTCTAGCTCTCGCTTTCTCGGTAGCCATGGCCACAGACCATAGTCCCCTTCAAGATTTCTGTGTCGCGGACTTGAATGGTCAAGGTATGCTATTTGTTTCTTCGTTTTTAAACTCTTTGCGACGGATTTGCAACCGGATTTTTAAATTTGATTTTAAGCAATTATTATTATTCTTTGCGATCGAATACAGACTGAATTTAAACGATGGCATATCATTATACAGACTGAATTTAAACGATGGCATATCATTTTAAGACTGTTTTGTGACCAGACTGACAATAGTGGTTAAAACATGAATGTTATATTCATATTTGGTCACAACTAAGTCCTATATTAGTGACAGTTTTTTCTGGTCGCAAAGTTGGGCTACAAATGTCCAATATTTCTAGTAGTGCTGTATGTTTAAAACATGAATGTTATATTCATATTTCTTGAACGGTCAAGGTACACGTCTCATCATTATAATTTTTTGTGACAGTTTTGCGACAAAATTTATTTTATGATTAGTTATTAATATTTTCTGTGATCCATTATAGACGCAGTTGGAAATTTTGCAACCGTTTTGCGAGTTGCGGCCGAAGTGACAGCAGTAACTAATTTTGCAACTGTGCGATTTTGGTCGCAACTGAGTCGCTAAATTAGCAACAGTTTTTCTGGTCACAATTTCGGCCACAAGTGACCAATTTCAATGGTAGTGATATATGTTAGTTTAAAACATCAATGTCATAATCATATTTCTTGCAAACAGTTTTGGTGAACGGCTTTGCTTGCAAAAACCCTGGTTCAGTTAAAGCGAGCGACTTCCACTTCAGGGGGCTACACATGATGGCAAACACCTCGAACCCACTCGGGTCCGGGGTGACACCAGTTACCGTGACACAGTTACCAGGACTCAACACTTTAGGAATCTCAATGGCACGTATTGACTATGCACCTTGGGGGATCAACCCGCCTCACACGCATCCGCGTGCTACTGAAATTTTGACCGTCTTGGAAGGCAGTCTCGAGGTCGGATTTATCACATCAAACGTCGAAAACCGTCACATTTCGAAGGTGTTACATAAAGGTGATGTTTTTGTTTTTCCCGTAAACCTCATACATTATCAAAGAAACGCCGGAAAAACAAACGCAGTCGCGATTGTGGCGTTAAGTAGCCAAAGCCCGGGGGTGATCCCAGTTGCGAATGCGGTTTTTGGTTCGAACCCGGATATATCTAATGATGTTCTTGCCAAGGCCTTCCAAACTGTGATGATGTTATCAGTAACATCCGGTTCAAGTTTTAGATGCATCGAATGAGATTGGACGCTAAATATGTTTCCAACGAAAATCAGAAATGATAATTGTGTGTTCATGTTATTTTGTTTCAAGGATTGATCTTATTTAATTTTGTTTCTTATTGTATGTTTTATCTTTGTTATGTTCTCTTCTCTAATAGAAAATGTGTTTGTATGAATTTTGTGATGTGTCATATGTAAGGTGAACATGTGACAAGTTTGAACATATATTAGAATTCGTGGCAACTTTGCTACAGGTTAGCTATGAATTAGCTACCAATATATTATAGATGTGTTGTGCTACTTTAGCTACGGATACGTGCATTAAATTACAATAGCAAACTCGGAGAAAATTAGACGCTACAACAACCGTACCCAGTGAATCCCACTTATAGCAAAGCTATCGACAGAGTCTGGGGAGGTTGAGATGTAGGCAAGCCTTACCTCTATCCCAAGGAATAAAGAGGCTACTTCCGGTGAGACCCTAGCTCCAACGCCATATCCATACATCAAAGTTACATCCAAACAACAAGGCACATAGCTACTTAAAAAACAACATAAACATATTGCACTAAAGATATTTTTAGCAGGCTACCAAATAGACAATTAGTGACATACGACACAACATAAAAACACGCCGACAAACAATAACATGCAAAGGCCCCCAAAACACATCAATACTCTAAGCTCCTTAGAAAAGACCAGCATCCTAGGCTCCTAAAGAACGATTCTAATGTTAAACCAAACTATCGTCCTAAAAGTCCTTAACCTAAATCATATGTCTCGACAAACTCCTATTATGACCATGTCCTTAAAGAGGTGCAATTCTAGTAGATCCTATCCTGAAGAAAGTAGATGCTAATACGATAATTTATCAATATCCATAGAAAAAACGTAGCAAATTTAGAAAAAAAAATATTTAGAAAAAAAAAAAAGCAAATTCCGTATTAACATCCTCAATTTCATCAATCTTCAATACTTCTATTTTCAGCCTTGAAACACTTAAATTATTAATTAAAATAATTTATGCATCTATATATGGTTTTAGTTTCATGGTTAGTCATTTTATAATTTTTAAAGTTTTGAAATAATAAATTGGTTTTGTTGATCATTAAAAAAAATAATCTTAAAAATTTGGCTAACCTGTTAAATTTAAAAAATCTATATAAGAGCGCACCTTTTACATGAATTTACTGATTCAGCTTTTATCTAAAGTTTATCATGAATCTTATCTCTATGTTATTTCTGCATGCCCAAAGTTATTGTAAAATGGTATAAAATCAATAACAACTCAAACACAAACGAAATAGCGACAAAACAAGTGACGTAAATCTTTTAGTTTACCCAAACCAAAAAATCCCTACCAAACCCGAGATCTTACCAAAAATAAGATCTAATCAACAGAGTACAGATGATGATCAACTGATCAATCAAAAAAGAATACCAAACAATACAGATCCACACAGATCAAACAACAAGAAATACAATAGATCTCAACAGATCATAACAAGACTATAACAAATCTAACAACTGTATCCAGAGAGTTCTTCAACAAGTGTGTGTGATGAGAGAGAGATCTGATCGCCAGAAACCCTATTCCACCTTTTATACCAGCATCTTTCAACTTTTCACAAAACCCCCTGCAATATTACATAACAACACAACAACTTCCAGAAATACACAAAACACCCCCTTAGATTTATCCGAAACCAAACACAATACACCGACTTAAACCATAAGCCCAAATGACTTAAAACATAAGCCCATATTTTAATATTAAGCCCAAAGACTTAAACCCAAAAGAGTATAATGAATAAGCCCAAAACCTGTACCAACAACAGTGTATGAATATGAACAACCAATTATTCTCAACATTCCCCCATCATTTATACACTATATAAGTTGACCATTCCCAATTTATCGCACATAAGATTATGCACTTCACTACTAAGGCCCTTAGTCAAAACATCAGCAACTTGATTCTCAGAATCAATCTTAATAGGCTCAATTATACCACAGGCAATTTTCTCCCTTAAAAAATGTAAATCAATTCAAAGTGCTTAGTTCTCTCATAAAATACTGGATTCATAGAAATTGAAATAGCACTTTTACTATCACAAAAAAGTTTACAGGAAGACTACAAACAACCCCTAACTCACTTAACAAGTTCTTAAGCCAAATAACTTCACAAGAAGCAGAGCACATAGCCCTATACTCTGCTTCTGCAGTTGACCTAGCAACCACATTCTGTTTTTTACATTTCGAGGAAACAAGTGATTCCCCCAGAAATATACAATACCCAGTAACAGATTTTCGAGTACTTGTACACTTAGCCGAGTCAGAATCTACATATCCACTCAAGTCAAAATTTTGACCCTTTTTAAACACTAACCCTTTTCCTGGAGATTGCTTCAGGTATCGCAGTAATCTTAAAGCAATCTGCAGATGTGACTCAAGTGGAGTATGCATGTACTGACTAAGATACTGAACAACATAACTGATATCTGGTCTTGTAAGAGACAAGTAAATCAGTTTGCCTATGAATTTTTGATACCCTGAAACATTTTTTAATTCAACTTTATTTTTATCAGTTTTAGCAAGGACAACATGACTAAGCTCTATTGGTGTGCTAACTGGTTTACATCCCAAGTACCCAAACTCAGCTAATAACTCAAGACAGTATTTTCACTGATTAAGACATACATTTTTATTTTGGTACAATACTTCTATTCCCAAAAAATATTTAAGGATCCCAAGATCCTTGATTTTAAAACTATCACTTAACAACCCTTTAACTCTATTTTTTCATCAATACAATTTCCAGTAACAACAATATCATCCACATATACCAAAAGTATAATAATAACATCAGAACTTTTCAACACAAACAATGAGTGATCACATAGACTTTGCACAAACCCAATATTAGTCAAAACTTCTATAAGTTTTTCATTCCACTTCCTAGGGGCTTGTTTAAGCCCATATAAAGATTTAACAAGTTTGCAAACTTTGGTTTCATTTTTAGAATAATAACCCCGAGGCAAACTCATATAAACATCCTCAGTAATGGACCCATACAGAAAAGCATTGTTTACATCAAGCTGAAACAATGACCAGTTATGTTCAACAGCTAATCTAATCACACTTTTCACAGTAACCATTTTCACCGCTGGTGAAAATGTCTCACCAAAGTCCACTCCTTCTCTCTGACTATAGCCTTTAGCTACCAGTCTAGCTTTGTATCGCTCTATCTCACCATTTGATTTGTACTTAATCTTGTATATCCACCTACATCCTATTGGTTTTCTACCAGGAGGAAGATCAGCAAGAACCCATGTGTTATTTTGTACAAAGCCTCCATTTCTAAGTTCATGGCTTCTACCCATAAAGGATCTTTAGAAGCCTCATCATATGTATTAGGTTCTATACTCTTGTTTAAACTACTAACAAAGCACATATTATCCAAAGACAAACAGGAATAGTTCACAACCTTTTCTATCCCATATTTAACCTTCCCATCTAACACAAACTCACTAAACCGTTTTGGAACAGAGGTACTTCTAGATGATTTCCTAAGGTTTAGTACATTACCTCCAGATGGGTGGTCTCAACATTTGACCTCCCACTGTCCTCTGCCTCGCCAGTATTACCCTGCTGATCACTACTACTCACCTGCTCATGATAAACATGTTGTATATTGTCTACACTAGGAGCAGTGGCAGATGTAGAAGGTAATACTGGCTGCTGATCATCACTGGAAAGATCATGAGAACCAATCTACTTCAGTTGTAAGTGTCTCATAGGAGTCAAAGAAATTAGCATGATTTAAGTTTTTATCATAAAAACATTCAGTTTTATCACTCTGAGTTGTAAAAGGATATACACTTTCATAGAACTTAACATCTCTGGAATAAAACACCTTTTTTTGTATCCAGACTCCACAATTTATATCCTTTCTTAACATTAGAGTAACCAATTAAAACACACTTATTAGCATGATAAGCAAATTTATCTGACTCAGTTAAAATGGTACAAGCACAAACAACCAAAGTTCCTTAAATGCAAATAAGAGGGTGCAAAACCAAACATAACTTCATATGGACTTTTACCACCTAATACTGATGAAGGTAACCTGTTGATTAAGTAAACAGCAGTCAGAATGCAATCTGACCAAAACCTAAGAGGCAAACCTCCTTGAAACATCAAAGCTCTAGTTGTGTTTAAAAGATGTCTGTGTTTCCTTTCCACCACACCATTCTGTTGTGGTGTATAGGAACAAGATGTCTGATGAAGAATACCTTTGGACTTACAAAACATTTGCATTTGATTATTAGTAAATTCAGTTCCATTATCACTCCTAAACACCTTAATCCTTTGTTTAAATTGTGTAAAAACAAGTTCATAAAAGTTACAAATATTTTCAAAAACTTCAGTTTTATTATTTAACAAGTAACACCAAACAGTTCTAGAATAATCATCCACTACTGTAAGAAAATATTTATATCCTTCATAACTTGTGAATTTTATAAGGACCCCGTAAGTCTAAATGAATTAAGTCTCCTACAGATTTAGACTTATGTTCACTAAGGGGAAATGGAACCCTAACTTGTTTAGACCTATGACATACTTCACAATGACCATGATCAAAACTTCTAACTTCAAGACTTTTTTTTAACACAGCTAGCACTTGATCAGAAGGATGCCCTAATCTACTATGCCATACACTAGATTTAACAAAACTATTAAAACACACATTCATAGAATTACCATGATTACCCACAAAGTATAACCCATTATCCTGAATACCAGTCACCAGGATTTTCCTTGATTTGGAATCCTGTAGCACACAATTATTCTCATTAAACACTACAGAAACCTGATTATCTTTGGCTAATCTATGAACAGACAAAAGATTGACATTATACCCAGGTACATAGAAAACATCCCTTAGAATTATATCATTAGTCAATTTTATATACCAATTTTCATAACCTTAACACTTGTACCATTAGGGTGCCCAACTTTAAGATCAAATTCAGAAACATCAACAATATTAAACATTTCTGTATCACTATAAACCATATGTTGACTAGCCAACAATCCAATGAACACTACTGGTAAACATGTCCAAACTAGAACAACTAACAAAATTATTTACATAAACAGACTCACCTCCAACATTAGAACACTGAGTATCTGAACCACTTTTTTCTGCCACCAAACTCAACAACTTGGCAATCTGCTCAGATGTAAATGGTGAACCAGAAGTTCCCACAGTAGAAGAAGACCCAACAGATACATTATTAGATTTATTATTACTAGAACCAGTTTTAAATGACTGATTATTATTATTATTAGGTCTTCTTGTAAACCCTGGAGGATACCCTATAACTTCAAAACACCTTTCTACAGTATGTCCTAACATGTTACAGTGTGAGCATTTTAAATTTGGATTAGGACCCTTTGATTTGAAACTCTCCTTTTAGAATAAAAAACTTGATTAGGTTTAGACACAAAAGACACAGGCTGACTCTTAGACCCATTGCTAGACAACCTATGTGATTCCTCCCTAGAAACCACTAAAAAAGCAAACTTGACAGATGGAAATGATTCTCTGGTTAATATGTTTGTCCTTACAGGTTGGTAAATATCATCTAAACCCATAAGAAATTGCATTAGTTTGATTAATGCAGAAAAATCATTATAATCTTTTGCTGCTTTACAAGAACAAGTAGGCAACTTAAGCATTGCATCAAATTGTTTCCACATAGTAGTTAACCTATTATAGTAATCAGCAACTGAACTTCCATTTTGTGAGATACAATTTATTTTTTTATACAAATCATAAACCACAGAACCATCTATCTTATCATAAGTTTTTTTAAATCATCCCAAACCTCTGAGGCATATTTAGAGAACACTTGCCCCAAAAACAAATCATCAGACACAGAATTTAAAAGCCAAATTAAAACAACAGAATTACACCTGTCCCACTGCTAGCAAGAACTTCATCATCCTCAGACTTTTTACAACTTCCATCTATAAGACCAAACTTATTCTTAGCTTCTAAGGCAAATTTCATAGAACTAGACCAGACAGCATAGTTTTCAGTTCCCTTCAACTTAACACTAACTATGGTCAAAGCACTGGAATCACTAGGATGAAGATACAATGGATCACCAATGTCAAGTTTAGTTATTAATGTCACAGACGAACTAGGAATATCATCACCAGCCATTTTAAACAAAAAAAAAACAAGAACAAATCAGAATCAGAATATCAAACACACAAACACAAGACACATGCAAGACTGTATCAGAGGCCAGATTCCAGGTTTATCACTTGTAGGTGCTTGGACAAGCATAATACAGTTGCAAACCAACAAACATATTTATGAAAGATGCAATACACCAATCAAACAGACTCGATCAAGTGCCGGCCCGACTAGTCCGGTAACAGCAATGCCTAGACCAACATATACAATGAACAACAATAATAAAGAGAAGAGCAAAGAATATTCTCACAATAAGCGTTTAACTCCCTCCAAGTGAATCTATGTTATAACCTTCTAGGGTTACAACATAGATTCAAGCAACAAACAAGAACACACCAGTTAGTTTGCTCTGAACCTTCTAGGGTTTAGAGACTAACACAGCCTTCAACTCCAGAAACAGAGATCTTCTCCTTTACAAAATCACAAACCCTAGCAAGGGTTATAATGGCACCAGATCTACACAGATCTATCAGATCTTATTGCACACACTTCAAGAAACTATCAAAACATTTCAATCACAAAGAAAAACAAAACATACACAGCGGAAACTACCAGAATCATACACAAGAGCTACCCATGCGCTCTGATACCATGTAAAATGGTATAGAATCAATAGCAACAACTCAAACACAAACGAAATAGCGACAAAACAAGTGACATAAATCTTATTAGTTTACCCAAACCAAAAAAAACCCTACCAAACCCTAGATCTTACCAAAAAATAAGATCTAATCAACAGAGTACAGATGATGATCAACTGATGAAATATCAGTTGATCAATCAGAAAAGAATACCAAACAATACATATCCACACGGATCAAACAACAAGAAATACAATAGATCTCAACAGATCATAACAAGACTATAACAAATCTAACAACTGTATCCAGAGAGTTCTTCAACGATGAGAGAGAGATCTGATCGCCCAGAAACCCTAATCCACCTTTTATACCAGCATCTTTCAACTTTTCACAAAACCCCCTGCAATATTACATAACAACACAACAACTTCCAGAAATACACAAAACACCCCCTTAGATTTATCCGGAACAAAAAATAATACACCGACTTAAACCATAAGCCCAAATGACTTAAAACATAAGCCATATTTTAATATTAAGCCCAAAGACTTAAACCCAAAAAGAGTATAACGAATAAGCCCAAAACCTGTACCAACAATAGTGTATGAATGAACCAAACCAATTATTCTCAACAGTTACGCTATGGCCTAATAGCTTCATTATCAACTTAAATTCATTGTTTAAAATATTAGCAGTCCACTTAGGCATATAAAGTCAAATAAGGAGATGTGATTCTTAAACTCATTAATCTACTTAGTTTTGGTCCATTTAAACCCATATTTAATTTAACCCGACTAACCCTGTGTAACCTAATTGAAAACTTCAAATTTTAAACTTAATTAAATAACAAAATTCTTTCATGGTAAGTGGCGGGAAAAGTAAAAAGCTAAAGGCCGATAGGCTATTTCATTCTCGTATGCCCGTTTTAAGGGCTAAGGGTCTAGTCGCACAAGGCCCCTGAATTCTCTAGGAGTCCTTATTAAATACAAGACCTTGAAACTTATTGGACAGACCCTTCTAATGAACTAAAAGGAAATATTCAATGAAATGCCTAAAATACCCTTCATTCTTGTAAACAAACAATCACTACCTATCATCTTGTAACAATTGCATTTTGGAAGGCATGCTTTTATTTTCATTTTTACAAAATACAGAGTTTAAGATTTCATAATTCTACAAATGAATGAATGCTAATCATGTAAGGAGTGTGTTTCCTGGTCCTCTGTATAACGACATGTCTAAATCGACCCTCTTATAGAAATACCTCGTATCTATACATGTCTACGAATGGGCATTTTTCCATTGTTCATTTATTTATGTTGGATGACAGAATGAAAGAAGTTGTTAGATCTTGTGGGCTCGAGGTTGAGGGGATACCCGTAGTTTTATCGGTCTAAGTTTCAAGCCCATTTTTTCAGGGTAAAGAAGCTCAGGATCGATGCAAGACGGGCCAAGTGGGCTCCTCGGGCTATTACTATACCGGCATGGTCTATACAATCCAAATCCCTTTAGAAAATTTTCAAGGGGAATCAACATTGCATGAGGTTGTTCTTGTGTCACCATTGATCCACATGCATGTACCTTCATCACCAAATCATCAAAGATAAAATAATAATAATAATAATAATAATAATAATAATAATAAATTATAATAATAATACTATAATATATATAATAATATATAATAACAATAATAATAATATAATATCCATTAATTACCACAGTCGTGTTTTACACTGAATAAACACATGGAAAATCGTTTTTGATAAAAAATCATCGCACATAGAAAAAAGTTTTTGATTAAAATCATCGCGATGCGTAATGTTTTCTTTGTTTATTCAGTCAAAGACGACGCTGTTAGAATCGCCTTTGTTTTTTTACTATTAAATCGGAAAATATGACGTTTTTAGTGTTTTGAAAGGGTAAATATGATATTGTTAAATTTAGATAAAAGCTAATTCTTTCATTTTCATTTTGTGGGTCCCATTTATTTATATAGTTAATAAACAAATATATACGTGGTTAAGGGTGTATTATATATATTGATTAGGAAAATATAGAAAGTTAAAAGAGTAGTGATGAATAAACAAACAAACATACCTCAACTAAAGCAGAACAATTTGTACCCAATTTTTCAGCTATCTGTAGGGCTTCATCATGAAAGGGAGAACTGTCGCCAACGAATATAATCGTTTTGCATTCTAAACTCTTTAATTCTTCGGTAATGTCGCGTCTCCTACTCATTAAGAAATATATATAAAAAAACTAAGAGTCTTAGCCATTTAACAACAAAGACTCTTGTAAGGAGTTACATTTAGAGGTGGCGGGCTTGTAAACAGGTTGGTTCGTGTTGACCCGAGACACTATTTGTCCATAATCTTGTTTTCTTTACATATAACGAGTGTCTGAGATTTCTTACTAATCCAATTTTTTTTTATTAATCCATTTACAAGTAAATGGGTCAAAATTGTCACCTCTAACATGGGAAATGGATTCGGGTTAAAACTAGTTAGTTTTTTGGACAAGTCAAAAGGGGCGGACTGCATTAGTCCATTTAAAAAAATAATTAATTTGTTAAGTTATGATCACAAAAACATTATTACATAATAATCTAGATGTTTAAAAAACTAATTTAGAAGATTGTATGCACCAAAAACATGTTATTTTACAACTTTTTAACTTGTTTGAACCATTTGACTCATTCCTCTTTTAAGCTAAAATGTTTTTATTATTGATTCGTTTAAGATCAAACAAAAGTCAGATTGACCCATGTATAAGTAAATAAGTCAAAACTGCCACCCTGGTTACAAATATCTATCAACCATAACTTATGTATACCCATCGATAGCTTGAAGATACCGCCACACGTTAATACTGTCTCTCTCGTCCAATAACTGTAAAACAAAAAATGACCAGTATTTACAACCAAGTCTAAGGTATTACTTACTTGGTCATTTAACATTATGTTATAGCTACTCACTTCATCCCTTCGAAATTTATTCAGAAAAAAAAACTAAATTGCTAGTTTTTGAAGGGTGATTAAGTTACGACTTACCTTCCTGCATGCTATAACCATATCGGATTGTGGGACTTCTGGATTACCACAAACTTCCTGGTTTAATCCACAAAGATTTTATGGTCAAAGTTATATAGATAACAATTTATTACTGTGGAAATGTCAGAAAGGTGAAAAGATATACCTTACTGAAGTATCTGTGAATCAATAACTCCTTCACTAAGTCACGTATACCATAGTAATAGAGCGTTTTCGATGTTAACTACAAATAAAAAATGAATCCAGTGAGCATTTTGTTTAATAATGAATACATTAAATATGATTACAATAAATATATTAATACATTAAAATACACTAATGGTGATTTTATATCCTTTGACCGATTATAGATAAAATATAACCAAAATTGACCCGTTCATAAGTTAATGGGCCAAAATCCACTTCTGTGTACATTCAAACACGAAAAGAAATAACTAACCTTATTGAAAAACCGTTCGGTCCAAGAAGGTGCTTTGCATATAGGGGAGATAAGTATTAAACCGGTAACTCTTTCACTATACTTTATCTGGAAAAAAGAAAATGTTAGTGTTCAAACATGATGAAGAAAATCGGTTTTATTACTTAAGTGTAACGTCTCAAAAATGGGCTAGTGTAACGTCTCAAAACGGTCATTTTTATTTAGATTGGGGTGAAATGGGTTGACCAGCTCATCTTTTGTCCAAAATTGTTAGTTTCATTACTAGAGAATTCGTGTGCCAAACATGATTAGAAAAACTATGTCATTTCACTAATAAATCCAATTTTTAAATATAATTATGCATTTTGGGCAACTTTCGTCCCGTTTGATAACTTTCCTTTGAGACAAATTTTCTTACTATATTTGTTTGTCAAATAAAGACGAAACATAACCCGAATCGACACATTCAAAAATTCATGAGCAACAAATCAAAATTGCCACCTTTAATAGTGAAACTTAATGAAAAATAATACCGCAAATAGTGTAAGGATATAGGCACCCGCCATTGCTCCCATACACATCACTGAACCGAGCCTGCAAAACTCAAAATACACACCATCACAAATTAACTATATTTTAAATTAATCTTGTACTTAGTCATTTATTACTAAAAAAAACTCTTTTTAATCACATTTATAAAAAATAATCCAAAGCTTGTTTTTAATAATATAATTGTCAGAATAATCTTTCCTTTTAATGATACACACAAAAAAACCAAACTGTTTAAACTAATAGCTACGATTAACCAAGAATTGTAGTTTGTAATTACCTAAAATAATTAAGGACCACAAGAATTTGATCACAAAGATCCTCAATAGAAGGCACAGGATCATCTATACCAATCGATGCAGCCCCTAACTGCAACAACTCGTGTACACGTCCAAGAGAGTGTTAAAATGTAACTAAGAGAGTGTTCGGATTTGCATATTAAATTTTGATATTTTAATATCACGTATTCATGTTCTAAGCGCCATCCAAACACTCCTTTAAGTGTTGGTGCTTCATAGTCTTAAACGAAACGTTGAGAAAACCGACCTCATGACCAGGTGGATTAATGTGATAAATGCAGAAGTTGTGGAGTAACAAGGAAGCTGATTCAGGAGAAACAAAGAGTCCTTGGAAACACGACATGTCTGCCAAATCATTCGCACAAATATTAAAAAAGAAAAAAAAAGAATAACTACTATACAACATGAGTTATGGGCAAAGTTCACCAAATTGATATAATTCAATTCTTTTTTTCTGATTGCCGCAACGAATGAACAAGCCATATTATTGCTGATTTTTCGATGATTGCTGACGTGGCATCTTATTTGCGATGTTATAAGTATATATGTATATGCCATGTGGCACCTTCTTTAACATTTAATATCATATTTTAATATAATTATATTGAATAAATATATACATTTTTTTTCAAATCTGTAAATAAATTTGATCGTTGATTTTTTTGTCACTTATGCTTTTTTTGTTTGCGTATCTATGTGGTGGTAAACTTTTAAAAAACAAAACAATACGTTAAAAATACGATGTTGAGTTGCTTACGGTTTAAAGCTAAATCGGGATAAGTGATCAATGGTGGCTTTTCTTGATCTCCACACACAGTAACAGCCACAGAACCGCAGCCAGTCCAATGATATGTTCCTGGGATAAAGATTCCACAACGCATAAACTCCATTGCATTACACATAACTTGAAGATTTATATAAAAAAGGGTGATAAAAAGATTCAAAATACATTGGATTTTAACATAAAAAACAAATTTCAAATTAGAATGTATCAAAAACACAATGGGTTAGATGGGGACAGTGAGTTTGTATTCAAATAATATGAAATTGATGTAAAATTTGTTCGATTTTAAATCAAACCGCACCTAACATATTTCCTAAAACACAGAACACTAATGTTTTTATTGCAATGAAATGTATGTTACGGGGCACAAGTCCACGAATGCAAGGCTATATATGCTATATATGTCCTGATCTGCTAGAAGAATCACAAGTGTTCCAAAAGGATGGGACGGTAACCATCGAGAAAAATATCAGCCAAATAGCCTTTAAGACTCTCCAAAGCCTAAGCCACCTTCAAGAACTTAGGCCACCAGATATGTAAGGAAGGGGTGACAACTGATCCTAAAAAGATTGATTATGGGAAGATGCTAGACCACTTAGAATCTTGCTTAAATCCGGTTGGAAAGTTAAAAAAAAAAACGATAAACTTTAAAGGCTATTGAAACAATTAAGCAAGATCCAGCAAGTATACATGGGACGGAAAATGTTTATTGGAAAGATTACAAGCAGACGCAAGGAACTTTAAAACTTCAATCATACAGGCAGCCCTCAGTCAACCCAAAAAGTAGAGAATTCGGCCCATTTCACTTGAAGATATGGATGACTAACAAGAACAACAGGGCTACTTCTAAAGTACCAGATCAATGGTCAAGAAACGAAGAGGTTCGATGATCTGCAGGCTAGATTGAAGCATGTGCTTATCATGCAAAAATTGATATACATCAACTGCAAATTTGTGTGCTTAATTATCTTTTTGGTAGTTTCTTATGACATTTTCTATGATTTAAGGACACATGCAATAAATACCCTATTTTTACTTAAGTAAAAAAGATTATACCAAGGATTGTCAAAAAAGTTCGTGGCTCGAAAGCTCACCTTAAAAAAACTTGCTTAAAATTGACTCGGTTTGCAAATTAACTCGAGCCAACTTTTAGCAATTTAAGCCAAACTCTCCATCATTTTTCGGTCTAGTTCACATCAAAATGTTTTCTTTCTCCTACGTTCTAACAATCTAGCCAAGCCAAACCAAACCAAGCTGAGTCAATTTCTTTTTTAACTTGGATGTGATGTCAAGCTCAAGTTTTCAACTCGGTTTAAATTTCGAACAAAGACGAGCTGGCTTGGTTTGAAACCCTAGTTGGCTCGGCTTGTCACGTGAACAACCCTACCCATATCATATTATAAGGAAGATAATTAGGGAGGTCGCGGCCCGTTTACATGCCATCCATTCATTCTTATGTAATTTTAGTTTAAAAGATAAATAAAAATTTATCAGTTTTTGTAAATAAAAAATAAAAGAGTAAACTTTTGCTCCTTGTGGTTTGATCGTTTTAATGGTTTTGCCCCAATCCTTTAAAAATGGTCATTTTGCTCCAATAGTTTACCATGTTTTTTTTCATTTTGCTCCCCAACTCTTAACTTAGTTAAATCATTCAACTAAGGGTAGGGTATTTCAGTAATTTTACATATTAATTCTTTAAATCTTTTTTATCTTTTTATTTATTAATTTAGAAGATCAAAACTCTCTCTCTACCTTCTCTCTAGGCTCTACTGGCCACCACCACCAATCTAATACCCATCACCACCCCTCCAAGCACTCTTTTGGCCAGGCAAGACAGAAATTCCATTTTACCAAACAACACTAGCCTAGCAAGTAGCTAAGAAGAAGCAAATAAACAAACAGAGAGGAACAAAAACAAATACAACATAGACTTATTAACCAAAGTCTAACCCTTCAATTTTTTTCTAGCTCACCTCTTTATCCCATTCTTTTGACACCCACCACAAACTGCAAATCGCTAACCCTAGCCGTCAAACCTTAATCGCCATGAACTTGGAACCAGATCTGAACTCGAAAAGGCCAGTGCCTAGTGTTCTGACTACATTACAACCATCAGCCACCGCCTCACCCGCTCCACATCGCTAGCCGCCACCACACCTTCAGATTTGGTTTTCTTCGGCCGCCGTCGCATCGCCAACAGCCACCACACCTCATCCCCTTCGCCGGTCTTAATCAATTTCTCCCCAAAACAACCAGAACTGAAAATCGATTTCTCCCAAAAACGGAGGGTCGTCTTATCTTGTCGCCCGTTCACCTTCTTGGCCGCCACGACAACTACCACCTCACATTTAGGGTTTAGGTTGTATGTTGCAATGAAGATGAATGAGTATCAGGAATGAAAAAGGTTAAAATGTCAACCTCGATGAACTCTGAATTATTCAAAGATAATGGATGAAGTGTGAATCATTCAAATATATAATAAGTATATATTAATAATAAATAGTTATGTTTTTATTTTTTATAATCAATAAACAAATTGATTTTAGGAATTAATAACAACAAAATTTTATACTTATATTTATAAAATTACTGAAATACCCTTTTATTTAACGAATATTTTGGATGAGTTAAAGACAGGGAGCAAAATGGAAAAAATATGGTAAACTATTAGAGCAAAATGGCTGTTTTTAAATGATTTGGGTAAAACCATTAAAACGACCAAACCATAGGGAGCAAAACAGAAGTTTACTCAAAATAAAATCTAATCTATGTGTATATATCCCCACATACAAATCAAATAACATATAATTGTGTATGAAAAATACAAACAAGTATTCAAAATAATTAACTGTTTCAGGAAATATAGAAGATAGATAAACAAATAATTAAAAAGAAGAAAAAAACCTTCCCGCCCGACCGGAAAGATGGGAAAGTGACGGAAATGGATGGACCGGAATCTGCCATGGCCGGCCGGCGGTTTTTGTGTCCGACGGAAGCCTAAAAGAAACCCTCCTTCCTCTTTGTTATTTTTTTCTAAATTTTCTGTCAACCAACTTTGGTTTCTGTTTGGATATTATTTTCTCTCTCTAAAACTCTCTCTCATCTTATAAATAGTAGGTATTTGAGGTTCATATAACGACCGTTATTTTCTCCCGTTACCTTTTTTCCATGCAAATCAAAAGCCAAACAATTTGTGAAAATACTAAAGAATGGATGTGTGTTTTCTGATATGATGAAGAACATGCGACCAAGGGTGACCCTTAAATAATAATTTTTCTTGGTCTGGTTCAGATCGAGTCAGGTCATTTTTATACTGTACTTTATCCGTCTCGGATAATCTTTATATCCACTTTCACCAAAACGTCTTAACTCATTAGTCATTACCTATCTTTCTTTGTAGGAATACTATACCTCATGGTTGACATGCCCGTCTAAGTAACTATGTTTTTCTAATTTCATCTCGTTTATTAGGATAAAAAGATGAAATTGGTTTCCGAAGGAAGACTATCCAGGTCAACATATTAGGGGTTTTAGAAGATGAATCTTCAACTTTTCTTTTGAAAAATTGTTCCATAATGTAACTCATATTTCTTATTTTAAATCAAATCAAAACATTAAATATTACTAATTTACTAGGGGTGCTAAACGGGTCATGTTTGTAGGTCAGCGGGTCTAACCTGACCCGAACCCGAAAATCATGTTAACCTCATGAACCTAAACACGACATGGATATTTGCAGATTGACCAGAACAAGGCCCGTTTAACCCCATTTTTTGGTTTTTTCACATGTTAATATTTTTAAATTAATTTGTTACAACAAAAAAATACAAATGTATATAAAATAATTACATGTTAATTATAAAACTGTATGTTAATTTCTCTTTTATATAATTATTGTATAAAATACCGAGCCAATTTAACTTATGATATAAAACACATTTAAAAAAATAAGATAGAATGTAAATGTGTTAAACGGGTCAACCTGTAGCCCGTCGAGTTCAACACAAACTTGACCTGTTTAGCTAAACCGATTTGCGGATTAAACCTGAAACTGACTTGAACCCGTTTACGGCCTTCTTTATCTCTAAAGATAGGATCTCCTAACCATCCAACCTCTATTCCATCCTCGTTATCCATTGAACCCGCCCTGAATAATCCCCCTTTTGCCGGATTATTTCCGATGTAATCATAAAAGGCTAATTTTTCAGGAATTTTAGACCAAACTTCTGATAAACTTTGATTTTCGGCTAACCCAGCACTAACTCTTCTATATATTTCTTGTTGGAAGTATCCCTAATCCCATTGATAACGAGTAGGCCCAAATAATTCTATGGGGGTAGTTGCTGAACCATACCACATAGTTCCGGCAACAACAAAAGCTGCAAGACAGTAGTGATACTACTGGAAAGGACAGTTTCAATATTGCCCATACGCAATCCTTTGTATGGACGTCAGGGCGGGCGGACGCAAGATGGAATAGACCTCTAATATGCCCAAAGTCCATGCCGCAATATGATGAGAGGCTATTCCTCCTGAAACAAAAGGATCAAAACCCTCTACACCCCACGATGGATTTACAGATTGTACTTTCCCTGTTAGACCATAAGGATCGGACACCCATATGCCGGGACCATACAAGCCTGTTACAAGAAATGCACCAAAACCAAAGCAAGCAAGACCTGCAAGAAATAAATGTATTCCAAAGATCTTGGGCAAATCCAAAGAGGGTTTTCCTGTACGTTCATCACAAAATATTTCTAGATCCCAATACACCCAATGCTAAATAGCTGCCAAAACCCACAAATTTTGTGTTAAGTCAGTGTCATATTTTTGGGTTTGCCAAAAATTCAAGCCCCTGTAATTTACCATGAAGCATTCAAAAATTCATGATTCAAATATGAAATAAACTAAAAAAAATCTAGCATTCATAACACGATTTAAGTATTCAACGAAGCATTCAAAATTCATGATTCAAAAATCAAAATTCATGATTCAAAATCAAAATTCTTGCATTCAGTGAAGCATTCAAAATTCAAGCATTCATAACTTGTGAGATTGTAATTTTGCAAACCCTAGTCTAGTTTTGTCACACCTTAATCAATAGCAGAAACACTGAGGCAAGACATAATAGATTGTTCAAATACAATATAACACTAAATTTGCGACAATAAATAAAAATTCAAAATTTCATTTCATTTCACTAATTTAAACATTACATTGTTCATGAAAATGGAAAGTGTGACAATTGTAATTTCAAAACCAACAATATTAAAATGCATAAATTAAAGGGATATTGGATTTAAATAATCCCAACTTTCACCAATTGGCCGATAACACTCCCAACTTTCGATTTTACACCAGCACTCCCAACTTTCAACTTATTGGCTGATACCACTCTCAAACTAACCGAATCCTAACCCAGATAGTTTTTGCTGATGTGGCATCTGATGTGGCCCTTTTTGCTTATGTGGCATATGACGTGGCAGTTGATGTGGTATTTTTTTATGATGTGGCAGCTGATGTGGAGGCTGACGTGGCATTTTTTGATGATATGGCAAGCTGACATGTCATTTTCGAAGCTGACATCAGCTAACTGGGTTAGTGTTTAGTTAGTTAGGGAGTGTTATCGTCCAATAAGTTGAAAGTTGGGAGTGCTGGTGTACAAATCGAAAGTTGAGAGTGTTATAGGCCAATTGGTGAAAATTGAGGTTATTTAGATCCAATATCCCTAAATTAAAACTAGGTGAATATCTAAATCCACCCTAAGTCTTTTCTTGCGAAATCAATATCAGATATTTCTTGCAATATGTATAGAATATCAGTCAACACAAATTATGTCGGTGAGCATACTAGTTTGTCTACATAGCATAAGTATGAATAATATCTCAAATCCACATGTTAATTGTATACTAAGTCATATAATCATACTCGCATACAAGACTAAATATCAAGCCAAAGTTTTCACTAGCGTAATCTTATCACCGAAGTGAATAATATCGTAAAGATTGAATACTTAACAATGACCCAACAAACTGAGCGATGTGTTAATCCTATAGCGATATACATGTTAAGGGTGGCTTTTTAAAGTTAATGATAGATAGTATGCATAAGATTCTTCCTAGTATGTATAAATAAGTAGCATAACAAGTAAACATGTTTGAGGATTGAGTGTTTGCATAAGATTGATTGTATGTGTGATTGTGATTTTAATACGGATACATGTTGCAACACAAATAGTGTTTAAAGCATAAAATGGGTCAAGTATGAACTCACGGTTTACGAAGATTTTCCATAAAAAGCGAGTAAGCGTTTTGAAAGATGGAATCACCAAAGTTACCCTATAAGGTAAACAAAGGTGTATGAGCTTATGGAGTTTAATGATGGAATGCATTGAGAATTTATAAGTATGAAAATACATAAAACATATCTTGTCTAGATACTTATTTGGACATTATTTTTAGTTTTTTTTTTCATGAATGATACACTTATTGGAAGCCCAAAATAAAGAGTCTAAGACTTAGATATTTTCCACCTTAACTCATAACATTCAACAATCAGTTTGGTTGATATTGTGGTTTGGTTTTGGAGTTAAGTATTATAGGAATATACATAGATTATCATTATTATATGGTCAAGTGTTTGTCATGTATTGGAGATAGAGTCATTCACTAACCTCAAGAATTCACCAATGCACAAATCATCAACATGGATGATTCGGATGGTCATGAATACAAGTATGAAGAACATAAATAAACTATCTAATTCACAAAGTAACCAAGTGAGTATAACTAGACGAGTGCTTCCAACATTGTTATGGTTTGAGACATGGTGTAATGTTGCTCACTTTGTGACTTGAAGATTACTTAGAGACTTGCAAGAACTTAAAAGAAGGCATATGAACCTTAAAGTTCTGGAACAAAACCTTAACTCGAGCCATTCAAAATGGAAGTTTGTAACACTTCGCATTTTGTACTTTCTTTATTTATAAGGTGTAATCGTATTTCTATTAATGGAAACTTGTATTCGTATCACGTTCGTATATCATTTCCAGTTTTGTAATCCCAGAATTGATCGTAATGAAATTCATACTTTATACATACTTGACTGACATGCATTCGATCGTTAAATACATGTTTACATACAAACCTATACTTGTTATATATGCAAATACTCATACATACATTCACAATACTCAAATTATACTTACATACATGTTATACGCTCAAAAACATGCCAAAACACTAAGTTTTAGCTTAAAATGAGGGAAAATTCAAGTTCATGGGCTAAATTGCAAAATCTACCAAATTGGTCTCTGGCGGGGTGCGAGAGACCTCCTCGCGGGGCACAAGAGACCTCTATCTGCAGAACTTTGTTTCCAGCTTGCGGGTTGGACCAACCACCTTTTTCACCCCCAATCACCTTTAAACCTCATTTAACTCAAAACCTTACTAACTCACTATATAAACAAGCTTCCTCACACCCATTTTCACTTTCCCAACTCATATATACTCTCAAATCTCTCTCAAATCAGTTGCAAACATCAGAAAAGTCAGATTGTTCTAAGTGCCAAAGTGAGCACTTACTTCATTTTCTTCACCAAATCTTTCTCTACAAAGCTTGGAATGCCTCTAGGATTGTTTCCACATGTTTTCTATGGAAAACCAAGGTGGAACATCACCATTTTGAGGTACAAACTTTCTGTTTTGGAAGATTATGGTTAATAATTTTGCTAAACTTGTGTTTTCTCATACAATCTTGAGCTTCTCATGCTACTAACTAAGTCTATGGTTAGTGAGCTTGCTCAAGATTGGTTTACATGAATTAGAGACGTATTTACCCTCCAAACTTCTGTTTTTGAAAGTGTTATCAACCCACAAGTGCTGAAACCATCTAAGCTTGTCATGATTCTTGTGACAAGACTTGTGTTTTGGTGTAGGTGTGAATACTTGAAAGCCTTGGTTATCCTACCTTCATTCCACCACCTCACTTGATGATTTCCAACTGCTATCCCAAATAGTTTGCTAACTTAAAAGTGACATAACCCAGTCTAGCCTCCGACACTTAGTTAACTCTTTCTATGTCGGTGTCGGCTCACCGGGTTAAAGATTACTTGGCTACTTTGTATAGTGATTATTGTACATTTTCATTTCATTCATGACCATCTGAATCATCCTTGTGATGATTTGTGTATTGGTGAATCTTACGAAAGAGGTTAAAGGACGGTTATCCCCCTACCTCCATGCTTGACTTATATGACAATCTATGATATTCTTGATGGGCTTAGCTTAGAAAATTATATTATATAAACTATACAATATATATATACACACGTAACCGAACCCTTGATGATAATCAACATGGTTACTTGTCATGGTAGTAAGTTATATTGTCTAAAACTTGAGCATCTCGTTACGATTCTAATGGGTATCTTGACCCATGAAATCACAACAACCCATATGGGACTTATAGTGTCAAAAAACGAGTGTTTAAGTCTAGACAATTACTTTCGTGTATACATACTTTTGCATACTTCAAATTCCGAATCCGAATCCTCCTTAACATCCAAATAATCACACACCTACGTTTCCTCGTGTAGGATAACTCGGTGTTCCACTTTTCTAAACTCTCCAACACTTCACGGGATTAACAAAGGAAGCTTTGCAAAACCGTGAGTATACTCGACCCGTTTATCTTTTATCACTTTTGGGTGCAATACATGTACTTTATCAAAATCACACAAACATGCTTATACTTAAATCACAACACAATCTTTATACATGCTTTTGTGCTAAACTTGAAATCACACATGCTTATACTTGAAAACCGTGAGTATACTCGACCCGTTTATCTTTTATCACTTTTGGGTGCAATACATGTACTTTATCAAAATCACACAAACATGCTTATACTTAGATCACAACACAATCTTTATACATGCTTTTGTGCTAAACTTGAAATCATACATGCTTATACTTGATATGCTTATACTTAGTCATTAACTTCGATCAAGCCTCCCTTAACATGTATAGCGCTGTAGAAGTAACGCATTGCCCGTAACCTTGAGGTCATGTTAATATAAACACATACGGTCTTTTCATTGCTATGATTAGATTACGCTAGCGGAAAACTTTGGGTTGACTTGTATAATTGCATGCTAGTATATTGTATGTTAGCCTGATATTAGACATTTATGCATGAAAGATTTGTTTAAACACGTTATTACTATGCTATTACTTAAAACTTGTATGCTCGCCATTGCCTTGTGTGTTGAACTATAATATAACATGTATTGCAGGTTGATGATGTTGACAATGATGAAATCTAGTAGGGAAGACTTAGAAACACATTTAAAAATGCTAGATTTTGTTACTTTAGATTTGACGAATTATGTTGTACTTTGAATTTGAAATTGTTGTACTTTGTTTCTTGTATTGTATTTGACAACTATTACCAATGAAATGAAATCAGGTTTAAATTAAATATTGCCACATATAGAAGTTATGATGCCTTAAGCAATCTCGTCCGCTTGCCCCGATTTTTCCGCCATCGGTTAAGGTGTGATAAAGTTAATGGGTGGCTTGGTTTAGCTTGCAAAAGTTCCAAGAAACAAAGTAAAGATGAACATGTTTGAAAGTTTTCAAGAAAGTCAAGAAAAATCCTAACTTTGGACCTCAAAATGGTGGTATACCATCTTTATTTACCTTGGTAAACATGTGGTAATACTCCTAGAGGATGTCCATGGAAGGAGAAGAGAGAAAAGCAAGAAGAAAAGTGCAAGAACAAGCTCAAAACTCATTGTTTTGAACTTGGAAGAATCTGCCTAAAGTAGCAAAATCTTGAAGGTTGAGAGAGTTTGGAAGTGATTAGAGGGTGTTGAAAGTGTCTAAGAGGTGTGGGAGTGTTGTATTTATAAAGGGGTGAAGTGGTTTGGTGTTTAATGAAGGTAGTTGGGAGTTAGAAGGAGGGAAAAGCCAAAATTTATGAAAGTTGAAAATGAATCTGCCAGATGGGTTCCATACGGACCGCAAGGATGTTCCATAAGGTCCGTATCGAAAATCCAAAAAAATGCATTTTTGGTCCTTGTGGTTATTGGGTTGGTTATTTATGGCCAAAACGCATAGTTTAACATGTTTTGGACATTTTAAGGTGTATATAAGCATGTATAACATTGGAAAACATATGAATAACATTCCAAACGAAAATATAATCTCGATGTATGGCTCAGTTTTTTAATTAAAACGCGCATCCGTGAATGTTTACGTATTATGCAAGTATGATTTAAACAATAATAGTATAAAAGGTGATTTCCATTATGATCAAGTCTCGAATTACAAAGGTTTGAAATAAGGATATGAATAACAATAAAAATGGAAAAGAAAGAAAATACGGAACGTTACAAGTTCCTAATCAAATAAATTATATGAAAGGGTCTTAATAACATATCTGAAGACGAAAATTTGAATAGTGCCGACCGGAGTTTGTCTTTGATCAGAATATTTAACATCAGATGAGAATAATCATATATCTGACCCATTTAATAAACGAGACATATTAAGGTTGACCTTTATAATTAAAATGTCGTGTTTGGATTGAGCTGTTTTATTAAACGATTTTTGTTCGGTTGACCTACTATCCCACTTTTGGGCTTTTGGCTCGTATAACCCATTGTTTACAACCTACCATATAACCCATTGTTTACAACCTACCAACCGATATAATATATGGATAAGTGGGTTAAATATTATATGCTCATGTTACATGATCTTAAGTGTGTATGATAAGGGTGGGATTTTTTAACCGAAACTGAACCTAATTACAAAGAACCCGAATAACCGGAACCCAAATATGGTTTATGGATCGCTAATTGGGTAGTTTTAGGGATAACTGGGTTTACCCAATTAAGTTATATTGTTATATTTGATTTTTCATCATTGTTGAAAGTTTGGAGCACATTATCATCAAGATATGTATGTGATTTCCGTGTAGTGGAATCACTATTCGACTATGATACAAAGATTAGGTTGTGCGGGAATCAGCAACCCGATTATCAATTTAACCAAATTACCTGAATCAGACCAACTCAAGATTTAATGGTTCGGTTAACAGATAAGGTTTCCCATTCAAATATCCGAAGAACCTAAAACTTGATAAAAAAAAAACCGAAGAACACCCCTGGTGGTATACGGTTTAGACTGATGCTTTTACACAAGTAAAAACTAGAGTGAATTGTAAGTTTTGTCTTTTATCTTTATACCCCTTTTCAAGTGGTGTCCTTTATCTTTAAAAATTGACGAATTTTGCACTTATTGTGTTTTAGGTTAGGGAGTAAGGTTAAGGATTTCTAGGGGAGGGTATAATTGTGTTTTAGGTGTGGTGTATGGTCGTAGATATGCTTACATGTTAGGTGGAACTTACATGCGTTTCTCATCTTGTATCTATATGCATAGGTTGTCTGTGATGTTTTATTTGTATTTTTTTTTACCACATACTCTTTCAACACTCATGTTATATTCGTAGCTTCACACACACACACACATACCCCTCATGTTCTATTTATTTTTTGTTGGGTGTTTGGGAGTCGAGGGTCTCACTAGAAGCACCCTTCCCAGACCTTACCAATAGCTTCGCTATTTGTGGGATTTTAATAGGCATGGTTGTTTTTGTTTCAAAATCTTGCATAGTATGTCATTGGCACTAAATTTTAACGTTAAACCAGGCCACTTCACTATGTAGGGACTCTTATATAAATAATATATATTCAGGGACTTTTTGTATAACAATAAAATATATATAAACTTTACTCTCTCTCTCTCTTAAACTCTCCACAACCCTACAACCAAATGTTGAAAACCCACAACACTCCTTTCAACATCTTCATCACTAGCACAAACATCTCATCATTTTACCATCTAACACGATGTAGAAGCACGACGATGGAACGAACAAAAACGCTCCAGCGGCGGTGTATGCTAGGAAGCTCAACGACGGAGGACTTGGAATGTACGACATAGGAAGACTTAGAACGAACACGTCATCAATGTACTTTAGGAAGCTCGACGAGGCGGCGCAGCTGCCGAAGATTAACCGAGTGGCGGTTTCAAATCAAATGGTTTTGGCTAAGATGGATAGGGTTTTGGGTGTTAAACTTAGAGGACAAATACATTAGTGATGTTTTGGATATATGTGGTTGAAATTTAGATTTGAAATGTTGTCAAAGTTGATGTGTGAGGGTTTGGTGGTTGATGATGTGATGATGTGTGGTGATGGTGCAGTTGCAAGGGTGATGGTGGTTATGGTAGAAACATGTGGCGGTAGTGGAATGAGATTGTGGTGGTGGTGGTTATTGTGGAAAGATGTGGTGGTGGAAGGAGGTTGTGATGGTGCAAGGAGGATGTGATGATGGTCTGATGGAAGTGCAGAGGGAGAGAGATGGAGTAGAGAGAGAAAATATGTTTTTTAATCTTTGGTTTTAAAGTGTTTTTTAATAAAAAGGTTAGTTATTTAAATTATTTATATAATTAGTCTCTAAAAGATAAAATGACAAAAATTTTCGCATGTGCAAGATACGTGACCAGATTTAACAGAATAAAATCAAATGAGTTAGGATTTAAGGACATAATGTGCAAGATTTTGAAACAATAAGTATAAAATCCGTCAATATTAAAAATAAAAAACACCACCTGAAAAAAGGTATAAAGATAAACCACAAAACTTATAATTCACACTAAAAAAAAAAACTAAAAACATGTTTTTTCTTTAACAACCAACCCAACCCAAAGTGGGCCGTCCGTTCATTTGTGGCCTAGTGGTAGGAGACGTTGGTTTTCTAATGGAGACTCAAGTTCAATTCTTACTTGTGTCATATTGGGGTGGATATAACCCTGAACTTATGCTCAGTGGTTGGTCAATGATGGTGACAAACCCACCGACGGGGTTCGAGATCCTGAGTCGCACCCCGGTTTTCATCCGGCTGTTACTTTAGCGAGGCAACTCGTGTGGAGGCAGTACGGTTTCCGGGGGAACGCCGTAACCAAGTCTGACCAACCCAGCGCGGGCCCCGTTAAGACAACGTAGTCTAGGCAGATCTTGACTAGGGCCGCCGTTTAGACGATGTGACATTAGGTCACTAAAAAAGAAAGTCACCGTTAAAAAAAAAGAAAAAAATTCAAAGTGAGTGAACCCAACCCAACCCAAACCCCACACGAACGACATCATCGTTTTCTTTTTGCCCAAACCAGTGGCAAAGGGCGAATGTGTGTGTGATCTTATATCGTCAATTACGCACGCCACATTCTCATCTCATCAATTCAGGTAATCTTCTTGCTCTTCATCTCACAGTATCTCTTAACCCCTTTTCAATTTGCGTTTTCTTATGTGGGTTTTCGACTCACATTGCTTAGATCTTTCACCTGTCTTATGTTCATGATCCTTTATGTTTTCTTACCTGATTCTTCTGGCGCCGTTTTGTTTTCGATTTAGGATTTTGTTTGTATGATGATTTTAGGTTAAAGCATAAATAGCTTTAGTGTTTAGAGTTTATTTATTATTATTAATCTGTTAATTAATACAAGTTGCCCTTTTTAAGCTTTAAGTATAATAATAATTTAAGATTAATGTGTTGTTTTAAATCCAGTTTGCCATTTGATCTCGTTTGGTTAACAGGTATTGGTGGGTCCCGTTAGTCTAATGGTAACTGAAAAAAAAAACAACTTGAAGTATTCTTGTTAGGGTGAAGGGGGCGTAAACGGGATAGAGCATTGGGTTAGTCGGGAACACCGCCACAAACTCTTTGGCTTCGGCATTTTGGTAAAATATCTGGTTAGTGAACTCGAGCACTTTACAAAACAAAGAGACGTTGGCACTCCTTTGCAAACCATTTGGGTAAATCGGTAACCCGGCCCCTTGCAATTTGGGTAAAAATCAGGGGTGACACTCCCTCACTGGTGGGTTAATTATGAAGTCCCCCCCCCCCCCCCCCCCGACATACTTATGATCGGAAATATCACACAGTCGCACTTAAGAACAAAAATTCGACCATGATATTCAGGGTCCAAGGATAATAGGGGCGGGGGGGGGGGGGGGACCCCGAACTTTTCGTTCCGTAGTATTATATATGTAGTTTTCGTATATAAATTTTTGGGTATATACGTTTTCGACCCGCCCATCATTCGGGTCAAGCTTCTATAAATCTTGTGGTTTCATATATCATTTATGCATTTTCTTGTTTCTTGCTGCATTTAACGGTTGCATCTTCTATAAATGGTTAATAGAGGTAGCAAATTGGGCCGGTTATAAAAGGTTGACCCGAAACACAATCTTTTCAATTATCCAGATAGTAATCAAGTTTTATAATTGTTTCTAAAAGTTGGAGCGACCCAAATGGAACAATTAATGTGTTAAATCTGATCATAAAGATTGTATTATTACGATATCAATTTGTTTGTTTTTCGGAGCAAAGCAATTTAGGAGGTTTGTATGCATTTAAAATACACATTGGGCGAGTTTTAACGTATTTGACCCCTTTTCTTTTTAGAGTAAACTACACGGATGGTCCCTGTGGTTTACTAAAATTTTAGATCTGGTCCTTAACTTTTCAAAAGTACACGGGTGGTCCCTGAGGTTTGCACTATGTAACACATTTCGTTCCTAACTTTTTTCAAAAGTACATGGATGATGGATGGCCCCTGTGGTTTGCACTTTGTAACGCATTTAGTTCCTAACTTTTTTCAATAGTACATGGATGATGGATGGCCTCTGTGGTTTGCACTTTGTCACGCATTTAGTTCCTAACTTTTTTCAAAAGTACATGGATGATGGATGGCCTCTGTGGTTTGCACTTTGTAACGCATTTAGTTCCTAACTTTTTTCAAAAGTACATGGATGATGGATGACCCCTGTGGTTTGCACTTTGTAACGCATTTAGTCCCTATAACTTGGACCAGCTAAAACCTTTAGATTTGTTGGCTAGGGACTAAATGCATCACAAAGTACAAACCACTGGATCCAAATCCAAAATTTTGGTAAACCACAAGGACCATCGGTGTACTTTACTCTTCTTTTTAACTAATTATTTTTATTATACGCATATAATATGCTACTTCTAATAATTAGTCATTTTGTGTTGAATGCTTATATTAAAAAAATTGATATATGCGTTTTAATACTAAACTAAGTGTCAACAATTGCAGATAGAATGGCATCAAAACTAAAGCAATTGCAATCAAAGGCAACCTTAGCTTCAGAATTCTTATATAAACATGGAACTACTTATGACAAGCAATTGTTGGAACAAAACAAAAAATATATTCAAGAGCCAGCCACCGTTGAGAAATGCAACGAGTTGTCCAAACAATTGTTCTACACTCGTCTTGCCAGGTAAACTATCTGGTTTTACGACAATTCTGATTCTAGTTTCTAGTTTTATGATAATTTTGATTTCTTTTTAGAAACTACTGTAGCTTTAATCAAAAAAATAATTAGCTACCACAATAAAAAGTAAAATGACATTTTCGTCCCTGGGGTTTGGCCAGTTTTGCGACTTTCATCCAAGTGTTTGTTTTTTCGTATCTGGATCCAAAAGGTTTGAAATCTTGCCATTTTTCTGCCTTAACGGAGAAAAATGGACGGAGTTAAGGAGCCAGATGAAAATTGCAAGATTTCAAATCTTTTGGATCCAGATGCCGAAAAACAAACCTTTGGACGAATCGTAAAACTGGCCAAACCTCAGGGACGAAATGGCATTTTACTCTTCTTTTTTATGTCACAACATATGTTGATAGGAGTAAGACCCTCGAATCAACGGTTCAAAACAAACAATAAAACTTTAAGATAGTTCTACAGTTCATTTGGATACATAAAACACCACCAAACAAACGGTAGGGCTGCGATGTCGTAACCGAAGATACAAATTCACCGCTTCGGTTAAGAAATCGTGTCTAAGAACACCACCCAATGTGTCAAAATTGAGCTAGCAAAGACAAATTAATTTAACTCTCACTCAAGAGATAAATCAACCAAATTCGTTTCTCAAATATAAACTCACTGATCTCCATTCATCAAGTTATCGTGAATACAAGATAGAAACCTACACCACACCCACGCAGGGGCGGTTCTTAGAAGGCCCGTGCCAGGGCCATGACCCTGGCAAGTTTTTCCGCATTTCAATCGAAATTTTTTATATATACTATGTTCGGCCCGGGCATTTTTTAGTGCCCGTGTCTTTCGGCCCTAGGACGCTCAACGGGCAAGATCCGCCACTGCACCCACGTATACTAATTATGGACCTAAAGTACTAGCTAGTATGCAGGAAGTATAATGGGGCTCCATTTTCCTGCAACCCTAATCCATGGCCATTGGCCTACCCGTTTCGAATGACCCGAACCTGCTGTTATCATATGTGAAAGTATAAAATTGTAAGAGTGCACAAGCATGTTACTTAAAAGTCTCTTTATAACTTTAAGAAACCGAATGAATTGTTTATATTATATTATATTAGAGTTTACGGGTTGAAACAGGTCAGGTTAACCTGCCAAGGGCCAAATTCTTATTTTGATGTGCTTTATAAAATTAATAATATCCAATAATCGACATCAATGACGATAAAAGAGCTAGTGTTTTGGATGGATGTGTTTGGGGTAATATTGGTCCAAATTACGGTATATAGGAGGTGATATATGCAAAAAGAAAAACCCCAAAAGGATAAAGAAACTAGTAGTAAAGTACACAGTTCTTGTGGTTTATCAAAATTTTGGATTTGATCTCTTGCTTGCTAAAAGTACACGGATGGTCCCTGTGGTTTGCATTTTGTAACGCATTTAGTCCCTAGCTTTCTAAAATTATACGGATGGTTCCTGTGGTTTGCATTTGGTAACGCATTTAGTCCCTAGCTAATTAAAAGTATACGGATGGTCCCTGTGGTTTGCATTTTGTAACACATTTAGTCCCCAAATTTTTCCAAAAGTACATGGATGGACTTTGTAGTTTGCACTGTGTAACGCTTTTAGTCCCTAACTTGGACCTACTAAAACCTTTTAATTTGTTGTATGGGGACTAAATGCGTTACAAAGTGTAAACCACGGCTGAGACTAAATGCGTTACAAAGTGTAACTCACAGGGTCCATCCATGTGCTTTTAGAAAGCTAAGGACCGTTTAAAATTTGATAAACCACCGAGACTATCTGTGTACTTTACTCAAGAAACTATGAAATTAATACCGATAAATAGGTTGACGGTTGAGAGAGATGCAACTTTTAGCTGTAAATAAAGCGTATTTGGTTGTACAAACTACAAAGACACTCTCTTCATGTACTTGTTGCGTGTGCCTCAGGTTTTTGGGCCTAAACGCATCGGAGCATCTCACGACTTTTTAACCAAGATCCTAATAATTAGAAGCAGGCTGTACTAACGGTTAATTATTTTTTATAAACCCCTTAAATCATCTATGGCTTTGTGCAGTCTTCCTAGCCGTAACGAATCATTCTGGAAGGAACTCAATCACGTGAAGGATTTATGGAAAAATAGAAAAGATTTGCATGTTGAACAAGTCGGGATTGCATCTCTATTTGGACTCGAATGCTTTGCATGGTTTTGTGCTGGTGAAATCATTGGAAGGGGTTTCACTTTCACAGTTCACTGGTTACTATGTCTGAATTTGCAGTCGTTTTGGTTCATAAAAGCTCGTCTCAGAAGCGAAATTCATAAGGTCTTTTATCGAAAACTTTCCCGTTTTATTACGGTAGCGGATATCTGTAACCCGGACATTTTTTAAAAAATTTTAGAGCTGAGAGAAACAGTTAAAGTTGGGTCAATAAGCTGCATTTTGGAATACTTGATCACTTATATGTGTAATGGCTTGTTAGTTTTATATGCTTTTTTATAAGATTTCAAGGATGATAAGAGTTGTGTTTTGTGTAAGGCGAGAAGATCACTTAGTGAGGCGGAGTTTCATGTATGCGAGCAGTGGCGAAGCTTGGATGGGTGGACAGGGGGGCCCGGGGTCGAAAACTTATATACCCAAAAATTTCTATAGAACCGGGGGTCGAAAACTTATATACCCAAAAATTTCTAGTACGAAAACTACATATATAAAACTACTGAGCGAAAAGTTCGGGGGTCCGGACGCCCCCGAGCCCCTTCAATGCTTCGCCCCTGTATGCGAGGTGTTGGTATTTAAAATTCTTATAAATTAATTTTAGGTAACTTTTTTTTATCCATATGCAACTAAACTTTAAACAAAGCAAACTATATGTGTGGCTAAAAAACCCCAAAGAAAAAAAAATTGATTTAAGTATGAAAGTAAATAGATGGTTGTTTTCTTGATGGAGTTTTGGTACCAAGCAATGGAATCTCTAGAGAATGGGATGAACAAAGTAATGGAATGGATAACAAAATGAAATAGAATGTTTTATTCTATTGTGATGTTTGGTTAGTTATATGTGAACAGAATGAATAATTACTTTCTACATAATACAGTTTGATAGACAAAAAAAATGAAGTACCAAAACACAGTTTATAAAAACGACAAGAATATAATTGCATGAGTAGTAGCAGCAGTAATAATAATAGTAATGCTAATAATAGTAATGCTAATAATGGTAATAATAATAGTATTAATAATAATAATAATAATATCACTAATACTAAGGAATATTTGAATTTAATAATCGCAACTATTCGTTGTTGGCCGCCAACAGTCTCAACTTCATAAATAACCTGCCGGCAGTCCCAACTAATAACACATTGGCTTACAATGGACCCTGACTAATATAACCATAACGTCGTTAGTCTCCGGTCGCCGGAATAACGTTTTTGACCGGAAAAACACTTTTTGACCAGAAAACTCAATCTTTTCGTCTCAAACCTCTTTGTAATCTTATTACGGGCCTTTAGGTACTTTTTTCTAGTAAAGCCCCGTCGGAAAACTCCTTTTTTGCCGGAAAAAAATTTTTTTGGCCGGAAAACTCAACTTTTTAGCCGAAAAACTCAACATTTTCGTCTCAAACCTCTTTGTAACCTGCAACACCCAAAATTTCATATGTTTTATTATAATACTATATGTATGATGCCTTAATGGTAAAATGGTAATTTTAGACTTTTACTACAATAAAAATTGGTTATCATGCTAGTAAGTTTAATTGTTTGGTATGGACAAAGTTAATCAAGTGAAAGGTAACCTAGTTAATACTTGGATATTAAAGTGACATATTTTAAAATATTAAGAGCTGAAAATGTAACATTTGAAATGAAATGTTGTAACAAAATTAGAATGCAGAATGTGGGTTTGTATGTGTGTCGACTAGAGAGGGAGGAAAATAGAAAATCACTCCATGAATGTTCAATGAACATGCAGCCAATTGAAAGGTAAAATCTGATTAAAATCGATGCATGTTTTGATTCCTTGATCATCAAACCACACTAAAGCATAAGGTAAGTCGAATTTTATGTTTTGATGATCTTGTATGAAATGGGTTTCAAGCAGTCTGCGAACTTGTAACACCACAAATCACGTAAAACAACACGCGGCGGAAACACTTGAGGAGTCACGTTACAAATTGTCTCAACACTTGGTATTTAAAGATTTGTTTTATTGAATTATCGAATTAAATTGTCTTGGAATATCGGAAATGAAATACAATTAAATTGTCTTTCAAATTTTAAAGTCACTAAGGCCCGAGTCCATCCTATCTGTCACACCCCGGTTCGAAACCCGGCATCAGCATTTAATTTTTATTTCATTATTTTTAATAAATTTTCAAATATAAATTTTTATTCTAATATACTTATTAATTATGTATCGTTTAAAATTAATTTGAGTATTAAATATGCAACGAAATTTTTAACTGAATGTTCGGTTAATAAACGAAGCGGGTTTGGTTAACCCGGTTTTTACGGATGTTACACTATATGTAGCATGCAGCGACAATCATCATGTAAATAAACCTGAAACATATATGAAAATAGGTACGTCAGCATAAAAATGCCTGTGAGTAACATAGGTTTTGTTATTCAGATTCATGGCTTAGGATTTTTAAGAAGAGGACATATATATTCAAAAATAGTCATGAATTCTCGCAAAAAGTTTAGTATCTAAAATACTTTGCCTTTTTGATAAAAAGAGTTTGTAGTATATACGAAATATACTTTGGTTTTGAAATAACAATATAGATAGTATATCAAACTATATACCTTAGTTTTGAAAATAGTTGAATTACTAGTATATTAAAATATACTTTTGAAAATATAGATTTGGTAGTATATAAAATGTACTTTGGTTTGAGAACAAGTGAATCGGTAGTATATCGAAATATACTTTAGTTTAAAAGCTTGAGTAGTATATCAACTATACTTTAGTAACATATCAAACTATGCTTTGGTTTAGTATATCAAACTATACTTTGGAAATAAACATCACATTGGTAGCATATCAAATTATGCTTTGGTTTAGTATATCGAAATATAATATAATTGTGATTTGATAGTATATCAAACTATACTTTGGTTTAGGAAATCAACAGAATAAGTTTTTATGGCTTAATTAGAAAAACTTTGTAAAACACACATTGTGGACGTTTGGCATACACATTCAAACCTGAGTATATGAGACTATACTTTGGTGATTATAGATTTACCATGAAGACAATTTCTATTTGGTTTAAACTTGGTTTCTGACATTCCATACAACATGAATGGGGTGTCAAATCCTATAGCGCTATATCGTACTACCAATCGGCTTGATCATTGTTAATGAATGTATAAAAGAAATATGCACCAACAATAGTCTCACAAACTTTGAAAATCATTATTTAAGCCATAGGTAACAGTTTCAAATCGTTAACGGATATAGTACTATGTATAATAAATCATATAGCATTGAAAAACGTGAAAATAGTGAATAGGCACATATGAATCACCCCAAAACATTTGAAAAACGTAAAAGAGGGGACTATGTACTCACTTGAGATTACGTATAAGCCTTGTATGAATGTGTAAACAAAGCCCAAAAGATAAAGGAATCAAGTATGTCCTAACATCGGGTAATTATGTTAAAGTACGGGACGTAATCGGGAGATTCGGATAGAATGAGGTCTTGTAAACCACATGAGTGTTGGAACTCATATGAAATGGCTTAACAAAGTCAACATTCTGATTTGGAATGAATCCTAAGTGCTTTTGACCCGTTATGACCCGTTAAGGTAGTTTACGCTACTTTAATGTGTCATTTGCGTATACGCGTGATCAAATGATTAAACATGTCTTATCATAAGTCTTAAATGCCCAAACGTGTTTGAACATGTTATAAAATCAGTTTACATCAAAAATTTAGTTACATATGTTTAAAATGGATTTATGCGCAAAAAAGGCATTTTGGTCATTTATAAAGAACATAAAAGCGACTTATCATATAACTAACCAAACGAAATGACCATAAGGTATAACCTCAGAAGGTTATTCCCTATACAACTATGGTCACAGTATGTGTTTGGTCGGATCCTAAGATCGACCAAACGGGTCGGATTCGAAAGTTAAAGCGGTGGTCAAGACCGCTCGACTTACGACCCAAATAAAGCACTAAACTAAAAGTGACGAGTTAGACATGTCAAAACATTTCTAACTAAGTTTATAAAACTAATTTGGTATCAAAACAAAGTGTTTTGATGCCCGAAATAGTTCCGTCGTATAATGCACATAATGTGCATTTTGACCAAAACTTTGACTCGTCACTTCGACTAGTAAACGTGGTAATCAGTAGGCATGACCGCTAGGGATCATAACCTTCGTGATTACGATCACGTTGCAAAGTTCAATTGAACTTTGCTTTGACCAATTAATGGTCAAAGCCGAAAGTCAAACACTATTTGACTTTTAGCTTGAAGTAGCTAAAATAAATAAACAAGACAAGGAGAGAGCACTTACTTGTGTTTAAGAACACTTGAAGAGCTCAAGGAATGAAAGAATGGGCTAGAAAACTCAGATGGGAGACCACCAACAATGTGGTAGTCTCCACTTAGAGTTAGGAGAAGAAGAATTGAGAAATGAGCAAAGAAATGAGTTGAAGTTGGTTGCTATTTATAGTTGTAGAGGGTGAACAAGATCAAGACAAGTGTTAGGGGTTGTTTCTAGGGTTCAAACAAGTGTTTAGTGAGGTGTTGCAACTAGGGGAAGTGTGGCAAATTCGTGTGCTTAGTGTCCAAGAGGTTAAACAAGAAGCTGCCACCTTACTACTGTGCTGGAGGGTCCTTACGGACCGTAAGGGCTCTGGGCTTATGGTCCGTAAGTCCTTTAGCTGGCAGTAAGTTTCGAAAATTTGCAGAACAGGCCCCTGAACTTGTATTTGTCGCGTTTTGGCATGTCTAACACCCGTTAACCTAATTTTTAAGCTTTATAAGGACGATAAAGCTTAGGGAACTTGAAATATGCTCAGAAATGTCACGGATGTCGGCTCGTTCGGTCATACGGTTGCGGTTTTAGGTTAATTACGACAAAAATCGTAACGAACGTGCAAATGACCGTATATGCGTAACGAATGATATTTTTGCATTCCAATTACTAAAATACAAGATTTTAATGATTACAAAAATTTTTGGGTCTACGTATATGTTCCGCATTAAGAAATACGCGTAACGACACAGTTTTGCAGAATTTGCAAAATAGTCCCTGAAGTTGAATAAGTATGTTTTTGCCATACCGAACCCTTCAAACTTATTTCTAAGTTCTGTAAAGGATATTTAAGGTATGTTTAGCTTGTGTGAATGTTCCGAAGTGTATGTCGCGTCAAACTGATTACGTGTGCGTAACAGCTTGCGATTTCACTTTAAGAAGCGATTCGAAAGATCGAAATTCTACAAGGACTGAAATGTGTGAATGTCACATGTAATTATACAATTCTCGGGAATGAGACACAAGATCTCATTGGATTCGAGATTGTTCGGAATTGTATGATGGTTGTAAAGGCACAAATGTTACAGAACTTATATGAAATTAGTATGATTATGGGTTAGAAGCACCACATAGAACATGAATTATGCTTGAATTTGGCTGAATTGATGATTAAAAGTGAAAACCCACTTGAAGTAGGAGTATTGTGAAGTGTCATGTTGAATTATGTGCAAAATAGTATGTTGAAATTATGTGCAAATTAGTGTAATGATTATAAAGTTGCTTATAATGAGTATTTGTTAGATGAAATTTATTTAAATTGAAGGTTATATGAAATTAGTTGAATTTGATGATATTGACATGAACTAGTAAGGTTATGCATAAGATACTTGTACACCATGCTTTGCTAATGGTATGCACACCATGTGTTTGATGAAATGCTTTGGGTATTGGTTTTTTATGTGATGATGACGATTTCATATGAATATGATGTTCAATGATTAGGCTTGGTAAAATGATAAGTTGTTAGCTCTCTATGTTAATGTAAATGTGAGATGAAAGCATGAGATTAAAAAATGTTGAATATGAAATTGTAAGAGTGAAGGAAGAGAGCACGAGCCAATTCGGGTCGCAAGCAAAGCAAGGCAAAGGTAAGTTCATATGAACTTCGTAATATCTTAATGTAAAACATGGTATTAGTTTCATTAAATCACTACTAGCTTGTTAGTTATAGTTTAATGTATGGTAAAGCGATATGTTGAACATTGAAGAAATTGTTAGTTACGGGTAATGTAAAGTATGTGTATTGTCCCATTACAAACATGTCAAAATGAATGAATAGTATGGTGATGAAATTGTCTATGAAATGACTCGTTGTAAACGGGTCAAGAAGTATGAAATTGTAATAAGGATAAAATGGTCATTGTATTGACCCGTTATGAACGGGTCGGATGGATTGTGTATTTGATGCTAAAGGAATGATAACTACAAGTTCGTTGTAGGCAAAATTGTTGTAAGCAAGGAATGTAAGTAAGAAGGATGATACAAAACCATGACCTTGTTAACGCGTCAAATAAGGGAATAAATGAAGGATGCAATTTTTATGTTTAATGAGACATACTAATAAATGCATTTGTGTTGTGTATGATAGGAAAATTGCAATCTTGATAGTGGCGCGCTTGGAACGAACACATCGCATCACCCTTTACGCGCTTCCGATTCAAGTTTGATATCAATGGGTCAAAACAAATACTTTTTAGGTTGTAAATGTCGTTTTAATACTTATGTCTTTTGTGTGTAAGCTTAAAGTTTGTATTTTGATACGGTAGTTTATGCTAATGCTTTTTTTAAATTAATGTTCATGTTTGGTTTTGTTACTACAAGGGGCATTTTGGCCAAAAAATTATATTACGGTACGGAAGTTTAAGTTTTATGACGTTTTGACTTTTTGACGAAATGGGCGTTACATAATCTTAAATCGGACCTTTAGGAACTTTTTTCTGGCCAAAAACGTTTTCTAGCGACCAGAGACTAACGACGTTATGGTTCTATTAGCTAGAGTTCATTGGAGGCCAATATATTAATAGTTGGGATTGCCCGTGGTTATTTTTGAAGTTGAGACTGTTGGCGGCCAACAACGAATAGTTGGAGTTATTAAAATCCAAAATTCCTAATACTTATACTAATAATAATAATAATAATGATGATAAGAGTAAAGTACACGGATGGTCCTTGTGGTCTAAGAAAAATTTGGATTTGGTCCCTAACTTTTCAAATGTACATGGATGGTCCTTGTAGTTTGCACTTTGTAAACATATTTAGTCCCCAACCAACAAATCTAAAGGTTTTAGCAGGTCCAAGTTAGAGACTAAATGCGTTACAAATCACAAATTATAGGGACCATTCATGTACTTTTAAAAAAAGTTGGGGATTAAATGTGTTACAAAGTACAAACCATAGGGATCATCCATGTACTTTTCGAAAGCCAGGGACCGAATCCTAAATTGTGGTAAACCACATGGATCATATGTGTACTTTACTCTAATAATAATAATAATATTTTTCTTTCCATTCATCGAATGAATAAATAAAAAAAAAACACCCCTTACCAAGGAATTAGAAATTGTTATATTTGAAAGAAGTTACATTCCTTGTGGACTGCTCCGTTCCATTACCACTTAGGTCATGCGGTGTGGCTCCCCGCTCCCTGCCACCTCATCCTTTTTAGCGTCCCATGGTGCCCCTACACCACCCAGCCTCCGCCGGGGGGGGGGGGGGGCACTATCCTTGGTCTCCGCCAAAGCCATAGCGGGCGTTAAGAGGAAGAACGGGACGAGACCCACCACTTGAACCAACCAGATTTGAGTTTTTTTTTAATATAGTTAAAGTGGGCTTTATAGGGGCGTTTTTTCATACCGTGCAAGTTAACGATAAAATCCCCCGCTTATGTGTTACCTATGTAGCGCTTACGTGGCATGATAAAATCCCTAGGGGCTTGAGACCACATCACCCAACCTTATAACCAAACATATTTCTTTTCATACATCGAAATAATCCATTTAATTCCACCTTTTATTCTTTTATACCAAACACTACCTTAACTGTTTTTGGTTGACTAGTTATAACGAATGTAAAATAATTCTATATTTTGGCCTCTAAAATTCACAAGTTCTGATTTTGTGCACCTTGTGTGTGATGGTATTAAAAAAAACAGTTACATTGTGTTTCTTTTAATATAGGAAAAAGAAATGTAAAATCCTTATTGCTTAGGTAGGAATAAGTTGGAGGAAATAAGAGGGTATTTAAGAAAATTAAAGTGGTCGCTACCATAGTGATGATAACTGTACATTGCTGACCTTTTAGTGTTTAATAAGTGTACGCTGGTGACCTTTAGAGTGTAATAAGTCTACATTGGGGACCTTTAATGTCTTTTTTGTTGATAACCAACGAGCTGATATAAGTTGAATTTCTCAATGTTTTAAATATCGGTATATACTAGTCGATAATACTGGATACCTGACACGGATCAGGTACGAAAAAGACTGGTAAAATTAGAATATGGTATTTGTTAAATACAGGCAGTAAATCTAGTTCGAACCGTTGAAACGGTTTGCAAAATCTTTAAATTTGATTTATATATTTTACTAAAATCTGATATGAAGCTAATAACCGACCTTCTATATTTTCGGTAATTAACCTAGCGTCCAACTTCCTGTTTATGCTACTCACAGCCTTCCAATCTTTCGTATTCCATCACGAACTTGATATATTTAACATTACGATTCCATAAACATATCCACCTACTTGGCCTCCAGCAGTGGCTGGTGTACAAACAGCTGAGGTACAAAAATATGGCCGTCCAAACCAACAAACCTATATCCAATATCCGGAAAGTTCACCCTATGCATCCCTGTCATCGTCCTAACACCCAAATGCTCGAAAGGTGCTGGCTGTGGCAACTCCCCGATGAATGGAAAATACCGCCGCAATGCTTGGCAATACGCATGATGAACGCCCCTCCATACAAACGGCTACGCGTCTGGGGTTTGCTGTATGAGGCGAAATACTCCGCATGACAACGATGGAGGCCGCACGACGTCCCGCGAATAAACAGTAAAGATAGAATAGTCGTTCTTCATGATCAACTCGTTGTTTTTGCCACGCGCAGAGATGGACATGGCAATGCAACGCCGTAGGTAACGAACGAGTGGGTCAGAAATCAACGAGACTCGGGCCTTCCTACCGAAGGGTTCAGGACAGATGGTGGGCCACCAAGCAAGCAACTGATCATCAGGCATAACTGTGATCGCGTGGTTTTAATGTCCCGAACCAACTCATCATCGGTGTAGAATCCGGTGGCAATGGCAAACTGACGCAGCGACATATTCTGTCGCTTCCCGACTAAAGGGAAAGATACCTCAGGAGGCGGTGGTTCTACCTTCGGATCGTCCATATCCTAATTCGGCTCCTTAGCCGGCCGTGAACGAAACAAGAACGTGGAGATAAACTCCACCATCATAGGCCTATAAAACGACGCAGCCGCCTCTAAAAACATACGATCCCATGGGGTATTCTCCCTTATTAAACCCGGGCCCTCACCTCTTTCCTGCATTCCCGTAACACATCCCATGACAACGCCCTCTGCTGCCCCACCCTCATCTGCCGGAACGTGATAAAACGTCTATATTCCTTAGAACGATGTGGGTAGTCCATAAAGGCAAATCCCGAACAATCATCGAACAATCATCCCCGGCCATCGGATCGAATCTAGGCGCCGGTACCGCAATCCCCCGACAATAAACTCCTCCTCGTCTGACGACATATCTACAACAATCAAAATATAATACGTGTAAAATATTACTGTTGTAGATATGTCGTCAAATATTAATTAAATTAAAACATATTTTATTAATCAATCCTATAGAATTATAAAATATTTCGTTTTGGTTACGTGTCAAATACTAATAAACTTATAACAATTTGTGTTAACCAATTTTATACTAAAATATAATATGTGTCAAATTTTAATTAACTTAAACATATTTTATTAATCAATTTTATAGAATTATAAAATATTTTGTTTCGGTTACGTGTCAAACATTAATAAACTTATAACAATTTTTATTAACCAATTTTATATTAATATATAATATTTGTCAAATATTAATTAAATTAAAACATATTTTATTAACCAATTTTATAGAATTATAAACTATTCTGTTTCGGTTCGTTTCGACCCCCCCGCCACACCACCACCATAGCCGACCCCCTCACCACCACCACCATAGCCGACCACAGCCACCTCACAACCACAGCCACCTCCACAACCACCACCACAGCCACCATAGCCGACCACCCACCAAACCACCATCGTCCAACCCTAACCCCGTCAAACACCCACCACTACAACCCACCCACACAACCACCGCAGCCCCACCGTCAAACCCTAACCACCGCAGCCCTAACCCCGTCAAACACCCACCACCGTTCGACCCACCCACCCTAACCACCGCAGCCCCACCGTCCAACCCTAACCACCGTCAATCTCCACCACTGTCAAAACCTAACCACTGCAACCCCACCGCCCAAGCCTAACCCAGTCAAACACCCACCACCGTTCGATCCACCTCGATAGCCCACCCACGACAACCACTGCAGCCCCACCGTCAAACCCTAACCACCGTCAGACCCTAACCACCGTCAAACACCTAAACATTGTGAAACTCACCACTGTCCAACCCTAACTACGTCAAACACCACCACCGGCCAAAATTACTAAAAAAAAAGAAACACATGAAAAATGAAGGATGTTACTAACCTCTTGTTAAAATCCAGAGCGTATAACTTGATACGAGAGAGAGATATAGTATTCGGGAGAGAGTTTGTGTTTTTTTGTGTGTTTAGTGTGTGTTTGAATTTCTTTTGATCTATTTCCCTTAAGTGAAGATGTAAAGTTGTTGTTTTTGTATACTCCCCTCATTGACCTATAAGCTGCATATAGACTATCCACCAGGGGAGGCGTATTGGGCAATGAGCATCGTATAGGTGTTGGTATACGCTTCTCATTGCCTAATACGCTGCGTATGGTGCCTTTTAAAAAAATATGGTGATGTAAATAAAGGTTTTTATATTATAAAACAATATAATTAACATTTTTTTATAAATAAATTGTTACATACACTGTATATTTGAAAGATAATATAATGTAAATAAAAAATTTTCGTAACACGTAATACTACGATTAAACATTTTTAAGTGTTACAGCGAAAACGTATGAGTCTATGACAAGTTAATAAATTCTCTTCGTTGACTTCTATTACCACCTAGTAACACCCTACCCTGTGTAGTACGAGACATGTACATTGTCTCCCATTCCATAGCTTCTATACTTCGGTATATACTCCAAAGTCCATTTGGTATTAGCATCGGGCAATCATCCGTTAACTTAACCATGATGAAATGGCCACCTTCCACATAAGCAATCGATAAAACAGAATGGTTCGGGTAAACCTCTGGACCATCGAACATGGGGAAGTAAGTTTGACAAACACCATTGCTTAAATGTTGAACAATCACACCAAATTTTTGAGCCACCAACAATCATGTGTAGGGCAACAACATCCAACATGCCTTTGGTGCAGGTTCCACATTCAACCAATTTATTGATCGATACACTGCATTGTAACATCCTGGATCGAAAGAGTCGAGTATAAGCCACCACCGCTCTTTGTTAATGAACATCTCGTCGAGTAGCTGTTGGTGGAACCACTTCCACTCATTCTGATCCAACCCCATAGCTGTTGGTGGAACCACTTCCACTCATTCTGATCCAACCCCAAACCCATAGCTACGGATCGAAACCCACAGTTACCGTCCGGCTGGGTATCTTTGATATGTGTTATGTATCTCCGATACATAGATGGAAGCCAATCCTTAAAACGATCGATCAAGTTTTTGTACCTGTAACTGGAAAATACATAGAGGAAAATATTTTTTAGGGAAAACGGTCGATCATGTATGTACGTGTGTATGTATGCATATGTACCTGTCCCCTGCCAATAGTGGAAAGTCTTTATCTAGAATCATAAATGTATTTTTTTGCTTTACTTTTCTTTGAACGACTAGGTCGCACAACTCCCTTTTTAGTGTCCTCGTTCCCCGGTGATTGGCTTTGTGTATTTTTACGTCTCGCAACCTCCTCATTCCTTTGTTGTTTTGCTTTCGTAGTTGGGCGGCCCCGAGTATCTTGTTGTACCTCAGGCAAGTTTTTCTACCGAAAAATCAAGTTTTGTCTAGAATTTGTCTATCACATCAAGAGGAATTTTGCAATATGTATTTCAAAAATCATAGTTAAAACATGAAGTATAATGATGATTATGTATTGTATGGTTCTAAGTATATGAATCAATTATATACAAATTATAATGTTATTATTTATTTATAGAAAAAACTTACATGTATGTAATGTATATTATGGTTGTTATATTACCCGTGATCCCCCATTTGCACGAACTTGCTATCCTGAAAACTAAGTTTTATTTGTATGCGTTGTGACTCTACAACTTTGACAACAAGCCACACAAGTCTATGGAGCGAGTTTTTGGCCCTTTAAGGTACTTCTTGAACTTAGCATGCTGGCTTTCAACTCTGTTTGTTGTATGTTGACCAAAGTTGGAGCTTGTGTTAGTCCAGGCTGAAACAAAGCTTTCTTTATACTCTTTCAGCAAGACATTATACAAATAGTCCAAAACTTATGAAAAAAATAGAATATAGCGATTTGTAATGTTTGTATGTATATATGTCTGCATGAATGTATGTAAACTAATATAATATGTACCTGATTGACCGTCATCAGTCAGTCGCATGTAAAGCCGCTCAAAGTTATAATTGTATAGCGTTGGAGTGGAATACTATATAGTCGAGACCAAGTAAGCTTGAATATTTTCAAGTCTTCATCTGTAAATTTTGCCCAACAATGTTTTAGAATATTCTGTGAGATGTGCCACCTACATAGAAATTTGAAAGCTTTTGGGAATACTGAAAGCATTCATCAAAGCTTGATCCCTATCTGCTGCTATCACACGTGGCTCCATACAATATAACAACAATTCTTTGAGCCTCTCCAGGACCCATAAGAAGTTATCCTGTTTTTCTTTATAGACAAACTCATGAGCCACACAAAACGACTTCTTTGTCGATGTCACACCCACAACTTGAATAAACGGAAGTTTATACTCATTCATTTTGTAGGTAGCATCAATCATCAACACATGTGGGAATCCACGCCACATGTTGTACGAGTACCGATGAACGAAAAAAACCTCCTCGACCACATTTGTGGAGGGATTCACCCTGGTGATATAAACGTTCCTTTCTTCTTGCAACATGTTCTCTAGTATCTACATTGGAGTTCGATCACCGTACATCTTGAGTTTAATCTTTTTTATCATGTTTTGTGTATCTTGTAGAATGCACACGATGTGTGGGTTTTGTTTTCTTAGAGTAAAATGCCCGGATAGTCCCTGTGGTTTTGTAAAGTAACACCTATAGTCCCCAACTTTTGGAAATTACACCGGTGCTCCCCGTGGTTTACTTTTTGTCACTCGGATGGTTCCTGAAGTAGATGGAGGTTATTAGGTTGGTATGAAATGACTAAATTACCATTTCTTCAATAAAATATTCAATTATGAGTCATTCTGCTTTGACAATTCAAATAGACCCCACTCAACTACCCAACCATCCTCTCCAACAATCTTGACCTTCATCCATCTTCCACCATGTTCAGCCAAAAACTCCTTCACCACCACGCTCACCAACCCAACACCACGCAAAACCTGCAACCACTAACCACCGCCTACCACAGCATCAAAACATCACCGATTACTCCTCATCTTTAACCCCCACCTCCGACAACGACATTATTACCATTCACCATCGTGCCTCTACTATTCCTCACCTTCATTGAACCACTAGATCTGTTTCGAGATCACTGAACACCCTTGTTTATAACTATGATAACTAACTCAACCACTTGACCAATTGATAAACTGTTGACTCAGTCGACTATTTCTGACATTGACCATCAAGTTAAACGGTAGTACCTTTTGTGAAATCACAAATTCAATCGACAAATCAACACAACAAAAATTTAACTCCAAAACCTGAGCAAGCACAGGATTAGGCAAATTCGAGCCCCGGAAGAACACAACAGGTTCAACTCCACTAATTCTCCCATCGCGATCCAAATCCACCCGTCGAAAAAACGCATCGAACTGATCGATTTCCGATTCAACAACTTCAGAATGAAATCAATCGATCGAATTGCACAACTGTCACCTAGGGTTTCAGATCTGGAGGAGCATGAATCGAATCAGAAACACGTGATGATAACGAGATCTTCAGGAGATAGTGGTTCGCCGGTATATCGGTTCGGATTATTGGTTGTCGGTGGTTTGGTGGTGACTATAGAGGACGGGGGTGTAGGTGGTGGTGGGAGTTCCAGATGATGGGATGATGTGAGGAAGAAGGATAAGATGAGGGTATTTCTTTTTATATTTAAATTTGTTGTTTTTTCATGGAGGGTACTTTAGTCAATTTATCTTCACTTAACATCAAAAACTAACCTCCATCCAATGCAGGGACCATCCGAGTAACGAAAAGTAAACCATAAGAAGCACCGGTGTAATTTCCAAAAGTTGGGGACTATAGGTGTTACTTTACAAAACCACAGGGACTATCCGGGTATTTTACTCGTTTTCTTATGATTAAATGTATACTCGTAGGCTCCATGTTTTGAAGATAAAGTCTCTCCACCAGTGATTCTTTGTCCGGGGTCAGTCTTCTCGCAAATGTATGACCCTCAGAAATTATGCAGGCTCATGGGTTATGATTGTTTTTCTTCTCCACTATGCTCCAATTGGCACTACTTGCATCTAGTTTCTCTATCAGACTAAAAGGACAACCAACCTTTTTGCTACCAGAACACCGAACTGTTGCTTTACTTTTGGCTTCGCCTTCACGATCGCCTTGCAACCATATCTTCACTGTCCTTGCTGACGAACCTTCGCCTTTTGTTATCGTTCGTTGGGTCACAATGATGTAACCTTCCGCAACTTCTTTTTTGTAAACTCAATTCTTCAACTCTTCAAGTGACCCAAATACCTAAAACAGTGGTACATTAGAATTATGTATTTTGGTTGAATAAAATAGAAATTCACATAAATAAAATTAATATATTAATTTGTGGGAAAATTTAAAAAAAAAACTCGGGTTGAACATCGGGTTCGGGTTAATATGTATGACACATTTTTGGGTTTGTATGAAATTTTCAGGTTCAGGTCAGGTTTGTATGAAATTTCGGGTTCGGGTCAGGTCAGGTTTGTATGAAATTTCGGTGGGCCAGGTCGGATTTGTATGAAATTTCGGTCGTTGTATTGGGGTTCGGGTCGGGTCATATATTTTCTAGTTTTTCATACCTAATGAACATTATATATAACGAATAACACGTATACAAAATCAATTTTTCTCTCTAAAATTATATAAACATTATATATAACGAATAACATGTAAATGATGGTTATGTCATACCTTTTCTGTTTTTTCTTGTCATTAGCGCCTTCCTCATTAGCACCTTTGTCGTCGTCACCACCTTCGTCCTCGTTGTGATCACATTTCTCGAAGTGCATTATGCTTTCCTCGACTTCGTTATCATTTTCCTCATAGTCCTTAGCACCTTCCTCGTACTCTAACTTGTGTTGGTTTTCCGTATATGGTAAGTCTCGTCTTCGTGCCGCGGTTAACTTTGAGCCACATATGATGGTTCCGCCTCATCTACGAACACCTGGTTCAAATCAGTCAACACGGGACGCACACCCCCGTCATAACGACGAAGCACGGACACAACCTCCTCCTCACCTCGATCAACGCCTGATAGCCAAACGCTTTCAGAGACGTATGATTGGTTCAAATCTTCGCCAAAAACATAACCAATGTCTCAAGACGACATCTTTATGCTTCACGGTTTGATCGGACATTTTTATTTGTGAAGTTTCATTATTTGAATCGTTATTTTGTGAGTTTTCAACATTTAAATGAAATGGTTCCCGTATGCTTGGATTAATAACATTTTCTTGGACGATTAGTCACGTATAGGTCAATGAGCATGCAAGGGGTCACCTATTCAGACTTTTCTGGCTGAACTCGCTGTCAGTATTATTTTTACCTTAAATTCCTCGCACATCCTACATGTATGTCGCTCATAGGGCAATGAGAGGCGTATAGGGTTTAATGCTTCAACTACCACCATCTTATACGCCTCTCATTGCACTATGAGTGGCGTATAGATTCACTTTTTCTGATGCATTTAATGCTTTCAAACTATATACTCCCGTTATAGCCCTATGCTCTGCTTCTGGGGGATGTGCATCTAATTTTGGGGATGTACCAATACCCTTAGAGCATTCGCATCCACTCCACCATATTTCTACCTCTATAATACACTAAAAATACTATATTTTCTCTCTACTTCAAAATATATTAAAAATTATACAAGGTGATCAGTGTCCCTCAAATATATAGATGACAAGTAACATTTTCTCTCTCTCTTCCACTTACAACCACTTTGTATACTCTTTATATTATAAAAACTCTACCCACATTTCATTAAATAAAAGAGTAAATTGCATAAAACATCCTTTATGCTTCCTTAAACTTGCAGGTTCCAGCCTTAATGTTTAAAAGTTGCTAATAACAGTCTTTAAGTTTATTTTTGTTGCGGGTTCAATCCTTTACAGCTAACCACGTTATTTTCTTCAGTTAAGTTCCCTTACATGCATAACATGTGAGGGTATATTTGTCATTTTGGTTGATCTTCTACCCACTTCAATTATAAAAAAAAGAATATTTAAGTTTTAACCTAGTTTAAACAAAGTTTGGTAAAACGTACGCGACTACAGAGGAGCACGACTACCGTTTGATAGTGTTTAAGTCTAACTTGCGGCGTCCTAAGCGTGCTGGATCCGACTACTGAACACGGTGTTACAAAGTTCTCTGATTTGACGGCATCGGAGTTCCGTGAGAGGTATCTAGGGTTGAAGAGTCGTTTATCGTTTCCGTCTGATGCGAATAAGGCGCCGATTCTTCCAACTGATGATAATCCTAAAGAGTTTGATTGACATGATCAAAATTTGTGTTAATCTTTACAGCTTAGTGGACTAGCTTAACAAGATTCCTATCTTAATTCCGGGTTCGTCGGAATCCGGCGAAGTCGTCGGAGAAGAAGATGGGAAAGAAGGTGTTTGGTTTTTAAAAGTTTGGTTTTATTGCACATTAGTCCATGCGGTTAGAATTTTTTTAAAATAGGTTAAACCTTAAATATTCTTTTTCTTATGATTGACGTGGGTGGAAGATCAACCAAAATGACGGATATACCCTCACATGTTATGCATGTGAGGGAACTTAACTGAAGAAAATAACGTGGTTAGCTGTAAAGGATTGAACCCGCAACAAAAATAAATTTAAAGGATGTTTCTAGCAACTTTTAAACATTAAGGCTGAAACCTGCAAGTTTGAGAAAACATAAAGGATGTTTTGTGCAATTTACTCTAAATAAAATGGATGTGAATGCTCTTACCCTAATAATAACAATCAAAACATCCATAGTAGAGTTGTTTTTTTATTATAGTTTTTAGGAGAGAGAGAAGGTGAGGTGGAGAGGAGATGGCTAAAAGCAAATGAGAGAAGAGAGAGAGAAGTGATGTTTTGTGGTGCGTAGGTGGGGCAATAGGATTGTTGTCACAATTTGAAATTTATGGGGATCTATAAATTTTACAAGTTTCACATACAAACACAAAGCCAATGGCACCAAAGAAGTCAAGTGAACGCAAAGGCTTATTGCAATCTCATGACTTATACAATGTTTGTTTAGAATTCCCTCCCTTTGCTTCAAATCTTCAAACCTTACAACTTTTCTTGTGGTTTATATGCAGTACATCATGGAGACTAACGTCTACCCTCGCGAACCCATACCATTGAAGGAGCTTCGAGCTCTTAGCGCTTCACATCCATGGTTACCGTCATGTTTTTTTTTTCTTTTTTGAACAATATACAACTTTTTTGTGCATGTATATTTTTTATTGATTTCTTCATCTATAGGGCGCTCATGGGTACTCACCGGATGCGGGCCAGATGTTAGCAATCTTGTTGAAGCTTATTGGTGCAAAGAAAACAATAGAGGTGGGGTTTTTACCGGTTACTCGCTTCTTTTAACGGCGTTAACAATTCCTGATGATGGCAAGGTTTGTGATAATATGGATAATTGTCGTACCTTTTGTGGTAGTTTACAAAGTGTTTAACGCGTGTTTTAGCGATAGATGTGGATCGGGAAGCGTATGAGATTGGTCGTCCGGTTATAGAAAAGGCTGAGGTCGAGCACAAGATTGACTTTGTTGAATCAGAGGGTCTACCAGCTCTTGATAAAATGCTGGAAAATGTAGGTTTTTGCAAATTAGTTACTAACAACACAAACTGTATAATTCTGGAGACTAAAAGAACTTTAAACTTTTGAGTAAAAGAAATTATTAAATGGTAAACTAAAAAAGTTTATAGTTGACGGGTTAAAATCTATACATTAGTTTATGGGTATGTTTAATGGCGGATCTAGGATTCGTTTTTAGCGGTAACGTTTTATAAAAAAACGACAACAAAACCGAAAAAAACGTCAAATTTTTCCAAAATTTACACTACCGCCAGAGCGCCAAACAGTAGCGGGCGTTGCCCCTAGTTAAACACTAGATCCGCCCCTGGGTATGTTTGGCAAAAGTAGTTGTTGGCTGGTAGTGGAAGCTGGTGGCTAGAAACTGATAGTTCAGTAGTTGTTAGCTGTAGCTGGTAGCTATAACTTTTTAGATATATTTAGGTGTTTGGCAGAGTAGCTAGAGCTTTTAATAAAAGCTATAAAATGACTAAAATGGACATAACTAATAATATATATTCAAGCGTTTGGCAGAGTAGCTGGAGCTTTAGAGGTTAAAATAGTCATTTTTCCTTAAAAGCTTGTACTCCTTCTAAACGCTACTAGCAAGAGCGTTCAACCAAAAGCTTCAAGCTCCAAACCTAAAAGCTTCAAGCTCCTTCAATCAAACAAGACTTTTTATTGAGTATCAGTTTTTTTCTTAAAAGCTTAAAGCTAGAAGCTCTTAAAAGCTCAATGCCAAACATACCCTATATGTGTATATAATATAATAATCAAGAAATAAATATAAATAATTAAGACTATAAAATTATGTAGATAAATAAAATACCAAAATGCATATAAAAATTACTCCAATGCGTAAATGACAAAAATAGTGTATGCCAATTATTGATATATCATAGATATACATATTTAAAAATTAAAAGAAATTATTTGATATACATCGGTACACTTTATCGAATGAGTAACCCAGTCATACCTGATTACATCATACTGTTGAGTTTCGTAATTACCCATCAGATTCAAGTTCGATTATCATCACGATCATCACTTCAAAATTTCTATTTTTGTCTGAACTAAAAACTCACTCACTCACTCAATCAACCAATCATTTATTTAATTTCAAAATTTTAATAAAGGGATAATAAGATAAGTTATTATTTAATCATCCCCAATGATTTCAAATCTGCATCAATCTCGTCCAAAATTTAGCAAAGGAATCATCACAAGGGTTTTATGTTCATCCCATATGAACTAACAAACGGTTTTCCTTTTCTGACTACTTTTACTATTTTTCAGGGATAAACCAGACTGGTCAAAGTTTCAAAAATAGCCACAATAAAGTATTGTTCTCTCTCTCTCTCTTTCTCAAAACCACGACCACCATCACCTCCACCGCCACCATCACCATCCACCACCAAGTGTACAAACACAGTAATCACAACATACCAATCACATCAGGTGGCAAAAAACACTGATCTTTAACAACTTAAGCTGAAGAAACCCAAACTCAGATGAAGAGAAGTGCCGGAGGTGGTGCTTGGTGATCGTAATAGTGTTAATTGTAAAGATGGGTGATGTTGGGTGGTGGAGGTGGTGCTTGGTGATGGTGGGTTTTTCGGCAGAGGAGGGATGGAGGAAAAGGGGGTGGCGTTTTGGTTCGGCGGTTGTAGTGTTATGGTGGAGGTGGGTATGGATTAAGGAGGCGGAGCAGTGGTGGTGGAAGGGAACAGCTTCTTCTTTACTTCAGCAACAAAACTCTGAATATGAATATAAAGGAGATAGAGAGAAAGAGGAACAATTGGTGATGACAGAGAGTGAGACTGAGGGAACAGCTGATGATGACAGTGGACACGTGACAAAAGGTGATTGGTCTGAGAAAAGTTCTTAAGAACCGTGTGGGAATTCACGAAAGCCCATTTTATGGGTATCAACTGGCTATTTTGGAAACTTTGACCAAGTCTTGACTGTTCTCGTGATTATCCCTATTTTTCAGCTTAATCAATACAGTGTTCAGAGGTTACAATCTATCAAATCGTAGATGATGATGGTGTAGGTCCTGTTGAATATACAACAATAATCAGGGAATCTTTTCGAGTTATGAGGTTTCTATACTATATTATAAAACATACAAGGAGAAAAAAAAGTAATTTTACATAATTTTAAGACTTTAAATAATTACGATTTTTAAAACTTATGGTGCAATACTTTAAAACATATTGTTCACTTTTGAACCAACTCCCTCATAATCTTTAAACGACAATACTTTGTTTATATGTTAACATTTAAGAAAAATTACAGAATAAAAATGAACGTTTTGTTCTCTTTAATTGAAGTATGATACTGTTATATTATTTTTTAATTTGAAAAAATTAACATGTTACGTGATTACCAGTATGTGTTTTATGCCGCATTGCAAGGACACTCCTAAGTGTGTGTGTGTGTGTGTTGAGAATTCCAAGTCTGAGCCGAACAATGGCCTTGTGTGTGACAGAGCGACTAGAAGTTTAACTTGGTTTATAAGTTATTAATTAAACATTATTAATTAATTAGTGGGTATCATCTAGGTTCCTGTATGTGTTAGGTTAGGAAGTGTGTTTAGATAAATATCATGAAATAGTTAATAGAATCGTAGTTATAGTCTAATTTGATTGTTTAGATTATAAATACCAATCTAATTGGTAGGGATTGAAGTTCAAGGTTATGAGAGAGTTTTCTTGATAATAAAATTGGGTGTACTAAGCCAATTTCTCTTGTTTCCATACGTGTTTGTGTTCTAGTTCTAATTTTTGTTTCGTGGAATTGGATTCAGAGCGGTGACAAATACAAAGAAAAGGACATGCGAAAAGGTTGAATCTGACCCGCTATAAGTTCCTTGACCTGGAACTAGGGGTAATCTGTAAACTCTGTAATAAGAAGGACCTCAGAATAACCGTAGTAGTTCACAAGAACGACAACAACAATAGGACATCATTTGTGAGGCGCGATTGAAGAAACAACGATACAGGAAGGTCTTCAGTTTAAGGATTAACGATTGGAGATTCAAGCAACAGTTGAACGGTGGTTTGAGTTCAGTTTGCGTGGCCTGATCGGCGATACTAAGATCAGGATATCTGAGGGTTTCTTTTGGGGGGAAATTGATGTGAGTTGTGTTTGTCTTTTAATCGATAAAGGCAACTCGCTGGAACAGTAGTTCTTGCCAGAACTCTTGGGGTGTTTGGGATTGCTTATTTTAGTAACATATTAGCTTATTGACTTTTTGAAAAGTTAAAAGGTGTTTGGCATGAAATTATTATGTGAGAGGAAAAGTCAACAAGTCACTCTATTGTGACTTATTAACTTTTCTAAAAAGTCATAAGTTGTTTAAAAAAGTTAAGCTAAATATGGCCTTTGTTTATTAATCTGTTTATACATTTAGGCCCTTTTTAGGCTTCAATAATAATTTAAGATTTAGGTGTTTTATATCTAGCTTACATCCTCTCACTTGGTCTCACTGGTTAGCAGTGTATTGGTGGTCCCGTAACTGGTTCCAGATAAAAAAAAAAGATGTTGACACTCCCTTGCCAACCAGTTAAGTAAATCGGGAACCCGACCCCTTGCAATTTTGGTAATTTGGGTTCAGTTTGGGTTAAAATGAGGTGACACTCCCTTATTGGTGGACTCATCTGCGTAATCAGGGTTCATTTTGGAGTGCCCCTACACCCCTACGATCGAAATATCACATAGTTGCACTTAAGAAAAGAAATTGGAACATGATAGTTACCTTGCTCAGAAAAGTTTTGTTAGGAATTTATTCAACGGAGTTCTTGAAGACATATACAGAATATAGATCATAATAACGCAGCCTGTAATAAACAACACTTATAGGCGCCAATTTGTAAATGTTGTTTCGTTGTTAGGAATTTAAAGTTAGTGCATTTTTTCCGCCTGCCTATGTTACCATAACATTTTAACGTTGTCTATAAATGAAAAATGACAAACTCATCTTGTGGTTTTCATACAAACGTTTTGAAACCTGGACCGACCGGTCTAACCGGAGACCGGCAGTTTAGGCGGTCCGGTCATGCCATTTGAACCGTGATGTGCAGCGATCCGGCCAGACGGACCGGTGGCCGGTGGTTGAACTGGAGAATCCGGATGAAATAGTGATTGGGCCGGTGTAATTAAAAGAACCGGAAAAAAATATTTCTGGCGAATACGGCTGCCGGAGGTTGATATGCTGTTTTCCGCTGGTGTTGCTCTACACCTTGATATTCTCCATAACTGGTTCGAGTTTGAACTATGTAATTATTTTCCAATTCAAAATAAAATAAAATCAAAGATTAGCGTATGGAAGAAGAAGTGGTGTGTACTCTCTCTCATGTAAGGAAAAATGATGAGTTAGTGACAACCAGTGTTGTAAAAATCGCAATTAATCGGCGATTGGGCGGTTCTAGACGGAAGTTAGTGCGTTTGAAGGTCTGTGATCAGGCGGTTCTAGACGGAAGTTAGTGCGTAAACGTAACCAATTCGGTAGAATGTTATTACAGAAAGGAGTAGAAGTAGAGTGCAGCGGAAGTCATATGTTCATTCATACCGAAAGAGTATACATATTGTCCGGCTGCCGAGTTCCTGGAGAGAATCCGGCAGCATCTCCCCGTAGGGATTGCAAAAATTTAAACAACAAATGAACAACACACCTATATATAGGCAACAAGTTCGCTCGAAGTGTACATAGGATAAGTTTGGGCGAACTTGTCCACCATATGACAAGTTCGGGCGAACTTGTCCATCACATATCAACTTCGGCCGAACTTGTCCTCCCATGACAAGTTCGGGCGAACTTGTTCCCTTTTTCACTATACGCTCCGTGCTTTGGTCGTGTGTTCGATTCGAACCTATACAATATTCAACACACGCTTAATCTAGCCTATTCGACAAGTGACGAACACAAAGTGCATCAACAAATTCCCCCTTGTTCGTTACTGTCGAAGCTTGATCTTGATCTTCAAAACTCTGAGCCGTGTTTGAATATTCTGCAACTTCAATCAAGGTGTTTGATCTTGATTCCCCTTAATTGATGATCCGGTTTGCATTATCAACTTTAAAAACCGCTGAAAACTCCAGTTCAGATCTTTGGGTTGCATGAATTTTCGCGAATAACCACCAACTTGAAGCTAATCAATGCAGCAGCTTCTCCATTTCGACGATAACCGCATCCAGTTCAGTTTTTGAATAAGCGTTGAGCATTGAGAGTTTATTCTGCACACTCCTAAAATATCAAAAACTCAATCGGCAATTGATAGAAACTTCGAATCACCGCATCGGAAAACTTCAAATCAACGGATACTCTCGAAAATCTGAAATCCCAATTTCCGTTACGCATACTCCTGAAAGATTGATTAGGAAATCAGTAATCTGCTCAATCAGCAAATCCTCGTTGGAAGCAATAATCTGGTAACATATCGAATCTGAGAAACATACGTCCGTGGCCAAAATCACATCCTTCCTCTTCAATCACAATGCCAGATATATAGCTATCTCCGGTAGATCAGCGCCACTTAATCACAAACATCGTCATCCAACGGCGGTTAGTCCAAAGAGAAGAATGATTCATCTGCTTGAAGATTAAAAATAATGGCCACCAAAGGCTATCATCAGTTATATCTTGAATAACTTCAGATCTCCTTGGTAATTTTGAAACTATCCGACTTCGGAGCTAGTCATTAATTCCTAAGATCATTACTGGACGTTTTGAACGTCCTCAGTTCCTCACTGGTACTATGACTGCTAATCCAGCTAACTACCCATTCACCGGAGATCAGGACTCTAACCCTTAAGTATCACTCTGTATCATGATCTGAAAAATCAGAACTTCATGTGATCATAGAATCCCAAATATATAGTCTCTTTCGTCAGCAACCGGTACACAACTTTGTCTGAAAAACCCATTATATCATCTTCCTTAATCATGGTACCAGCGTACAACCCAGGGCAACTGAAACTATAGAGCATCCTTACCTCCTGGCGGTTAGTCCAGTCAATAATTCATTTGCAAAGCAGAGTTAAAGATAGCAGTCGTATGTGCTTCCAAACCATCGCGCGACTCAAGTGTCAATCCACAACCATGACCTCAGAATCTGATAAACAACTCCTCCAAACTCAGTTATGTAACCACCGCTTTCAAACTAGACATCAATTTGAAATACCCAATGAATCTCAATCCTCTGCATTTCCCGATAATCTGCAATCAGTAACCACCCGAATACTGTTGCAGGAGTCACGAATTTCAAAATGTCGGTATCTTCATATATTGTAAAATTTTTATTCCCCCTCATTTTTGCAAATTCTGACCATACTAAAATTTTCACTGAAATTCCCCCTCAAATCCGGAATTTCAGTATTTAACAAATACGGATTTAACGTTTAGGCTCATTACTAGTCACGACACCCAAATGATCAAGATTCTACACCGGTATCAATGACTTTCCCGTCATTTCAAATTTTGTGACCGTATCACCAAATCTGTACTCTAAAGCTCTAGACGGTGTCCCCGAACATCCCAGTTCGGTCATCGAAAACTCGAAAAAAATTCTATCGCCAAATTTTTTTGGACACTCATCCCATCAATACGATCAACAAAATTTTTCCATGTCTTTTTTAGGCTCCCTTGACAAGTTCGTCCGAACTTGTCCACCATGTTACAAGTTCGGGCGAACTTGATCAAAATGTTACAAGTTCGGGCGAACTTGATCAAAATGTTACAAGTTCGGGCGAACTTGGTCTTTAAAAACCAGTCCTTTTTCACATTTTTCGATTCAGAATCCTTATTTCTTCAAATTTCGAGATGATTCCACCATAATTCTGGTCGAAAATGGTTTTCTAACAATCCTATCCGTTCAATTTTACTTTTTGTCCGTCGATTCTATGTTTATATGATGATTTACATCTAAAACCCCTCCTAATGTCCATAAATGTCCAAATTCATGAACGTAGGTAATAACCGTAGCTCTGATACCAATTGAAGGTCCGTTGTACGGATCGTTCAGGCACTAATTTGGCAAACCTAAGGTAAACGTGCGAAATCCGTTTGCATAGGCGACATTGGATACAAGTTATTTACTAATTAATCACTGTTTCATTGATTAGTAGACGTTACAGATCCTGGAAACACTTGGACAGAGCTTCGCCGTCCAATACAAAAAATCTCTGAATGATACAAATGAGAACACATCACACCAATATATAGGAGATCAAGTTCGCTCGAAATGTGCCATGTACAAGTTCGGGCGAACTTGTAATAGCCATGACCAGTTCGGGCGAACTTGTCCTATTCAACACAAGTTCGGGGGAACTTGGCTCTAAACATACATAAACTTCGACATTTCGCTCCTAAATACAGACTCGACTTTATATGATGACGTAGGCAACAGACATATGCATCAACACCATTAATCGCTAGTCGGCCCTAGTGGGCCCTAATCGGTCCTAGTCGGTCGGAAAAAAATCGGAAAAAATCAGGAAAAATCGAAAAGAATCGAAAAAAATCACATATTCCGGCCAAAACCTCCCAGATTCCGGTCAAAACTTGTCCACTTAAAAAAATCACGTATAAAATTATGTGTATATATGTATAAAACTTAAAGTTATACATAAAAAGTCTGATCCGAGTAATCTCGATTAATCCCGATTAATCACTAGTCCTCACCTCACCGACCGACTAGCGCCTAGCGAGTTCTACAACCATAGTAACAACTAATAAATGTCCACTCATGCATGAGGTAACTAGCTTATAGGGTTTGACTCCTTATATTAGTCTTAGATTTTTTTTTTTCAAACGATAATTCTTGAATCTTCAAATTTTAATGTACGTACAAAATTTTAATTAGTTTATTTTAAGTTAGGAAACATATAAGTTTAAGTATAAATAATTTGATATACATATATATAGGAGAGGGATATAAAGAAAACCTATATTAGTTAAGAAAACTAAGAAACCCAAATAAATGGACCTCATTTTGCCATATGTTACATTTTTTATAGACTGTGTTATATGTAACAATCAGAGACTGCCATATGTTACGTGTGTAACAGCTTTTGCAGACTTTCAGCTTTTTCAGAAAAAGTAAAAGTTGTTACGTAACATATGGCAACGTCTGGTTGTTACATGTAACACATCTGGAAAAATGTGTAACACGTGACAAAAGGAAGTCCATTCATTTGAGTTTCTTAGTTTTCTTAACTAAAATGAGTTTTCTTCTTATAATTGGCCCATATATATATATATATATATATATATATATATATATATATATATATTATATATATATATATATATATTGGTTCTTTTTGTACTCAATAAATCATGGTTTATATGCTATTTCAGACTAAAGAATGAAAACGAGTATAGATAGATACACGACTTTAAAGTCGCACATCTCATGTCTATACACATGTGAATTTGTAAACCTAAGTATTGTATTCATCAGGGCCGTAATTTTTTGGTGAGGACTTTTATTGGGTCGTGTTGTCTCATCGAGACTGTTTTATTGGATTGAATTGGCTTACCAGAAAAAAAAAAAAGTAATTTGAAGTTTTTATGCCAGATTGAATCATGTATTCATTTTCTTCTATTTATATAAAAACGTTAAAAATATTTAGTGACTCAAGAGATTTGTACTTAAAAAAAACGTTAAAAATATTTAGTGGCTTAAGAGATTTGTACTTAAAAAAAAGAGAGAGATAAACAATGCTTCAAATAGTGTTATAACATGTAACTTTTTATTGAAAAAAACTAAGCTAATACACTACACTGTGTGAACTTTGGTAGCTAAGTAATTTAAAGAGGCTAAGAGCATTCACATTCCTTCCATCTTTTTTACCCTATAATTTCACTAAAAACAACAATATTTTCTCTCTCATTTCAATTAAATAATATTATTTCATACTTTTATCATTACATTTTCTTTCTCCTCCACTCACAACCACTTTCAAAATATATTAAAAAATTATAGAGTGAACAGTGTCCCTTCAAATTTACAGATAAATAATAACAGTTTCTCTCTCCTCTACTCATAACCACCTACAATCATCTTTCATAATATAAAAAACTCTCTCACAAAATTTAGGGACGGATGGTGAATGCTCTAACATGTGGCATCCGTCTCAATTGGTAGAGACATATCTAGAGGAGATCTTAAGTTCCAACCTGGACAAAATAGTATTTTTAGTATAATTAAAACCTATAAATAAGTAACAATTTTTGGCTTGGAATGGTTGTACAATGGGCTTTGGGTGTTTTTCAAAAAAAAATCATGTGGTTCGCTTCATACCCATTAGTTTCTCTTTCTTTCTCTGGCCTAAAATTAAAGAACCCTAGACAACGAGTGAAAATAGAGTGTTTTTTTTTACCAACAAAATCAGGTCCACATCGAAGCAAATGAAGAAGGTGAGCGACGAGCGGATGACAATTTGCTAGACCAGGTCTTCTAACAGTGAGTTGGGCCTAAATCGGAACCGATTTGAGGCAACAGTCGGCAAGGCGGTGATGGTGATGAAGTCGGCAACAGGCGGCTGTCAACGGCTTTGTAGAATGGTGGGTGGTGATACCGCGACAGTACGTCATTCACTGGTTCCACCGTCGTAAGAACCACCTCTACGACCACCAAAAGCCTGATGGTGATGATGTTATCTAATATGGGCTTTTTGTATTTCAGTTCTTAATTTCTAAATGTTAATTTAGTGCTGTTTGTTTTTTTGCAGGAAAAGGTCTGCAGTCAGCGGACCACATCTGCAGACATCTGTAGCAGAAGTGCTGGACCAAATGTCTGCAGTCTGCAAGAAGAAGACTGATTGTTTTTTTTTACTTCTACAAACTGCTGAAATAAACTGAAATATAAATAAACTGATTTATTAAACTGAAAAGAGTTTTTCAACATTCAAACTTAAATAATAATAATACAATACTGAAATAATATTCATTAAAAAGACAATAACATTTTTTAAATCATTGCCTCTGTGCTTTGCATTAATTGCTCAGCAATCTCATCTCGTAACTGAGTCATATAATCCCGATTCGATGCAGTACCATGTGCTTCAACCTCGTCTTCATCAGCATCAACGTGCACTTGCATATTATGCACCGAAACATTGGGTTGATTGTATTCTTTAAACAATTCATCGCTCAAACCCTGTTTCCTTATAAAATTATGTAACGCAAAACATGCAATGGTAATGTTCCTTTGTGTAACCAATGGAAATGGTGCCATCCTCTTCAAAATAGGGAGTCTTGCTTTCAAGACTCTAAAAGCACGCTCAATTACGTTCCGAAGTCTTGCCTGGGCATGGTTAAATTTCTCTTTATTAGTCAATGCACGTCTTCGTCGATAATCTCCTAGCCAGTACCTCACGTTACGATATGGAGCCCTAAATCCCCGTATGTGTGCATATGCGGCATCACAAAGATAATACTTGTCTGTAAGATAAACAATTATTTAGAATAGTAAACCAAGTGATAAATATTTAACAAAACATAAACATACCTTGTGGTGGAAACGGGAATGGTGCATCTTGATCTGATAATGCCTCTGATAATATTCTCGCATCATGTGCTATACCTTCCCAGCCGGCCATGACGAACGTAAAAATCATGTTGAAGTCACAAATTGCTAATACATTTTGATAACAATCTCCTTTTCCTCATCCTCTATATAAATCTTGTTTACTAGTAGGGACAACAACATGTATTAAAGTTCCATCTAGTGCACTAACCACGCCTTTAAAAACCCGTCGTAGTCTCTTGTTATGTCCCGGTATGTTTGGATTAGGATTGAAAGAAGTTGGTACTATCATCTCTTTGGCAAAAAGCATCATTTTATCCAAGACTTTATAAAAATATTTATGAATTGTTTCCTTTGAGTGTTGAAATCTACGCTTGATAACTACATATCGTTGATTATGACTGATTATCATCAAAAAACATAGCCATCTTCTCCTCAACCGATACATGTTTACTATCCTTTAACGAATAATTTACTCTAAAATGTGCACATAGTCGGACAAATGATTCACGGGACATACGTAGAAGTTCAATGCATTGTTTGGGATTTCCTGTCAATAACTCTAACGTGTATTTATGTCCCGACATACGCGAATCATTATCACGTACTCGTTTTAAACCTCTCTTTCAAAAAAAACCGGACATACAAGTACATAAGAATAACAAGAAGTAATTTCTTGTTATAATCCATTATGAACCTGTTTTAACAAAGGATACAATCATACGCCAAAATAAAAGCATAAACCAAAGGATACAATCATACGCCAAAATAAAAGCATACAATGTCTAAAACATAAAATAAAAGCATACAATGTCAAGTTTAAACAAAAGCATAAAATGTGTCAAACATAAACCAAAGCATAGAATGTCTCAAACATAAACAAAACCCAAAAGTCGTGTTAAGCATGTAAGGTCTTCACTACTTTAACTGGGCTAAACTTGTTGCCGTCATCACGATCCACCCTCTTAAGACCTCAGGAATTTCTGGCAATGCCATCCATGCCTCTCTCATGTCGGATGACACCCCAAAAATGTGAAAAGCAGCTAAAAACATAGGATCTACCGGGTCCAACCCAACCAACTTTAACTTCTCAGAACACTCACGAACCGTTGGCCCTTCTTTGCCTTTAATCAAAACTTGTAGAGCCTTCTGCATATCACGTGCTAAATCATCATGATTAATAGATGATTTTGAGATTTTGGCCCTTTTGTTTGGATTAGGCTCGGAAGTAGGCTCAGGATTAGGCTCAAAAATAGGCTCAGGAGTGCCGGCATAATCTTGTGTGTCATGATAATGGGTGTCCATAATCATAAGCGATTGGACACGATGACAAGAAGATCCAACCCCGGATGTTGTTTGGGTTGAGGTCCATTTGTAATTTCCAGTGGCAGTATTTCCATCAAACAATTCTGCACAAAGTTCTAGCAAAGGCAATGGAACCGTCTTCAATGATGCAGCCTTCGGGTGACCCTAAACCCAAAGTAAAAAAAATGTTATATTTTTTTAGGACTGTTTAAATTTATATAAATGAACATACCTTCTTAAATTCTTCCCATTCCTCGTTTGTTAAGGAAAAAGTATTTGTTTGAGGGTTGTATATGTTGCCGGTTTTGTTTTTCAAATACACCAAACCTACGTATTTGGCTTTAAGATTATCATATGCATTCTTCATTTGTTTTTGAGTCAAATCCAAGCCAAACTTTTCCTAATTTATTCCACGAGTCTTTATGCAAACTCAAGCCTTTTCTACCCACCGTGTTTATCTCTTCAATGCAAGTCTCTAACAAGCATTTTAGATGGTCGTTTGACCATTGTTGTTATTCTCCCATTTCTACTAATGAACAAACAACCGATTAACATACTAGGCACGAATCAAGTCAAACCATAACAAACACAAAAATACTCTAATCAAACAATTAGAACTAACATACAAGTTAACAATCTTAAACTAACAACAAACAAGAAAAGAAACATTTTTTTGTCAAACAATTAGAACTAACATACAAGTTAACAATCTTAAACTAACAACAAACAAGAAAAGAAACATTTTTTTGTCAAACAATTAGAACTAACATACAAGTTAACAATCTTAAACTAACAACAAACAAGAAAAGTTAACAATCTTAAACTAACAACAAACAAGAAAAGAAACATTTTTTTGTCAAACAATTAGAACTAACATACAAGTTAACAATCTTAAACTAACAACAAACAAGAAAAGTTAACAATCTTAAACTAACAACAAACAAGAAAAGAAACATTTTTTTGTCAAATAATTAGAACTAACATACAAGTTAACAATGTTAAACTAACAACAAACAAGAAAATAAACATTTTTTTCTCAAAAATTATAAACTAACATACATAATTAACAATGTTAAACTAACAACAAACAAGAAAATTAAACATTTTTTTCTGAAAAATTATAAACTTACATACAATTAACAATGTTTAACTAACAACAAACAAAAAATTAAACATTTTTTTCTCAAAAATTAAAAACATACCTGTAGGGGGCGGCTGTGGAAGGTGTCTTGGGGCTGGGTGGTCACCGACGAGGTGCAGGGGTGGAAGTTGGGGGCAGGGAGTGGAGGCGGATGGCGGAGGTGGAGAAAGGGGAGACGAGCTGGGAGGAGGCTGGCGAGGCTGGATGTTGGTCGTCGAGGGCAGGGGAGGTCGAGTTGGAGTGGATGCCGAGGTGGTGGAGGCAGATGGCGGAGGTGGAGGAGCTGATAGCGGCGGTGGAGATGGGGGAGACGACCTTGGGGGCGGCACTTGTGGGGGGATTAGGGTTTTATGTTTTTGGAAGATGTTGTGAAGAGGTGGGAAGACATATGCTTACATCTGTGTGAGAAAGAGGTTCTGAAGATGTTTTTTAACGAAAACACTTCTGGAAAACAAACAAGCTGCAGACCTCTATGTCTGCGTGTGGTCTGCGTGGGAAAAGAAAAGAGGTTCTGAAGTGCTTTTCTAAAAAAAACAAACACCCCCTTAGTGTCTGCTGATAGGGATTTTGTATGCACAAGTGATGAACATCTATATGTTTTTCAAATTAATGGTATCAACACACGTTTCAAAGGTCAATAATTATTTCCAGTGTGTGTATCGTGTTATCTTTGTGTATAAGCTATTTGGAGTGTCACAAAGCAGGTTATTTTGTTAATATTTTTTTCCTTGTGTTGTTTAACATTGTCATTAATGATTAAATGCAGGCCATTAGTTAGTATTTGTCAGTATCATTGATCATTTCCTTCAAAATACACATCTTGAAGGACATTTAGATGTTGATATGAAAGCTAACACTATTGAATTACAAATTGTTTACAGTTTGGATATTCCTAGGGCATGCACTATTTAGTTTGGTTTTATCATGGATCCACCTAGGAGGTATGCATTTTATTTACTAACTTTCATTGTTAGTTATCTGTGTCCATTTTTTAACCTTGCGTAATTCTCATATAGGTTGCATCCGGGTTGATTAATGAGAAACAAAAAGATGTATTTGCTTCTTCCGCAACGGATATTAATAATATAACAAGTTGGCTTGGAAACTTTCTTTTGGCTATCAAAGGACAAAGAGTATCAGTTTTTCACTAATTATCTTCATGATTTATATTGACGTTTGGCTTTAGAGTTGAACTTTTATATACTCGGCTTATTATTTTTTTCAGTTATTTTGGTATGTTTTTCAATTCCTGAAACTCATGTTACTTTTTCATTTTTGCATGTGTAATTTGCTTTGGATGGTTTTGTTTCGACTTGTAAGGAGATATATCATTAGAAAAAATAAATAGCGGATAGAAGGATGAGTACAAAGTTCCTTCCAAACATGTATAATAATGTAAAATTATCCCAACTTTCTTGAATAAACCATCCTTGAAACTTTTTTGTATTGACAACTGAATGGTATGGTAGTCTGCAGTGCATGCATGGTCAAGTTGTAGGCTTGAAAGCTTTTGTAATATTGTCATTCTCCCACTTTTCTAAACCAAGACCCCTATCACATTGGAGCGAAAGATTTTCCAGTTACAGTGGTCAAAGCCAAACGGTCTTATAATTGTAAGCTCTATGTTTGAATGCTTACAAGTTTCATGGGATTTTGACAGCAACTACACAATGAAGATTACCAAGAATCCAAAAATGGTTCGTATGATCCTATTATATATATATATATATATATATATATATATATATAGGGAGGATAAAATGCAAAACACACTTGAGTTGAGAAAACTCAAGAAAACACTATGTAACATTTTTATTTTTTTCTAAAAAAATAGGGAATGTAAGTTACATGTTAATGAACGTTTTGTAACAAAAAAATAATAATAAAAAGCGCCGAGTGGTTTTTTTTATAAAAAATTACAAAATTCAGTTTTCTAGCATTTTTTTTGTAAACGCTGAAATTTTATAAAAAAAAACATTCGGCGCTTTTTGTTTTTTTTTTGTTACAAAATGTTCATTAACATTTAAGTTACATCCTCTATTTTTTTTTACAAAAAAAAAATGTTACATAAGGTTTTCTTGAGTTTTTTTCAACTCAAGTGGGTTTTCTCTCTATACTTCACCTATATATATATATATATATTGACCTGTTCGTTCTATTGAAGCTAGGACTACATAGAACAAGATGTAACTTTAGGATATATTTTGTTTACTTGGTTGTGTCGATTTTTTATACGAGCCTTTGATTGTTTAACAAAGTTTATACTCAATTTGTTGCAACTTTTTAACCATCTTTGTTAATTCCTATCTAACAAAGTTCATAGAATGCTTTGGTTTAGCGCGCCGCAACGCGCACGGGTTAAATCCTAGTTTTCTTAAAGTAGTAATATTTGGTGTTAAGAAAAAGTAATTTAAAAAGACTAAGGGGAAGTGTTGAACCTGTAAGATGTTTGAACTATTAAGTGCTGAACTAGCAAGAGGTCTCAATTATTAGAGCTACTATCATGCTTAACCATTCAGATGCAAATGTCTGACCATTTCAGATAAGAGTTCTTAACCAACCAGACTCGGTATAATGCTTAACCATTAAGAGGCAAATGTCTGAATCATTCAGACATCTGATCGCGAAACAAATAGTCTGAACTATTAACTGCTGAACCAGTAAGATGTTTGAATTATTAAAGGCCTCATTAAGAGCTAAACAAAAAGCCCCTTATACTTAAAAGGAAAAAAAATGTTTCGAGTAAGGTTTGGACCCTTAACTTTTAATCAAGAGAAAACAAGGTTAACCACGCTTCTATATGTCAACTTTGATTTATTTTTCACCAAATATTTATGTATGGTTATATTTCAAAAAAGTGTGGGTCAATTAAATTTTGGTATGCCCTTGCCCATGATATAGGGTTATATTAAACATTTAAACATATAGAAAATAGACTACTTTTGAAATTCTCGTGAATTTAAGATATTCGTGTATTGTGATCAAGTATGGTCTGGCTTTGTATGTCTTAGTTTTACTATTCTATTTAAATCGTAAGATTATAAAGTGTAATAAATAACATACTATTTATATGTGTTTAACCAAATATAAAATAATGTATGCTATTTATTATTGAACTAGGTTAGAACCCTGTGTATTACACAAGTTGTATAAATGTAATTGTATATAAAAAAAGATATAGCTCTTAAAAAATTCGTGTATTGCACGTATTGAATAAAATATGATATCATAAGTTAAAACATACAGTCGTTAAGATTTATCTTTTAAATATGAACTTTGATATAATATTTATTTATTATAACATTTTACTTTGTTTTTATTTATTATTAGGTTAAAAACACATGTGTTACATAGGGTTGAATCCCTTTTTATGATGCATCCAAATTATGAGATACAATAATTTAGTTAGTTTTATGCACCTTCATGCTTATTTATTTATTTCATTCATAAATACACATCTCAAATTTGTATTCAAGAGAGTTAACGGTACAAAAAGATAGAGATCGATACCCACATTTTTATATATTTCATCATTTTTATGAATCAAATCGTAAAATCGAGAACTAAATTCTCTTTGAATGAAATATAGAATTGTTAAATTTAAAAATGGTGTTCATTCTAAATGTTGATGGAATGTGCAATAGATGAGAAGTTTAAACCAATTATAATAGCAGTACGCCTAACATTACAAAGGTTAAACTAAGTTGTCTAAATTTGACATTTGAAAGAATTGTGCGACTATAATGGTGAGTCCAAACCATTATAGCGATGCGTCCAAAAACACTTATAATTTGATGAAAGTATATGCCCCGAACCTAGAACAATAATACAATTCTTAAGTATAATCAAACGGGAACCTTTGATTCCTACTTTTCCATAATTTCAATTACCAAACTCCAAAGTATATAAATCTACTTATAATACTTAGGATAACTTTATGATTAATAAAAAAATAATTTATCCTAATCTAAATTTTTGCTTAAAATTATTTATGGGAAAATAAATATTTATTCTTATCTAACTTTTTGTTTAAAATTATTATTATTATTATTTATTATTATTATTATTATTATTATTTAATATAATAAAAGATAAATAGGAAAATAAGTTGAGAAAACACCAGAAAGTGACACGTGTCCAAAATATCTTCTACTTAATTATGGATAATTAATTTTCAGTTAAATTTAATTATAAAATCGAATGTTTTAATAAAACATAAATATCCAAAATATATAATTATCCATGCACGTTTAATTGGTAAAAAGTTCACAATATTGAATAGAAGCCATGATAAGAACTCTACATAATTATTAATGATTTTAAGATCACTGAGATTATCGAAAACTGAAAGGGTTGAAATACTCTAAATAAAAGATCAATATCTATCTAAATTTATATTTATATTCATTTATACACTATTTAATAAAATTATTTAATATAATAAGAGATAAATAGAAAATAAGTTAAGAAAGCACCAGAGAGTGACACGTATTTTCATTTATTAATATAAAAAGATTTTTTTAACCAAATAATGTATTTATTTATTACGATTAAAAACATTGTTATACGTCTTAAAGAAGAAAGTCGGTGGAATTTCCACCGGCTTTTCCTAAAGTTTCATTAAAATGCACAATAGCCCCCTTGTCTTATTACACATATCATGCTACCTTTAACTTTTGAAAATCATAATTTTAACCCCATACTATTAATCTATTTTACAACCCTCTCAAAAGTCCGCGGTATTTACAATAACGATCCCTCCTCTTTCCACTCACCATACAACTCAACTTTTGAAAACTGTTGTTTTAGCCCCTATGTTGTTACTTTATTTTACAACCCCTTAACTTTTGAAAACTGTACTTTTTATCTAACCAAAACTAATCCCTAAATATTTAACTAAGTTTTCTTTAGCTAAATTTCTTTTTAAAATATTAATAGTTTGTCGTTGTATTTAAGAACTTTGTAAAAAGATCTTAAAAACCCACTTGGGTTTCTAAAGCACCGACTTTACCCCTTTTGTTCATGTGACTATGTTTTTTGAGTACACGTGTCAGTTTTCCCTTTATACACGTTTTAAGATTTCCTTAGTACGTTTTCTATCTATGAGCCGGATCACATATAAATACGTTATGATTATACTGTATAAATTCGTTTACTTTACATTGGATCCAACCGCAAATGCTATTGAGTTAAATAGAATACGTTAAAGCGCATGTTTTCAAATTGTGTATGCATCACATATTGCTTGAACCAATCCATTCAATGTATCTGCGCCGTAACACGCGTAAGTCTAATTACTAGTTCTTGTCTTATAATGTAGGGCTGTAAACGAGCCGAGCCAGACCCAGCTCAAGCTCGGCTCAACTCAATGTCGAGTGGCTCGGGCTGAGCTCGAATTTTATATCGAGCCAAGATTTGAGGCTCGAGCTCGACTCTATTAAAATTCGAGCTAGCTCGGCTCGGCTCGATCTAGCTCGAACCAACAAAAAACCGCAAAATATACTAATTAAAATCCCTTCAAAAATAAAACTTTTAATATACTAAGGCCATAATTGCAATTTAATTTAACCAACTGGCTAAATATGCAAGTATAAATAGTAAATTCACTTTGTACATTGTCTTTGTCATCTTTTATAGGGGAGACACTCCCTTAGTTTTTTGTCTTTTAAGCAATGTGAGACAAAAAAATGAAGGATGTAAACTTTATCGAGCCGGCTCACGAGCTCACAAGCCGAGCCGAGCTGGCTCGTTTACAACCGAGCCAATTTCGAGTCCAACTTTTTTCGAACAAGTTTCGAGTGAGCTGCGAGCCACGGTTTTTTGAATACCCCTATTATAATTCATTGAGTAAAGAGTTCAAACTTTTAGGTGGTGTTTGTTTTTTTGGCCAGAAGCACTTCTGGCCACTTATGTCTGCGTCGCGCAGACGCACACAGACGTTTGATGTCTGCAGCTCGTTTGTTTTCCGAAAGAGCTTCTCACATTTTACCTCTTCCCCACCTCTTCCCAAGCAGACATATCCCCAAGTCTGCAAACCTCTTCAAACCTCTTCTCCTCTTCTCCCCACCAACCACCTCCGCCACCACTCCACTCGACCACCTCCTCTGCCACCACCTCCACCTCCGACAACTCAAACCCCCAAATAACTCTGCCACCATCATCTTCAACTGCACCACCTCCACCAAATTGAAGCACCACCACGACTGCACCTGATACATCACCATCCACCACCGTAGAGAGAGAGAGAGAGAAGAAGAAGAGAGAGAGATCGGTGAGAGAGAGAGAGACCGTAGAGAGAGAGGGGGAGGGACAGGAGACGACGGCGGTGGTGGGTTTTGGCGGTGGTGCTGTGGTTCGTTGCGCTTCGCGTAGGAGACAGGGGGCGGTGGTGCTTGACGGTGGTTGTTGGTTGTGGTGGTGGCAGGTGGTAGATGAGTGTGGTGGTGGTGGTGGTAGATGAAGGCAGAGAGTGGATGAATGGTATGTGTGTGTTTGTATGTGAGAGAAGAGAAGAGAAAGAGGTTTTTGTAGAAAAAAACAAACCCTCTTCTCCTTGCAGACTGCAGACATTTAGTCTCACTCACCCATGAAATTACCTTTCTACCCCTCTAACTAAACCATACCCCTCATACGGAATCTATGTGGATGACTTCAAAACCACATCCCCTCGCCGATAGAGATTTACCACCACCGTCCGATGGACTTCCGCTACCATGCTTCCCGGCGGATCTCCCTCCTCCTCTTCCACCACCTCCTCCTCCTCCCAAAACACCAGAACAATAACGGCATCACCGCCCTAACCACCACACCACTACCAACACCAATCCAATGCACTCCTGGTGGGAATCCATCTCCAAAGCCCGATCTCGCATCCACTCATTATCCACACTCTTACCCGAACCTGACTCCCACACTCCAAACCCGATCTCCTCACTCGCCGACTCCGACGCTCCCTCCTCTCCCCCAATAACCGCTTACACCGCCGTACTCTTTCTCTCTCCTCCACCTCCTCCGGCTCCGGCGACGATCCTCTGCAACTGGCTCTACGACACCTTCCTCTCCTCCGATCCAGACCTCCGCCTTGTTGTCCTCTCCTTCATCCCATTAATCGCCGGTTTATACCTTTCGCGCGTCCACTCTCTCCAAACCCTAACCTCTGTCACTCGCCGGATTCGAAGCGGTTTTACTCGCGGTTTACTCGTCGGAGACTAAGGCACGCGCCGGTAAGGCGGTGGTGATTTCTATACCTGATCTGTCTCAACCGTCGCTGTATCATACGCCTAGGGTTAGGGTTCCGGTTAGTAGTTCGAAGAAAAACCTGATTCGGCGAAAATAAACCCTAGTTCTTCTTTGAAAACGGTTCGGCAGACGGTTGGAGTGCTGTCGGCTCCGTTGGAGCCCAGACAGCGATTAAGTCGACAAAGCGAGCGGTTATTGTAGGAGTTGTGTTGGATTGTTATTATAAGGTTGTTTCTCAGATGCCTAGCTGGTCTAAGCTGGATTTCTGTAGGTTTGTTAAGGATTGGGCGGGGCAGGATTGCGTTTGCAAGTCGGAATTCGATCAAAATGAGCAGAATTCTTCTGAGGCGGTTGACTTTTCGAATGGTGTTGGTGAGGATGAGAATCACGAGATTGAAATTGAGGGGAATGTGGTTGACAATATGAAGAGTTTGGAGATTCGGGATGACGATGAGAATTTGGAAAATTGTGGGGCTAGAGGGACTAGAATTTTGCTTCCATGGGAGTTGGTCAACCGAGTTTGAGAATTTTAGGGCATTGTTTGTTGGGGCCATTGAATTCGAACGATGTGAAGGATGCGGCGTCGTTGCGGTGCGGTGTTTGTATGCTCGGGCATCACATGATTTGGTTCCGCAGGCGATTTTGGCTACCAGGAGTTTGATTCAGCTGGATAAGAGGTCTCGTGAAGCAGCTGGATGGTTGCAGCGGTTGGCTGCTAATACTGCAGGGTCGAATGCTAATACGCCGAGTAAAGCGAAGAAGCCGGAGATCCTTTTGGTGTTGAAGTGAAACCAGAGTATGTATTTTGTTTTAATTTGGATTTTTTTTTGTTGATTATATAGTGTTTGAGCTTGTTGTAGTGGTAGAGGTATAATCTGTGTTATTGATAACTATATATATATATATATATTTGATTGTGTTTGTGTTGGTCTAAGTCAGTAAGTTATTATGCTCCGTTTTAGTTTTTAGCTATGGGTTCTATGTAAAATGCATCATTATGTTACATATTGAGTGTCGGGTCTCCAACCCTTTTGAAATGATTATGAGACAGAACGAGATGCTACCTTAATCTTGTACAGTTTACCTACCTTTTTAAACTTGGTTTAAAAAGGCATGAGTGCTCTGAGGAGTTTAGGTTCTGAAAGCCTATGTGTGAGGCGTTAGCTTGCTTCACGTACGCCAAATATTGCTCTATATACAATCAAATAAGTTTTTTTTTAAATCAAGTAACTATTCATAGTCTCATAATCCATTTGGTTCCTTTTTTGACCCATGTGTGCATGAGGCGCTTTCCTGATCGCCTTATGCATTTGACAAGTCTTTTTAAACCAATCTTTTAGATTTTCGATATTCAACCTATATGAGACATCCATCACAGATCTGCTAATACAGCCGGTTCGAATGCTAATACGGCCAGTAAAGCGAAGAAATCTGAGATCCTTTGTGTAAGTGAAACCAGAGTGAGTATGTATTTCATTTTGATTTCGAAAATTTTTCTGTTTGTTTTCTTGATTATATAGTGTTTGATCTTCTTGTAGTGGTTGATAGAGGTATAATATGTGTTATAGGTAACTAAATATATATATCTGATTCGTCAACTTAAAAGAAATTGGTGTTTGTTATCTTGATTCTTTTGAGTCAAACAAGGGGGTTACGTCTCTTTCCCTTGAGATAGAGGAAAGGTTTGCTCTCGTCAAACCCATTGGTGCTTCTAAGTTGCTAAATAAAATAATAATAATATAATAATGCTGCCTTTTAGTTTTTATGGTGTAGCTTTTGCTATGAGGGATGTTAGTATGATTCTTTGAAGTGAAGGGTATTATGATGCTTGCGTAGGTCTCAAGTCAAAAAACATTTATGCTGCTTTTTGGTTATTAGCTATGGGTTCTGTGTGAAAATGCAGCAGCATTTTGTTACACAGTGTAGATATTTAGTGTTTGGGCTCCCAAGACTTTAACCTTGTACAAATTACCTACTTTTTTGTTTTAAAAAGCGCGAGTGATCTAAGGCGGGAGCTTCACGCACAGACCTTGCTTTGTGTGCAACCAAATAAGCTGCTTTATGTACTGTCATGTCAAAAGCTGCATAACATTTTTATCAAAGTAAACCGTTCATATCTCTTTATCCCTTTGGTTGTTTAAAACCGCAAGGCGCTTTCCTGATCTCCTAGTGTGCATTGCGCAGCTCTTTTTTTTTTTAAACCAAGCCATTCGATTCTCCATGTATAACTTATATAGATGTACAATTCAGCCAAGTGAAATACATACATTGTTTTTAGTTTAAAATAACTAATAAAATAAGTTGGAATAGACACTGCAAATCTACTCTACTAGAGGTGCATAAATTGGTTTCCGGGCCCAAACTGGTTTGGGTTCCGTCAAACCTGGTCAACATTGGGTTTTGGCTCAAATCGGTTAGGTTTGAAACGGTCTGGTAACATTTCAAACTGGTTTCAAGGGTGGAGTTCTTGAACTGATTTCAACCTGACGGTGCGGATGGGGTCCAAACCGGTTTAACAAACTATTCCGGTTCTCAAACTGGTTTTTTTTTTCACCTCTAACATGTACAATTTAGCCCATGCGACCATACCATAACTAGGATGGTCTTTAACCTTCAAAAAGACTTATAATGTTCCAGCTATCCTTTTTTTTTTTCAAAAATGGTGTAAAACTGCATCATGATTCATATGCATACGCAAGGTGCTAAGAGTCTTGTGTTTGTGGGTCAAATCTAAAATTCACACGAACCCAAACCTGATTTGTTTGAACTAATTTTTATTTTCATATCAAATTATATAGTTACAAATGTACGATAAAAAAAAATACAAATGTGCATAAAATTATTATGTTTTAGAGTTTAAAGCCTGATGCTGATTAACAGTGGGTTAGATCAGAATTTGTTTAGACTAAACAAAAACATACGAAACCTGCATTAGCTCAATGTCATTTCCTGAAATCTCATCATGCGGTAAATGAATGTGCATGCAATGGTGGTGAGATCAAAACTAGGTTGTTTAATGATGGCCGTGGCGGTGCCACGGTGGTATGAACTGTGAAGACTTCTAACTTCAAATAATAGTTTATAGAAAGAGTGTCCAAAACTTGCTCGTTTATGAGATCTCTACCGACCATCCCCACAAACGTGAACATGCAAAACGGCTCACGGGTGAACCTGTGTAGTATGGGTGGCATATCATGTATACACCACACGATAAGACACGACACGGAAACACGAAAGGCTATACACGAACACGACACGATAACTTATCGTGTCCTTTTTTCAAACACGAACCCGACACGCTATATACGAAAATTACCTGTTAACATGACTGTTCGACTGTTAATGCCTGTTAACATGAAAATTACTTGTTAATACCTGTTAATACTTGGCGGCTGAACTTAGATCTGAGAGTTAGAGAGGGAGTTTAGGGTTTTTTTTTTTTTTTTGGAATTGAATGAGGAATGAAAATAGAAAGGAATTAATGAACCCACACGCACATGGCTGATGATCATTTATGGCAGGCATATTTTTTTATTTAATTTAATTTCTTACCGTGTACTAACGGGTATTAATAGGTAAACATGTATTTAACCTGTTTAATACACGAAAATTAACAGGTAATATCGTGTCTACCTGTTTGGTACCCGATACATGTTAAGATCGTGTAGGTTCGTGTCGTGTAATCGTGTTCGTGTCTAAAATTGCCAGCCCTACTGTGTAGTGTGGTTGTCACACCCCGATATCAGAGCTGGCGTGACTAGACTGGTATCTTCATTGCACAGCGGAAGTGTTATGGTACTAAGACTTCTAGAAAGTGAACGCCCGCTAAGTACTCGAATCCCCATGGGTTCTCCTAATCCAATCGTGCCATAGTTTGAAAATGAAACCTGAGAAAGAAACATGCAAAAATCAACATAAAGTTGAGCGAGTTTATAGTTTGTTTGAAAAAGATTTAAAATAAATCTTTTGATAACCGGTTGTGAGATCATAGTATCTCCAAACATTTGAAATGTCGTATCGCGTATATCGGTATCAAAATGTTCTTTTATGTTTGTAAACCAATGCATGTAACTGTTGTATTTGTAAACCGGTAACAAAATGTTTTCTGTCATAATTGTCATCAATATTGAAATCCTGCCATTGTCATATTTATAAACCAATATTTAAATCCTGGCCACTGTCATAAGCCAATATTGAAATCCCGGTATGTTATTGTTATTCCTACGGTTTTACGGATCTATCAGCGGGTAGTTAGTCCCTGATAGTATGTGTCATAAGTAAATAACCAACCCAGACAACATTAACCTCTGAACAGACATGTTTTATTCAGAATTTCACACTCATGATGTTGTCCAATAGACAAACCTTTTGTCATCAAGCCAGATAATTGATATTTAGAACCAAAACCAACTATTTTTAAAACACTTTTAAAAATTAAATCTCTTATGAAAAATAGGTCAATTTCAAAATGTTTTGCGTTGTCATGAAAGACAGGATTAGCAACTATAGATATAGCTGCAATTTTATCACAATGGAGTGAGATTGGCACGTCAACAAATATATTCAACTCTTTCAAAACATTCTTAAGCCATATAAGTGCACAAGCAACAACGCACATAGATCTAGATATGGTTTCTTGTTTTATGCTTTTCTTGGAAACTAAAGAGTTCCCTAAAAATATACAAAACTCTGTTATAGTCTTTCTTGACTCTAAACATTTACCCCAATCAGAATCAACATATGCCATAAGACCAAGACACCCGACCCTTTACTGAACAAGACACCCTTTGCTGGTGATAGTTGTAAATACCTCATCAACCTAAATGCAATCTTTAAATGACCATTAGTAGGGCAATGCATGTATTGACTTAGAAAATGAACTGTGTATGATATGTCTAGCCTGGTATGGGCAACATATATAAGCTTACTTACCATCCTTTGATACCTAGAAATATTATCAAGAACATTACTATTTTCCTTGCATACAATAGTTATTATATGATTCTACTCAATTGGGTTGTTATCTGGTTTGCATGCACTCATGTCATACTTAGTTAACAATTCTAAGGAGTACTTTCTCTGAGACAAACAAACACCTTTATCTACTTTAACAACTTCTATGCCAAGGAGATATTTCAACTCTCCTAGATCCTTAATTAAAAATTTTGATCTAAGATTGTTCTTAACCTTATCTATTTCAACATAACTGTTTCCGGTGATGACTATATCATCAACATACATGAGTAAAAACAAGTAACATTCTTATTAGTATGGTAGAACAAGGAATAATCACACTTACTTTGATTAAATATCAACTCAAACAACACATTAACCAACTTTTCATTCTATATTCTAGGGGTCTTTTTCAACCCATACAAGGACTTCTTTTTAACTAACACACATTCCTTTTCATCTTTAAAAAAAACCATTAGGATGAGACGTGTAAACATCTTCATTTAAGCTACCACATAAAAAAGCATTGTTAACATCTAGCTGATATAGTTTCCAATTATGTTCAATAACTATAAAAATAATGCATCTAATAGTAACTAATTTGACAACATGTGAATGGTTTCATCAAAATCAATACCTTGTTTTTTACTATAGCCTTTGGCAACCAACCTAGCTTGAAACCTTTCTATTTCACATGTTGATTTATATTTTATTTAATAAATCCACTTACATCGAACCAAACTTCTAGCAGCAGGAAACATAACAAGATCCCATGTATCATTTCTATGAAGAACTTCAATCTCTTCATTCAAGGTTGATACCCGGTTTGGATCTTTAGTAGCCTTACTAAAACTTGTAGGTTCACAACTTTAATCTAACATAGTAGTAAAGCACTTTCTATAACAAAATCACTAAGACTTCTAGGTAAGGTAGAACTCCTAGTAGATCTTCAAGGTATGACTTCTCCTAATAATTGATCACTATTGATACCCTCATAATTTGGATCATTTTCATTAACATGTATCACATCCTTAACCCAATTAGTGTTAATCCTACTATTACTAGGCTGCTTATTCCTAGTTATGCCTACATAATCAGTAATGATTAACTCAGATTGCTGAGACCAATGTGTCTCTGTTTCAACATTACCTAGACCCCTTTCTTCATCATTGGGATCTTTAAATTGTTGATTTTATGTATTTTCATATGATTCAAAAAAGATTAAGTTTGAACTTCACTAAATCTCTTTTCATTAAAAAAATTAAAATATTTTTATCCTTAAAAGGAAATACTGTCATCTCTTGAAAAGAAAACTGTTTTATTATCTAAACTAAACACTTTATATCCTTTTTTCATTAGAATATCCAATGAACATACGTTTCTCAGCTCCACTGTTGAGTTTATCAGAATCATTTAGGACTGTACAAAAACACAGACAACCAAACAACCTTAGATGGTCTAGAAAGGGTTCAAAGTCATACACAAGTTCATAAGGAATAACACCACCTAGCTCCAATGAAGGGGTCTTATTAATCAAATAAGCATCAGTTAATACACAGTCAGACCAAGATTTAACATGTAAATTACTTTGGAATAACAAATCCCTAGCTACATTTAACAAATGTCTGTGTTTTCTTTCAACTACCCCATTATGTTGTCTGTGTACGTACATGAAGTTTGATGGACTATCTCATTATTCTTACAAAAATATTCATTTGATTATTAATAAACTATTATCACCTCTGAAACATTTCACCTTTTTATTAAACTAAGTTTTAAGTATATTGAGAAATTCAAGTATTTGCCAATGTGGGCTAGCTCACTTGATAGAGGCTTTTGTTTCATAGTGGAGATCTTGGGTTCAATCTCAAGCAAGTAATATATTAGAATTTTTTTAGTGTAATTTGGAGGAGCATGTAAGCGTTGCCATTTAAAAAAATGAATTCAAGTATGTTTTCAAAAAAAAAAAGAAGTCCCGTTTTCCCATAGTAGGCACCAAATTGTTTTGGTCAAAAATTACCTAACCAATTAGTTGATCAAATTCGTTATGTGTGGTAGTGTGCTAAATTGTATTCGATTAAGAATTTCGTTAAATGATATAAAATTAAGAGGCTGGACAAAGATGCTAAGTGTTTTTTATGAAATAATGCTTGAATTGCTAAAAAATACTGCTCAGTATATCGGGGAATATGGCTTAGGATACAAAGATCAAAGTAATGAATAAATGATAAGACACAAGCAATTTTAGTGAGGGAAGCTCTTGATCTGTGTAGATTTCCGGCACAAAACCTAGGGAGACGACTATGAAAGTCGTTTACAACAATCTATATTATTAAAACGATGAAAGTGATACAACTCAAGAACCAAAGTGATTGATGGTATAATGATCACTAAAGTGTAAGTGTTGGTTTATACTGTGGTGTATGTTTTACAATAAGAAAGTGTTATTGTTTGCGAGTGTGTGAGCAGGGGTCATGTAAGTGTTCTAATCGATCACATGGCCTCTTAATTTATAAGATAAAGGCCTAACTACGAGTTCCATATTCCGAGGATGCTCTTGCATATTCCTTTTCAAACGTTGAGGTCCAAGTCGCTAGCTCCAACGGTCAGTTCCATCAACTAAGTCTGCGATATTCATGCCAAGCCTTGGTCTTTTATTTATTTACCTGCAATTAATAAATAACACGTGTAGAAAAATAGGTTAGCTCGAAAAATAAAGGACAAGTTTAAAATATATAACCTGTCGAATATCCCGGATGGTAAAATACAGTCCAGAATATCAATCAAAATATTCACCCATAATACATATGAAATTACTGCCTTCGAATATGTGGATCCAAAGATATATTTTTTATCATGCACAAAAGAAGGCTTATTGTCTTCCTTTGTGCCTTATAAAATATCTTTGCAACCACTATATCAAACTCAGTATACGCTTCATCTCACTAATTATGTGTTGGACAATATATTGAAATCGACACGGATTACATAGCAGCTAGTAATATAGGCCAATACGTATAGATGCAAGGAAGCGCGATAGCATCACTGATCCACAATGCAGAGTTTGGTGAAAACGCGATAATATCACTATCCTAAGACAAGATTCACAATTTCCAACTTCAAGTGAAGTAGAATAAAGACATTTATGAAAGTATGGTGTATTCGAAAGTAACATTTTTTTATTACACAAAAATTCGGTTGGTTAGCTTATCTTTGTAAAAGTATAGTCGTTATAGTTGTAATAGGCTTTTCTCTTAGGTTGAAATTTTGTATGAGAGTCTTATGTGAGAAAGACGTTTCAGAGCTGGTTATCAAATTGTTATGTATTCAAAAGTAACATTTTTGTATTATCAAAAAAAATTCGGTTGGTTTGCTTATTTTTGTAAAAGTGTTGTCCTTATAGTTGTAATACGCTTTTCTTTTTGGTTGAAATTTTGTATGAAAGTATTATGTATTCGAAAGTAACATGTAACAACCGTATGAATATGTTTTAAATGCTCTACGTTCGTGGTGTTTGCCGCGCAACGCGCGTAAAAATACATTAACCTTTTTGTGTAAATTTTGTAACCGTTTTGTAGATGGTTAATTGTCATTATCACATGCTCTCGGATTGCATGGTGGGTCTAACACTAGTTAATTTACTTCGGTTTGAAAAGGCCGTCAAATTACAATGGCGGGATTCATAAGAAAACAACATTAAATATTAAGAGTTTCGAAATATTTTTGTATTTTTTATTAGGGGTTAACTATGTGGTTTATGCATTTTTATTTCTTAATTTATGTACTGTTTTAGGTACTTTTACTAAAAAGCTTTATAAAACTATAGTTAATTTTATTAGTTTTTGTTTTTTAAAAATATATTGTAGAAACAATAAAATAATTTGAATTTGGTTTAAAAGGCCCCCCAAAAATACATGGCAGGATTCCAAAACAAAAACAACACTAATAATTGACATTTTAGAAAAATCTTGAAAAGTTCCCCAAATACTAGACCCATTACTACATTCATTGAGAGAAGTTCCCCAAATACTAGACCCATTACTACATTCATTGAGAGAAGTTCCCCAAAATCCTAACCACTCCGATTTCAAATCCCACCACCAAGCTTTGGTTTCTCCTATTTCAAATCCGATTTCGAAGTTCAGGTAAAACTGTTTCGTTTTCTCAAATAACTAATCATTCATTTGAAGCTCATTTTTGGAAATTTTTTAACAACATTCTACTAGACTCATAGATGGTGAATTTCAATTGATGGATGTACAATGCAATTACGACAAGGAGATGATATATGGAAATCAAGTTTATAGCTTGGAAGGCGGTGCCAACAGAAGTCACGGATAAGATGTGGGAAGAAATAATGGTTAACATATACTTTTTTGTTAATTATAGATGTTTTTTACAGTTTTAAAGTTTAGTCCATGTGATTGCTAATTTTATATAACCTAGTTATAGCCTGTATTATATATTGCAACGTTTTTATGACATTGATGAATGTCGTTAGGCGTTTGTAATGAATCGACTTGGTAACCATCTTCGAAATATAAGAAGAAAAGTGTATGCGGGATACATAATACCTAACCTAGGTAAACGAAATAATCTTTTGCAAAAATTTTGTAAGCGGTATCATTCTATGGTGGAGCAAACAATTGGGACAACTTCATAGCATATACACAACCAGATAAGTTTAAGGTTCTAATCTTTTTTCTAATGTTCATCATCATTTTATATTTAATATTATTCTTTAAAACTATAATGAACTATTGAAAACTTGTGTTGGAAGGTCGTGTCGAAATTAAGAAAAGAAGCACCCTCCAAGTAAGTTTATGATCATCACTTGGGCCGCGATGGATACGCTTATCTTAGAGAAAAACTGGTAACTTCAAAATTCTCTAATTCAAGTGTCTTTTTATGTGTCTATAGTGATTTGTTGGTTCTACGTCATATGTGTGTGTGTCTACTGCTTTCTGTTGTATATATTACAAGGTATAAATTAACAAAACTGTAAGTGATGAACCCCCCCCATCTTTCATTTGGAGGAAAGAGAGGGTAGACAAAAGGGGAGAATACAACAATGCTAATGTCAGTGAAATCGTTGATAAGTTAGTAAGTGTAACTTCCAACTGTTAGCCCCTTACAGTAGGTGTAAAAGGTGATGACATAAGCATGAAATCACTTTTTACAGTATTTACGGCTGCCGTAAATGAAAAAGAATTGAAAAAGTTGATTTTTTTTCTTTACGATTTTTGGTATTTTTTTTTAAAAAGCCTTTCGTAAGACCGAGTTCTCTAAGTTTTCACAACTCGTATAGGTTTTCATTTTACCCTAACCCGTATAATGTAATACCTATAAGTCTATAATTTAACTAAAGTCATAATTATGTAATGTTCAATTTGTTCAAAAATTACTTATGTCTAAATGTGTTTACTTTTTATTAATTTAACCAAATGATTTAAAGTCCAATATTAAATTAATTAAGTTAAAATAATATGTTTAGATTGTCTAACATGAGGCACTAATACAGATTAACAAAATATAGGTTTTGATATTTATATATATTTTGCATAAAAATATACAATTTAATATAATAGTGTACAATTAAATTAGTAAGATTATGTTTTATAATATTCAATAATAATCTAAAATTTAATAATATTACTAATCTAAAATGATTAACATGAATTTCTAGCATATCATATAATAACTAAATACAAAGATTAATATCTAGATTATAGCAAAATAATTCCTAGGAAAATATGTAAACAAATTAACGTCATAACCAATGAAATTACATCATAAAATATGTCTAAGATTGTCATGTGATAGATTAACTGGATTAGTTTGTAAAAAAATAAAAAATCCTAAAACTGATAAGAACCCTGGAATCATGTGTTTCTTATCAAGCTATAATTGCCTTCTATCAACAAAAAATAATAGGGGTCTTTTGTAGAGGATAAAAAATGAAGTGAGTTAGGCTCAAGAATTACTTCAAACGGATGAAAAACAAATTTGAAATGGTTGATTAAAGTTACAAGCCCTATAATCTTGATCTTCAAAATTGGCAGATGATTTGAGTAATTGGGAGATGGGTGTCATGTAGGGAGCTTAGAAAATGGAAAGTGAAGTGTGATTAGGTTTCATTTTGTAATAAAACTTGCGAATTGATTGTGTGTTAGAATGGATGATTAAGGGTCTTGATTAGGTTCATAATGAAGATGATTATGATGCAATTAATGGACTAGGAATTATGACCACATGCATATGTAACAGATTGGTAACTGAAATCGAGTTTAAAATCCCGTTTAAAGGTGGATTGAAGGCTAGAAAACATACCAGGTCATGAAACTGACCAGATCTGTTTCACTCGCCGTCGTGTGGGGATTCACTAGCTCCTCCGCAGGGCGCAAGGATGGGCTTGACCAGGTCAAACCTGACTCCATCGCGTGTCGTGTGGGAGCCAACTTGCTTCCCCACGTGGCACGAATGAGCTAAGTTTTCAGCATCTTTGTTTTTTTGTCATTTTTAGTCCCTTAGGTTTGGTTTAGTAAAAAATGCATTGTTTAAGGAATATAACATAAGGAATTGGATAACACGTATTAAGTATGTATAAACTAAGAATTAACAATTGCAATTATGTAAGTCTCAAAACCAATAACGAAACATGGAATATTGAAAATTAAATTCATAGATAATGGATCCGAATTACAATGGATATAAAGACAAATCGGGTTACATAACATGGTAAAACTGAGAATATCACAGTTTTAACTAATAACCTAGCACGAATACTAAGACGAACTAAACTAGGTCGAAATCAGAGGTAGGAAAGTAACTACCTAGGCGTAGGATCCTACTAGTAAACTCGCACACTCTTGGTATTAGATATTCGGTTTTAACCTTTTTTTCGAAGGATACATCTAATGAAGGTTTGATAACACACACTGGATCTCCACTTGGTCTTACTAGTGCTACCCAACCATCCCAAGCTAGACATTTAAAAGTCACGGTTTTAATGACTCCTTAGTCAAACATAACTCATTCTTTATCGGGTCTATTTAAGGCGGCATCCTGATTGGTGTTTAGCAACCCCCCACCCACTCCCATTTGAATTCATGTTCAAGTATTGTATTGAGCTTCAAGATTTTTGTTCATCTTCATTCTTTAGAATAAGCCAATTGGCTTTTTTTTAGTTTTATAATTTCATTATGTTCGGTGACAATGATAACTCTTGAATTTCAATTCTTAATCATATTGTCATTGGATATAAACATGTCTAAAAACATGTAGTAATACATCAAAGAAACAAGTCTAAAGATCTTCGAACATATCAAAGGTCACCACAATCATAATTAACATGATTAGACGGGTTGGGAAAGAGAACAACCAGTAACATGATACATATAATCTTCTTTAGAAGTGATGGACTACCCGATAGCATACCGATGATGTAAGACTGCAATGATAATCGTACCACCCTCATCCTTCGTTGTTTCACAAATTGGTTAAATGCTTCCTCAACTTTACGGACCATTGTCGTACTCCCACTTTCAACACTATTCAAATCTAGATGAGCTATTGTTCTAGCCAACACAACCGCATCTTCTATCCCTGCTGCACCACCTTGTGCTAAAAACGGGCCCATGACATGCATAGCGTCACCAGAAACCATCACTGTTCCTTTACAAAATGAGCTAGTTAACAAGTCCCATGGTGCATGATATCTCAAATGTGTAATAGATAATGACGTCATGTCTGCGTTTACAATCATTTCGTGAATCTCTTGGGGATGATTGCTTAGAAGTTCTAGGGTCAATTGTCGTATTACCTCAGGATCTTCCCAAACTTTCTCATCTGTTCATCAAAGTTCAAAAAAGGAATTAAGTTGTGTAACTAATAAAGCAATATCTACACAAACATGATGATAAACAACCTTTAGGGATGTAGGGAAACAAACAAAACCAGTAAACCAAGTTATCATCAACTGGAACTCTTCCCACACTAATGTTGTCTTTGATGATCTTAGCAAATTCATAGTCGTATGAGTGGCCATTTGGGTAGTATGTTAAACCTCTAATCGCGCATAAAGGAAATATCTTTGTACGCTTGAGGCCAAGGAATTCGGCAACTATTGACTTGCCACCATCACAACCAATTACTACCTACAAGCAACAATAAGTATCATTATTCAATTGAAATCATGCAGTGTACTTTTGTACTCAATCAAGTTGATACCTTGGCTATGATGGAGCTTCCATCAATGAACCGAAGAACTGGTTTGCTAGAATGCGGGTCAAATTTTATTGATTCGAGTTGGCAACCAAATTTTACGGTACCAAGAGGAAGTTCAGAATAAAGAGTCTCTATAAGATCCTTTCTTCTTAACCAACGTGTTTCGCCATCGAATGGGATCCTCAACGAAGAAAAATTAAAGACTCAGTCTATAACATGTTAATATGCTTCCTTCTTATAAAATAACTACCATTAGTTTTCTTTTGGTATTTATATTTTTAAATCTACTTTTTATTCATGTTTTTAAATCCAATTGTTTCTTGTTCATGATCTATATAAAATGACTAGATTTTATGAATAAAAAAATTGATAAATTACAAATTTCACCACTTTTATATATGTTTAAAGAATATTAAAGGAACTTTTTTCTACATACCCACTAGATATATCCGTTTTTCAAGAAAATTAAAAGAAATTAATTGCTAGATGTTATAAAAAATGGAGTAAGGTGCTTGTATCTTAGGTTATCTATTCAGTAAAATAGCAGAGATGATAACTAATTGCCATTTTCATTCAAAGAGGATAAATGAACTTAAAAAAGAAAAGGATGTCCTTACATTATGTAATAATATTTAAGTGAAAGCCTAAAGAAATAAAAAGCAATTTTGTACCGATTTCACGTAATAAATATAAGTAATAGTGGTGCAAACGAGCTGAGCGGCTCACGAGCTATCTGAGATCGGCTCGAGAAAAAGCTCGAAACAAATCAAGCCTTATCGTGCCTGATCCGAGTTTGAGCCTAAAATAAATGTCGTTTATTTGTCGAGCTCGAGCTCGAGTCTGACATATGAAGCTTGTCAGGTTCGTCGAGCCTTGTTGAGTCTTAGTGTAGTATTAGTTTTTATTAATATGTAATAACATACTAGTGGTATAAGACCCATGCGTTACAGCGGGTAAGTGGGCCAGTTTCGGTGCACAAATATAGCAAAGGAAAAGAAAACCCAAAAAATAACATTCGTAATATCCTTAAACGTGATTGATTCATTATTTTTTTATTGAATGTTTGTTATTAAAAAGGAAAAAGAAAAGGCTAGAAATTTATTCAAAATAATGTTAAATGCGGCAGTGCAAATCAAATTTTAATAAAATTTAAATAGAAACATAAATCCGATGTTACAAAATCTTTAACAAAAATGAAATCTAAACTAAAATACGAAAAAGGAACACACACACACATATATATATGGGTAAGGTTATTGTAAAAAAGACCAAAAGTGTGAGAAAGGTAAGAAAGAATCTCAACCATTAAATCTAAATTAATTGAAAAGGGTAATCAAGTAATTTTATCTTTGATTTAATTAATTCAAAACCTTCCATAAACCGCCATCCTAATTTATAGGAATACCGAATAACACTGCAAACACCATTCAGCACGTATATAACAACATTCAATAATTATATAACACCCTTCAATAAGTATATAACACCATTTCAAAGATCTCTATAAAAACACTACGAATAACACTGCAACAATCATTCAGCGCATATACAACACCATTCAATAATTATATAACACCATTCAACACATTATATAACACCATTCAATAAGTATATAACACAATTCAATAATTATATAACACCATTAACTGAAACATTCGATTGAACGTAATTTTTTTCTGTATATAAGTAGAGTAATATGTTACTCATATTAAAGGTTAAAAACACTCGTTATTATGGTGTAATTTAAAAAAAAACGAGTTACGTGTAAAAAGTTATTGGCGTTTAAAAAATAAAAGGGGAACTTGAATTTGGATTGCATGTGATATTCTAAAATTAAAAATGTTAATTTTACCTTTATACCCTTAAGCTAGAAAATTAATTATTTTAATTGTTATACTATTTACAAGATTGTCATCAAGATCTTAACCATTAGATTAAAGATCTAATGTTTAGATTTTTTCTTACCTTTCTTACACTTTGGGCATTTTTTACAGAATTCTCTACCTATATTATATATATATATATATATATATGTATATATATATATATGTATGTATGTGTTGTATCAGGCATTTTTTAAACAAACTACGTTATATTATACAAATATATATATTTAACCACCTTAAATAAATATATTTTTAATTTTTATAAGTTTAATTAATTGATGAAACAAATATAAAGAGATAAACAAAACAAAAAGAAAAAAAGAAAGGGAAAGAAAACTTCCAAAAGTAGATGGCCTATTTAAGTTGGAAAAAAAAAGAAAAAAATTACTTTTTATGACATTTTTGCCCATAATTCACATGTATATTTACCTACAATACATAGTGGTTCTATTGTAATAAAATTTCAAAAGAATGACAATTTATATACTGTAGTCGAGGATGTCCTTTAATATATATATTAATATTAATATTAATATTAATATTAATATTAATTAATATATATATATATATTAATATTAATATTAATATTAATACCCCTTATTAAGACGAGCCGAGCTTATTTAAATTTGTTTACGAGCCAAGTCCGAACATAAAAATAAGCTTCTTTAGTAAACGAGTCCAATTGTGAGCTTCACTTCTCAAGCTTGCGAGCCTAAACTAGTCTATAATATTATTCTTCATTTAATTTATTAATTAATAGATAATAAATGTGCCGATCTCAAGTTTGAGAAATTACCAATAAGCCAAGCTCGAGCTTGACCCTCGTCGAGCTCGTGCTACCCAAATGTAAGAAATTAGGTTGTGGGCCCGTGAAAAAGAATTTAGGTGATCAATAGAGTTGGGAAATAAAACATTTGGACCACTTGGGCCAAAAGCCCGTGGAAAATCCATCTAATTCCTTTCTTCAATTGCAATCAAAATTAGAGCTAATGATAGTGGTCCAATTAAAAGTAACAATTGGCCTTTTTAATCGACAATCAAACCAATCTCACATCCACACTTGTCGTGAATTTGCTGAGATATTGCAGGAAAACTACATTGTTGGATAAGTAGTGATCCAAGGAGTAGTAGGAAAACCCGACTAGATCAAGCATTAATATTCTGATACCATAAAGAGAAAAAATAATAGATTTTAATAATCTTAACTATTGTCTGTTGCTCGGTAATGGTTACAATTTCAAAAATTCTCACTGCGGTCCCATCTTTTCACATATTAGCTTTCAATAGACCCTGATTAACAGAACCCTAACGGCGTTAGTCTCCGGTAACCAGAAAAACATTTTTGGCCGGAAAATTCCTTTTTGGCCGGAAAACTCAACCTTTTCGTCTCAAACATCTTGGTAACCTTATTACGCACCTTTAGGAACATTTTCTAGTAAACAACCCCAATTATTAAGGTCGCCGGAAAAACATCTTTTTGGTAAAAAAAAGTTTTTGTCCCAAACATTTTTGTAACCATAGATTTGACCTTTAGGAACCTTTTCCCAATCAAAAACGTTTTTTTCCGGAGACTAAGGTGTTAGGTTTCTGTCAGTCAGGGTCAATTGAAGACTAATATATGAAAAGATGGGACCGCCAGCAGGAATTTTTGAAATTGGGACCGTTGACCGCCAACAGGCAATAGTTGAGATTATTAAAATCTACGAAAACTAAAAAACTGAGAGAGAAAATGGTTTTGTTTTATTTTTACAATAGAGTATTTTATTACAATTTATATAGTTGGAGAAAAAAGAAGAACAAAATAGTCAACATTGAAGAGGCAACATAATATATATAAATATATAAACTTACAATAATGTTTCTTTTTGTTTCCCTCCAGATATGTCTCGTTCTCTATACCTGTAAAAAAATATCATTTAGTGAATTTTCACTTTCATACTCAGTTTACTTCTTATACCCCAAACTTTAATAAAGTTATCAAACAACCGCTAAACTTCAATAAACTTTTCTTTCAAGCCGCAACGTGCGGGTAATTTTGTGACATAAAGTTTATATGTTTGACTATAGGCTTTATGGAAAGTCAACAATGTATGAACAATATGGGTAGACTTCCTAACATGATTATGAGATAAAGGAAATTACATAATACATGATAGATTCTCTATGTGACATACATGATTGTAATATGAATTGAACAATGTGGTAATGGACCTATGTCTTATGTATGTTAGTACTTGACCAATGAAAGTTAATATGACTTAGGAGTTGGAATGATTGATGATATGAATAAGCATGCATGCGAATAATGATGTGAATGTGATAACATAAAATAATAGGGGACCGTGTCAAGATGTATGAAAGCATGGAAAGCTAATGGGTTAAGAGAAGGCAAGAAAGCACGCACGACCATGGAAGCTCAAGGTAAGCGAGCTTAATTTATGTTTATGTATATGAATTGAAATTTGCAAGAAGGTTGAGAGTCACTAAAGTATGGATTATTTGCGGTATTGTCAAGGTAAGGAATGCGGCAATGGGTCGTACGGAGTTAATTATGCTTGAACCCACATGATGAGTGCAAACGGGTCATGATTAAGAAAGTAGCGTCATATAAAACATGGATGTTGGAAGGGGGGGGGGGGGTAAGGAAATTAGTGTTGAATTGATTTATAGGCTTGGAATAGTTCTAAGTTATGTTTTGGGAACCACGGGACACCTTAACGGAGATTGCATGGCGAAAGTACAAAATCCAAGCATCGGACCAGTAAAGGTCATTGTCGACGGCCAAACATGGTGTCGGCTACGCCTTAATCTGGCTGATGCTCAAAATCACGGTCGACGACCAGCCGACGCCATTATGGCATTGGCAACGGGCTGCTTGGCCATCGACGACGGTCGGGGACCCCATTTTTCTCCCGTTTCTTCGACCCCAAAGCCCGTAGACCCGTTCCCACGCCCGTTAAGCTTTTGTAATACACCTTAAGCCTACCAAAGGGTTTTGTGAGGAGCGGGTAAGGGTGGAACTAGTTTGTGAGCATGTATGGGGTTGAAATGTGTATGTCGATATGGGTTTTAATTCCGTGCAAGTATATAGGACTTGTATGTTTGCAAGTATGTATTGAAATTAAATGTGTGAACGTTGCTAGAACTTGTATATATGAATGTGTTTGGATGTAAAATACACGTGGGTGGATGGAACGTGTGTTTATGTATGCATATGGATGTTAATTTGTATGTATGTGTATGGATAGAAAGGCATGTATACACGTATTGGGATTTAGTATGTGTGTAGATAAGTGGAATATGAAATATATGTATACATTGGTTTTAAATATAGAAGTGCAATCTAACGATGACAATCTTGATGTTATTGAGAACAGAATGAAGGTGTAGAAAAATTAATATTGGGCTCTCGAAGGTTCGACGTTGGATTCCAATGACTGATGTGTATGGTGACTACAGATTACACAGGTCGTCCTGATATGCAAGAAGAATAACCGGATGGATCAGTAGATGCAAAAACTGATACTGGGCTCTCATAGAAAAATAACCGAATGGATCAGTATATGCAAGAAGAATGTGATGGTCGTTTACTTATATACGTTTAATTTATGGATGATGACACCACTTACTAATGATATGGATGTGTATGGTTACTGCAGGTTACACAGGTCGTCCTCATGGAATGCAAGGTAATTGAAAATCGAGTCAGGAGGTAGATTGTACGAGAGTGAGATCACGTAGTTTTATAAACACATAACAAATTTAATATAATAAGCAAGAATGAAGGATGTATTCCTCTTGAATGAATTCTTTAATGGGTTTTCAAGCATGTTACAACGTCTATAAAGTACGAAATTTATGGTTCACTTTTTCGCTGTGTCTCTTCCCGTTAAAAGAGTTTAGGACATTATATAGTCTCTATTAAAAATTCAAAACTCAATAGTACCTGTAAACTTGTAGTTCACTATGTAAATCTGCCCCGGTTACTTGAACTTGATATGTTGGGTATATACTTGTGATTAATTTTTTCAAAACTTTATCATTGTTGTGCTTTTTACAATTAATTTTAAAAAAAGGTTTATTTTTATACGTATAACTTTTATGTACAACATTTTATAAATTTTTGAATATGTCTTCCATGCTTATTTTTATTTATGTTTCAACATAAATTTTGTTCAAAATCAAGTAGTGAATATCAAAGTATAAACACATGCCATTAAAGGTACCTCAAAATTCTTTTTTTCTATAAAGTAACCACGTTTACTCTTTTCATCGTTTGAATAATATAACATGTTAGAATTCCGAATATACCATTCTACATATATATTTTTATTTACGTTTCGATATACGTTTTGTTTAAATCGAACATGTCAAGTATAAATGATTTGTTTCTTGACCTTTTGGTATAAACTTCTTTAAAAACCATGTTAGATTTGCAATAGAGCTTCTTTTGCATCCTAAGTTATCTGCTATATAGAGTGTTGGTATGACAACAAACCTAACCAAACCGTTCGAACAACATATATTGCTACCTATACCGATATTCATTTTATTTTGTTTCGATCAATTTAAAACACAAATCGATTGCTATACCAGGTGCCAGTATCACACCAGTAGTGTAACAAACCGAAGCGATACCAACCAAAACACTTTAGAACACAAGCAAAAAGAGGGAAAGATACAAGTACCTCAGAAGACAGACAGCAGAGTGGCGGAGGTTTTCACTTACGCCAAGTTGATCCAGAGCTCGCCACCCGTTTGGCTGGATTCCTATTGCTGCTCCTGTGACGTTCCTCAGACTTTCAGATCTCTCCATTACTACGCTTTTTATTCCCTTCCTGTGAAGAGAAAGGGCCGTCGCCAACCCACAAATCCCCGCTCCGATAATCACTACTTCATCACCATCCATTGCTCTACTTATTTTAGAGAGAGAGACTCAATCAATGGGTGGGAGTGGATGTATGTTTGGCTATGCATGTATTTATATAAGGAAGGTGCTGCATTAAAAACAGATAGGTACAGAACAAGCTCCAGCTTGATAAACGCAAGCTAAAATACAATAAAAACATTATCAGTAGATAGATGTAACTTTAGTTATGCATAAATTATTTTCTTGGATACGTAAAATCATCGTGGGTCACAATTTATGATTCTTATTATTTTATTCAAAGAAAATATTTGTTGAGTATAGGTTGTCACGTGTCAAACGTAATTTTAATGATTTTTACATATACTTTACATTTTTTTATTTTTTTTGGGTATCAAGTATAGTTTTAGACGGGTGTTATTGGTTCGGATTTCGGTTTATTCGATAGGTAAAGATTTTTTGGGTCAAAACCGAAAACTAAACTCGAATATAGTTAGGTTTTGGTTTCAAACAGATAAACCTAAGAAATTTCTTTTATTTTCTGAAATTTTATAAAAAAAAATTTTTTTACCGTTGTTTGTTATTGGATTTGTTGGGCTAAATAAGAATAGGTTAGTATTATAACTGGATTGAGCTAAATAACAAAATGTAAATAACTATTATTTGTTATTAGGTTGGACTACCAGAGTCCTAGTCCTGGCCTGAGTGGGATCATCCGGAACACTGCCCGGGTGTCTCAAGCCGAGAAGTTTTTCCCGTGCATACTTCCCGAGCGGGGTGGACCAATTTTAGCCGAGGGAAGAGAAATATTTGTTATGAAAGATAGTTTTATCGATTGATAAGAGTTTTTGTGTGTGCTTCTTGAAAACGTTCAATGTGTGCAAGTGCCATTAACTTAATATGTTATTAACTCAATCATTAAATCTACGCTGGAGAATTTAGACTTATTACCGATAGTGTTGAATATTATAGCATATTAAGTTAATATGTATTAAGTTAATGGCCCATAGTGTTGAAAATGATAGCATATTAAGTTAATACGTATAGTTAATGGCACAAGCATAAATGAAATGCTTTTTGCACAAAGGAAAAACTTGTAGGCCCCGAGAAACCCATCGCGGTGTTCCCTAATAACCTGCTCGGCCCCTGATATGCTCGCGACTTCCACTTTGTCCAGCCTAACATAACCGAAAATGAGGTGACAGGCTGTGATTGGCATTTGACTAGAGAAGGTGGAGGAAGTTGAAAGATGAATTCCTTTATCCCAGTTATTCCAAGTTTTTTTTTTACCATTTCATGCTTTGGTTTTAATATATGTAGAATTCGGTTCAATTAAGAATCACCTTTAATTGTGAGAACTATAAGAACTCCTATTTTCGGCGCGAGTTGGGCGGCTAACTTTTGCACAAATATAGATGAAAATATTATAAACACATCTGTAAAAACAAAAAACAAAAAAAAATGTTAAGCCGGTAGTTACGCCTGATGTAAATTTGTGTTTCGACGATCCAAATTTTTTACATCCAGTGTAAAATTTTTGCATGCGACATTTTTTTATTTTTTAATTTTTACTGAAACAAATAATTTTTTTAAAGATTATTGAGGAAAAGAATTTTTGAAAAAAACTTTTGAAATGTCTAGTTCTAATTGTTCTTACAACTAAAGATGGTTCTCATTTTAACTATGTATGTATGCATGCATACTAAAATAACTAATTAGGTTTTTTTAATGGCGAATTTCTTTTATTCCTGTTGTCTATAGGACTCGAACCCAAAACCTCTCTTCCAAGGTGTTTAAAGGTTTTTACCTTTATCATTGGACCACCACCCCATTGGTAACTAATTAGATGCTAGATGGGTTGGGTAGAGGCACCACCCTCCACTAGTGCCACCCAGGTTTGATTCTTAAGCTCCCAACAGGTCTATTAATATTCCTTTCCACGCTTCTTTTTGTTTTTCCTTTTAGTATCTAAATAGGTTAGAAACCTCTGTAGTATACGAGGATTGATCCGGTGGTTCATGTTCATGATTGGTGCAGATGGCTTCCCTTAAAGTGTAACGTTTTTATTTGGAGATCTGAGTTGAACAGGATTGCGACGACGGAGGCTTTAAAAAACGAAATATTGAAGTGACGGATCCGTCATGCTTGTTTTGCGGCGAAGTGGAAGAGACAGTGGAACATTTGTTTTGCTCATGTTATGCTGCTGCGGCTCTATGGGCGCATCTTTGTAACTGGTGCAGGATCCCAAATTTCTTTTATTTTCATTCAAAGATCTTATCGAGGTTCATGAGTATGTCAGGTTGAGGGAGCAGCAGAAAGATGTTTTGAAAGGGGTGATTAGAATAGGTTGTTGGAGTTTATGAAGGGCTAGAAATGGCATCAGGTTCAACAACAATCCCATGAAGATAGATAATATTGCCGAGACCAAAGCAGTGGTTTTTTTTATGGTATAAAAGTAGATCAAAGAATAGGAACATTAATTGGGAGGATTGGTTTAAGTTTGTAAATATGTAGTTTTTTCGGTCGCCTCGTTTTGAGGTGTGTTTGCGTTTCTAATGAAATTAACTTTTCAAAAAAAAAAACGAGGATTGATCAATAAAATATTATATAGTTATTAATCTATACTATAATATAAAGCATTTTCTAATAACTTCTTAAAATTTAGGAGGTACACGTACAGTGGCGGATATAAGAATTTTTTATGGAGGTGCGGAATATTTTTAAAGATTTTATGCCTAGGTATATAAAAAAATCGGTTCATATCGGGTCATGTAAAACAAATAAACATCAAGCTAAAATTTATATAATCATAAAAAAAACGTCGTTACAAACATATTTAAATGATCGCCCTATGTGTTTTCTTGGAATCTATCCATTGGTGCTACTTTCATAAGATAGTTTTTCTCTATATAACATACACAACTATCCAATGTCCAAACAACATTAAACTCTTACAGTCTTAAACAATCATCACCAAACTTCATAAATTTCAATTTTAATTTCAAGCCCCAGTTGTTGATTCTTTATGACTAACCATTTAAACAAACTAAAACAACAAAATCACCATACTAAAGTTTCAAATCACATCAACACAACTAAAAATTTCAAACATTTTACAACTCTATTTCTCCTAAAAATCCAAATAAACAAGAATAACAACTTAAATAATCGAACCATACCCGATTGCGTGATTTCCTGTCGTTTTTGCTTGGGAAGGGTGGCTGGAATTCACGTTTCTCTGGCGAAAAACAAGAGAAATTGAACACTATGGACTGTGATTTGCGCGTGGGTCTGGGGATCGCAGAGAGCGGGAGTCGAGAGAGATGGGGAAAGGGCGGTGGGTTAGGTTATTTTTTTTCAAATTAGAATGGATTGGGATTTGGTAATTGGGTTATGTATTCTTTATTGGGCTAAAGGAGTAAAGGTTAAGTGATTGTTAATTGTCTTAATTTAGAGTGGTTAATAATTATATAAATTACGAATTTAGGTTGTATTTTAATATAAATCAGAGTTTACTTATTTTTTTTTATAAATTCATAAGTTTTTTTTTCTAAGGGGCGGTCGAAAATTTTCAAAGGGTGCGGTCGGAATTTTTTACGGATATTAACACTGAAATTTTTTAAGGGGTGAGCCCCCCCTTCTACACGTATAATTGTTTGTCATACAATACACAATTAATATGTTAACTACTTTTTAGAGCATTCACAATGGTTTCCATATATATTTGGGAGTAGGTTAATTATATTATAAGAGATAGTTGTAATTGGTTGTGAGTGAAAGGAAGGGAAATGTTACTATTAACAAGTAAATATACGAGAAACATGGTCAACCCCTATAAATTCTATAATATTTTTTAAAGTGATTGAGAGCGGAGAAGATAGAAAAGGTAATATTAAAGATATAAAAATATATTATTTAATTGAAAAACAGAGAGAGAAAAAAACATAGTGACTTTTAGTGTACTCTTACGATAATTTGTCTTTAAAACACCTAATTTAATAAAAAAAAATCTAGAGTCAAGAGGTATAAAATATATTCTACTAGGTTTTGCCATGCTCGTGTTACGGGGGCCATAAGCTGAATATTTCTTTCTCATAACATGTACGTCTTTGTTTCGGTTACTTGTAGTTATAAGATGATAAAAAAAATTACATCGAGTCAACCATTTAAAACAGAACACTACCATACTTTGGCAAAAAAAACAAAACTAAAACGACGAAACAGTATAATTTTAAATTGGGGGGGGGGTGGGAATTGTATTTTTTAAAGACAAATAAGTGTGTGCTAGGCAGCCGCCTAACATAAAAAAATACACCGAGTCAACCAATTAACACAAAACACTACCATAGTTTTGTAAAAACAATTAAAACCATGGGATGGTTATAACTTTCCATCGGGGGAAAATCGTAATTTGACAAGAAAAAAAAAACAATGGCAAACTGAAAATTTGAACTGATGACAAAATCGTAATTTGGCTGAGAGGGAAAAAAACAAAACCAATAGTAAAACTGTAAATTTTAACGGGGCAAAATCGTAATTTGGCTGGACGAAACGGGAAGTGTCAGGCAGCTGCCTGACACTATTCCCCCTCGTTGTAGGAAAAAAACGATGACAAAACTGTATATTTGAATTGGGGGCAAATCGTAATTTGGCTGGGAGAAAAACAAAACAAAACCAGTAGCAAAGCTGTAAATTTTAACAGGGCAAATTCGTAATTTGGTTGGACGAAGGGGGAAGTGTTAGGCAACAAGGGCAAAATCGTAACTTTGAACAGGGGCAAAATCGTAGTTTTTAACTGGGGTAAAATCAAGTTTTTTTTCTAAATCAATGGCGGAGTGCCAGGCGAGGGCAAAATCATAAGTTGTCGAAAACTAAAATGATGGTAAACCGGCAATTTTGAACAGTGGTAAAATCGTAATTTTAAGCGGCGGCAAAATCATAGTTTTAATTAGGGACAAAATTGTATTTTTTCTAGACCAATGGGGAGTGTCAGGCAGCTGCCTTTGCACTATTCCCCCATACCCTTTTTGTAGTATGTATAAATTATACAATTAGTAAGACTATGGATTGTGAAGAAGGGTAGTCCTCAAAGGTTGTTCCACTATGTAGGTGTCCACGTAAACGGGTGTGAGGATGAGCCTAAATAGGATGGACCTAGGGTGTGATGTATGGGCCTCAATATTATATATATATATATATATATATATATGTGTGTGTGTGTGTGTGTGTGTGTGGTATAAAAAAGAAAGAGGCCTGAACCAACGTTGAGAGGACGGAAACAACCGGAGGTGCAGCCCTGTCGCCACACCAGGCCGCACCGGGGCCATCCCACACATCGAGCAATCTAATTAGTAATGTTTCTTTTTCTGAAAACGATACATACCATTAAAATCTTGGTTTATGTTATATGAACCAATATCTTTCGTTTAGAACAACATTACTTGAACGGGTGGCAGAGCTTGACCAAAAGTTTAGGGGGAAAGAGGGGGCATAAGTTATGGGACCTAATTAATGTATTGTATCAATATTTAGGCAAAAATAATTGGAGGACGATCCTATATAATTTTAAAATTTTGAGATGAAAAATCAGAAATTTTACACTACTAACCGAAACATTAGGTTTTTAAGCGACTTAAAAACCTAAACTCACATAAATTAAGAAGCCAAAACTCTTATCTTTAAAGCATTTTCCTAAAGACTCCTTGAAAAGGTACATGTATGTATTGTATATAATTGTTTATCATACAACATAGAATGCATATGTTAACGTTCTCGGGACAAAATTATCTTTGGAACACCATATTTTATCAAAAAAAGTCACGAGGTATATTATTATATTCTTTTTTTTTACGGAAAACTACAAGTTATTCATCTCCCAAAAGTTTACAAAAAGGTTTCACTAGCAAGCTGCTACAAGAAAACCTATTGTTACATCACCCAATATTACTACATCAAACTACAGAAGAACTTATACATTTGAAAATTTAAAACACCTCCAATTGTCCCACTGCAGTCGTTGACCAATAACCCGATTTTTGACCCACATGAAAGACGTTTTGATCTCGCTTAACAGTCGATCGAGAACTAGTCTTCTGCCCGGAAAAATTCTCATTTCGCCCCTTCCAATTATCTTGCAGGTGGTCACGATGATCGTTTGTATTGCTTGTTTCTTGATTCCCTCTGTATCATTCTACAATTAGTAATTAGTAATGTTTCTTTTTATGAAAACTATACATACCATCGAAATGTTGGTAACAACATATGCACCAATTTTTTGTTCGGAACATTACTTGAACTACTTATATCTGAAGGACACTTAACTGACTTAAAAACCTAAACTCACATAAATTAAGAAGCCTAAACAGTCAGTCATCTGAACTAAACATAGCTAATACAATATCTATAACTTTTTTTGTCATATTATTTGTCACAAAGATAATCATATAATTACAAAGTATCCAAAATATTAAAAACAACGTACAATAAACATATGTTGATGCTCTTTATGTCTGTCACTGTACGAATAGGCTAGATAGAGCGTGTGTTGAATATTGTATAGATTAGATACGAACACACGACCCAAGTGCGAACAATAACGGGGTCGTAATGTTAACTTCGTACGAAGGTGAGCTACCTTCGCACGAAGATAAGCTATCTTCACACGCAATGATGTCTATAAATAGCGTCTTGTGTTCAATATTTTGTAAGATTTGGAGTTCCCGGAGGGGAAACGCTGGAGAAATTTCGCCAGCTTGACAAGATATATACTCTTTCGGTATGAATGAATGAAGATTCCACACACTCTGTTTCTACTCCTTTCTTAATAACATTATACCGGATTAGTAATATTAACCCAAACTTTCGTCTAGAACCGCCAGATCCAGACTTTCAATATCTATGAGAGCTGATGACATTAAATTCTACAATTACTTTAACACATTAATAGTAAACATATAAAAAAACAATTCATAATGTTACATGTTGTATCCACCATCTTTGTATCATTAACCAATTCCACTTTAAACCATTCACATGGAAATTAAATTTGAAGCGCAACTACTAATTGTTAGATAATTTTTAACATATGACGACGTGTGTGTACATATCCCAATCATATGTTTACATTGGAAAGACCGATTCCCTTTCTCTGGTCCTTCGCTTCCAAAAATTTTCTCGGCTTCTGTTCGTAAAGGTCGCCAATTTTTTTTTTTTAAATGGGTTTGTATGGCAACATAGATATCAGGGGGAGAACACATTACCTTTCTATATCTATAATGTGTTTATATATTATATATATATATATATATATTATATATATATATATCCGTTAGAAGCACACTCTTTATTGCGAGAACACAACCACTCTTTAGTTTTAGCATTTAGTTTGGGGGGGGGGTTAGTTTTTTTTTAGGTTTTTTTCTGGGTGGTGATGGGTGTTTAGGTTTTGGGTGGTGGTGTAATGGGTGTATTTTGTTGTGTTCACATTGGTTCTCGCGGTTCTCGCAATATAGGTGAACAAAATCAAAACTACCTAAAAAATTCGAGTAACATTTATGGATTCACATGTGCATATCTATTATTTCCTTAACAAATTCCGTAATACATTACCAATATAGACAATTGCACTTTCATTTACACTACCATCCGTAATACACTACTTTTTACATTACCAATATTAGAAATGCACATTTGCATCTATATGTATGAACGTGATATAACGTGTTTTGGTACATTAATTTGAATACACTTTCCCCTTATCTATCATACATCATAATACACTATCAATACCTCATACCATCCATAATACAATACAATATCGTTACCTCCTATTATCCATAATACAATCTCATTACCAATATTTCACTTTATGCAGATGTACATCAACACCCTTCATACCCTCCAAACAACATATTAATATAATCAAATCATCAACCACTAGATATAATTAACCAAAACACATGTATATGGAATAAGGGAAACTCAATGGAATTTTGGGTTGTTCGATGAAAAAGGGAAACTCAATGGAATTCATAACTATCTCAAATTTTTCCGTTTTTTCTTTTACGCCAGACCCGGCTCAGTTATTGATAGAGTGAATAAATCTGTCATTTCTTGAAATCTATCTTTGATTCAAAATCGTGGTGTAACGTTAAGAGAGAAATTGTCCCCAAGGAAACCACTTGTGTCTTTCTTGGATATGCTCCGTCCAGGTATAGACGCTATGACGTGTCTTGCATGAACCTTACCATATATATAACACACACGATAATCTTAATAATATTGAATAAATGATGTACTGAAATTATTCATAGTCACCGTGTTTTTGTAACCAGTGATAATCATATAGAGTAAATTATGTACTTAAACAGTAGAGCATTTTAATAAATTTGTTTTATAATTTTGAAAATAACACTTTTGGATGAAAATACAATAAATGGAGTTTTCATAAGCTAATTTTATAAATTTGCGTAAAGTTATCCTTTTATATCCTAAAAATGGAAAAAGGTATAAAGAAATAACGAATCGAAAAAATATAACACAATGTCGAGCAAATATAAACAATGCCAAGAAAAAACACAATTAGTGTAAAAAAACATAATGACAAAAATTTAGAAAAGACTGAATGCTAAATTAAAATACACAATGATCTAAACAAATATTCTAAAATCTACAAACTATAAATCAAAATCGAAACCCTAAAATCTCATATCGTAGAGTTGTTCCATAAGACGGTTCCATATCACTTAAATGAGTTTAATTAGAGTGTGTTTAATACCCTTCCCACGACTTACGATTTTTAAAAGTGTCTATTTAATCCTATCTTAGCTTTTTTTTTTTCAATTCGATAAGTTATTCCTATCTTAGCTTTTTCTTTCTTCAATTTGATAAGTTATTATAGTGTTTCAAAAAAGATAGTTCAAACTAAGTTGTTGGTTTTTAAATATTTGGGTGAATATGATTAAATCTTTCTAGTTGTACACATTTCGTAAGCGAATAGACTCAGTTTTATATTTGGTATGTAAAAATAAATGAATTCTATTTTTATAATGATAATGGAGGGTGAGGTTATATAAAAAATGTGTTTTTTTTTTTAAAGGGTAAAGAAGAATCTAAACCATAGATCTTAATCTAATGGTTGAGATCTTGATGACAATCTTGTAAATAGTGTTTACCATTAAAATAATTAATTTTCTAGATTAAGAGTAGGGCTGTAAATGAACCGAATGTTCATGAACATGAACAAGAAATTTCGTTCGATTAGTTAAATGAACAAACATGAACAGAGGTCACGTTCGTTCAATTGTGTTCGTGAACGTTCAGTAAGGTGTTCGTGAACATGTTCGTGAATTTACGTTTATTTATGTTCGTATGTTTGTGTTTTATTTAAAGATTCTTGTATTTTCATAAATTTTATATATACTTTTTATATTATTAAACTTATAATTTATTTTATTGCCCTAACAAGTAAACTAAGAAACCCTATTTCACCTTGTTTATACACCATTTCCCTTTAAATCCTAATTATTTACATCGACGAATACGATCGACCTCCATTCCACAATAGGGGATTCAAGTTCTAGTGCTTATCCACCTGTATCCTTCATCGTGTTCGCCAAATTTATTTGTGTTCGTTTGTGTTCGTGAACCGTTTGTGAACACGCTCATTTCCTTAATGAACGAACACGAACATCAAATCTTGTTCGGTAAGTGTTCATGAACCGTTCGTGAACACATTTATTTCCTTAATGAACGAACACGAACAAGGCCCTGTTCGTGTTCGTTCGGTTCGTTTACAGCCCTAATTAAGAGTATAAAGGTGAATTGAACATTTTTAATTTAGAAAGTTACATGCAACGCACATGCTAGTTCCCCTCTTCTTTTTTAAACGTCAATAACTTTTCATACGTAACTCTTTTTTAAAAAAACTACACCATACTAACGAGTGTTTTTTTATCTTTATATGAGTACCATGTTGTTATACTTATGTATAGAAAAAAATTTCGTTTCGATTGAATGTTTTAGTCCATTGTTTTTTCTATATTCATACAATGGTGTTTTAATTGTATTGTGATTCAAGGCGTTCTGTTTTACAGTAAAACACCATGAACGTAAATAAGACATCATAGCATTGCAAATAATGAATTATGATTCTAGTCATGGTGTTTTAACATCTATAGTATGTAACATGTATTGTGATTACAGTCATAGTGTTTTAAAATCTGGAATAGCAATAGAATATTCTAAAAGTTAAAATACCACGACTGTATTATGATTCAATTATTGTGTTTTTTGAATCTGTATGGTGTTTTATACCTGTAAAAATAAAAAAAGTCATTACAGATGTTAGAACACCATGGCTGTATTACGATTCAAGTTGTGGTATTTTTTGAAACTCATATGGTGTTTTATACGAACTGATGATGAATTCCTAAAATAACTGATGAATTCGGTTACAAGATTATATCTTTAATTAGGATTATGGGTTAAATTACTATCTTACTCTTAAACTAATAAAATAAATAGGGACATATGTCATCACATAGTTTTTCTTATCCTTCTCACACTTTTAGTCTTTTTTACAGGATCCTCTACCTGATAATGGATATTATTTTCTATATATATATATAATATATATTAATCGTTTTATTATTATTTACTTTCCCTAAAACTCTCTTAATTAGATCGTTTGAACGATTAACATCATACCATATATATATAGGGTCATGATTTAGGGAAAACGGTGAAAAGTGTAAAACGGTGAGAACGAATCAGCGTTGATCAAACTAATGATTGATGCACGGTTTTCGTATACCTCAACTTATACGTTGGCGCGCTTATTAAGGGTAAAAATCTTAACTCGCTAACATAAAACGCCATACTCATGTATAAACGCCATACTCATGTATAAAACGCCAATTTATATATAAAACGCCAATAGGACATATAAAACGCCATATTTTATATAGATCAACAATATTATGCATAAAACGCCATCAGCTGTTGGATCAAAACAAATTAATAGTGTTACAGTGTTAAAAGAAAAAGGCTGAACAAAAAGAAACTTGAAAAATTAGTAAACTTATTATAAAAAATTCCCGCCTAAACTATGCGCCAAACACATCATTACATAAATGATGTTAACGTCACTTTCATTGATCATAATCAGAAAACACCATTTTTAACCAACACGCAAAAAAAGGGACAGATGGCAAACATTGTTTCATGGAGGTTCAACCAGAGAATCAATAAATTCGTAATCCTCTTTGACAACAAAATAAGGGTTTTTGTGAAAACCCCCAAACTATTCTAAACTTGGATGAAGAAGTTCAAATGGGCATACTAGCGCTTAGCATTCCACTTGATAACCTATGTGACAAAACACAGACGGTTATAAGAAGGTTAACAAGAAAATTCGGTCTGTACCCTGCAAATCCAATAATGAATCCAGTCATCCAACCTTGGCGTTATTATAAAAACACCGAATTAATGAGTGTTGTATGGGACAACGGTGAGCAGCAGACCTACCCAATTGAAAACATAATGACCGAACAAAAACTTGACTTCATGCTGGAGCTATGCAGCGCAACATGTTTGAACCCAAACATGACAACCAAATTGGCGTTGTTGACTGACATGTTCTTATGGAGGTGTCAAAGTCTTCAAGAAAATGATGACAGTGAAGATTTGGATGAGAATTTTGACAAAGAATCGGAAGATGAAGACGAGGGAAGCGATGGATACTTCTCAGACCAGATCCCTTCTGACGAAGAGTTCTAGTTTTTTTTGTGGAATGTCATTCTCAATGGTTTATAGTAAATTTACTTCACTACTTTCATGTTAAACGCCAAAAATACACACTAACTAACTAACTATGCCTCTAATTACAAAACATAATAAAAATGTTCCAAGTCTAATGTCTCAAAACGCCATATTAGTTAAATTATAGTTTCCAAAATTTTTAATCTAAACCACATTCATACAACACGCCAAAAACTTAATGAAGGGACTGATGGAATGCATAATTAAACAGATAAGGCTGAACAAACAGTAACGTAATGACGTGTCATCCTTAGATAATTTCATCTCGTCTAATTAAATTGTCAAAGTCTAAAACGCAATACAAACAAAACGACAAACTTAATGAAGCGACTGATGGCTTGCAGATTTAACAGATGAAGCTGAGCAAAAAGTAACGTATGATGGGACGTGCCATCTATATTATAATTACATCTCATCTAATTAAAGTGTGAGGTGGTAGAACGCCATAAATAAAAAAAGCCAGGCATAATGAATAGACTGATGGCTTGCCGATTTAACGGGTAAAGTTGAACAAACAGTAACCTAATGAAGGAACGTCACATCTTTATTACCCACATTTATTATGGAAGGTTTCCCGCCCAAACTACACGCCAAAAAAACCTTATATAAACAACCTCAGGCACTTCAATTGATTACACCAAAAGCAAAAACACCATATGTAAAAACTCGATTCTTGGAGATTAAGTTTTATTCTCGATAAAAGTTTCGCTGAATGGGGTGGACAACATTATTAGGTCATTCTTTCAAAATGATGATTCACAATGTTGTCCATCTCCTTCAGTGAAATCTTATTGAGATAAATCCTCAGCTTAGTGGTTCAACAACGCCAAAAAGTTCTAAAATCACAGATGGCAAACCTATAAATTTTATGGTCTAACATGCCAAAGGTGTATATGAAAAAAAAATGCCAGATGATTGTATGTCGTGTATTCTACCATGCTCAAAAATTGAGTAAAAAAATAATGAATAAAAACACCAGACTACTCTTCACTTGCTCTCGAAGAGCGTGTCATTCTTCTTTTGATTACGGGCTTTGAACATGTTGATGCATACCGAAAGCTTTACAATTCTTACACTGTCTTTCTTTAGCCCCGACTTTCCCTTTTGTTTTTGTTTTTTCGATAGCTTCCTCTTGTTGTGATTTTAAACTGCTTGCGAGATCCAGAACCTTTCGAATTATACCCAACAGGGACTCTAATAGGAATCTTGTAGTTTTGATATTGCCCTGTTATCTCAGCAAATCTATCCCTAGTACTAGGAGGAGGAGCAATAATCTGCATATCTTGAACTTTCTTCATATAAGACTGAACATGATCCTTAAATAAGGATAGCTCCTACTTATTACCAGATAAACGGTTCAAAGTATGCTCCGTTGCAAAAATAATTTCTCGTATGTTAGTTTGCACATCGGATCAAGCTCAGTTTGGATAAAATCACGATTCATTGAGAAATATGAAGAGCAATTTGGCGAAGAATCTTTACGCCATCTGTTCAAAATGTACTGTTTTGGAAATTCCCTAATATCCAAACTTCTCAAAACAAAAATATATATCTGCATAGCAAACCAAACTGCTCAAAACGCCTACAGGAGCAAGTGTTGGTGCAATTAGACTTACGGTACATAAAATTGCATGTTAAAAAAATAGAATTGCATGTTAAGTTTCAAAACGCCTCCAAATTATTTACGGTTTCATTTGATTGTAATATAAAAAATAGTTGTTTTGATCAAGGATAACAGAATTGCATGTTAAGTTTCAGAACATAAAATTGCAAATTTGTAGAATCACAATATAAAGTCTAAATAATTAGTTCTTGACAAATTATAACTTTACTTAGAGAAACATATACGTAGAATCACCAATTCAAAACACACTAAATCGCAAACCCAAACTCCAAATCAAAACACTAACATTAACCATCGCATGAGACAAAGTGATTTACTCAAATATTCACCAAAAAGTTCAATTTCCACACAAAACAGGCTCGTTCGTGTTACAAGGGTTTCACATCTGAGCGTCGATGAATGGATAGTGTAAGAAGCGTGATGTTAGATGAAGAAGTTGTGCGGATTAGCTGGCGATGAGGTGGTGTGAGCGCTAGAAAGGTTTTTTTGACAAATCGATTGAGGTTTCTTGATGAAGTGGAAGTTGCGTAGAAGGTTGAGATCTACAAGGGTTTTAGAACTGAGGGTTAGGGTGGTGGTGGTGGTAGTGGAGATGGGGGGTGGTTGTGGTTTAGATGTGTAGGGTATGGTTATAATACATACATATACATATTATATATTATATTTATACACATACATATATTAAATAATTAATTAATCGTTTTAAAGTATTTCTATTTTATTTGTTTATATATATATATATATATATATTATATATATATAGTGGAGGTGTGACAACCGGTACTTTTCGGCTTTTAATTACGCGATTAACAAACGTTAAGGCGATAATAGCTAGTGTCCACGTATTAACTTAATTAAGGCTCTTGTAATGCCTAGGAACGTCTATTCGACCTTACATTACGCGTATGGTGACTTGCGGAAAAACTGCGTAATGATAAACAATAACGAACTGACACCGTACAAAATACTGGCAACACCGCCAATTACGAATTTTATATGTATATTTATATACTCAAATTTAGCTTTGTGAATATATCGTGCCTTCGACAGTCACAAAACACAAACGCGAGTGAATAACGCGGCTGAAGGAACGCACCAACAACGAAACGGAAACACTGGACTCAGAGTACGCCTAGATATCGATATATTATGATATATTTAGCGTCATTTTCCAAATGTACACTATAGCGGTTGAAACCAGATCGAAGAATAGGTTAGAAACGATGAACATGACATTTTACGCAATTTAACCAACTGACTAACAAGCGCGTCAAACGAGGACTACCACATCATTTTACATGCTTTCGAACCTAAAATAATTTTTTTAACGACACTACAACGAAGTCCGGGTATGATAACAGGCATTTAGAAATGTAATTAGGCCGCTCTAGATATTAGAACCGGGCTAACGGGCCTTGGCCCAACCCATTCCTAACCCTACCTATATAAGTCCATGTTCTTCATATTTGGTGAAACCCTAGCACACCAACACAACACACTCTCTGCCTCTTCCCTATGCTCGGCGGAAGGGTGAGGCGGCCACCCTCGCGGCGGCGCGCGGCGGAGACAGACGGCGGGGCCGCCCCTCGGCCGCTCAGATTTAGCGACCGGCGGCGTTGGGGCCGGTCACGACAACAGCAGTGGAGGTGACCCGGCTCCGGTTCCGTCTGACAGGCAACACGGATCAGGTTTGGTTCGGATTCAGATCTTGGTTCGAGTCTGGAATAGATTTTACGTGGTTCGGGTTTTGTTTGGTTCGGGTTCGGGTTTAGCGCAGTCAACAACAGTTAACGGGAATTCTCGTTCAGATTCAGAATTGTTCGGGTGATTCGGGTCAGATTTGGTTTGACCCGGTTCGGTTATGGTGCAACTCGGTGCGACTTAGTTTAGTTACAGTTCAACTCGGTCAACGGAAGTCAAACCTGGTCAAAGCAGGTCAACATCAGTCAACGCACTTAGTGCGGGTTCAGATTTCGGTTTCGGGTTACCCTTGGATGTTACGGGTTTAGCCTGGTTCAAAATGGTTCAGTTTCGGTTCAGATTGGTTCAACTCAGTCAACCCGGTCAAACCTGGTCAAAAAAAGTCAACCGGTCAGCTTCGGTCAACTGAGGTCAAACTCAGTCAACACGAGACCCGGTAAACTTAAACGTAGCAAGACGTTATTACGATATTTTTACTTTACGCGAACCGAGCTCAACCGATACCTTTAGCGATTATATAACTTTTATTTTTGGCGCATTTTGACGAAAACTATATATGGTTGATTACATTGAGTTGAATTATTGATGAGTTTTGAATATATAACGACACGTTAGTTATTGGGATGGTCCAGAAAACAGAGGAAACTCTGCTCGATTTTTGTTAAAAACCCGGTATAGAAGCGTATTATGATCTAAAAACGAAACCATCTAGGTTCAAAATACTCTACAAAAATAAAGGGAAGTGTATAACTTTGGCGACTTTTAGAACTTACAAAACGACACTATAACTTTTCAACGAACGTGATTACAAGATATCGGAAATCTTATACAAATTAAGTATAATTATTTTTGATTATTTCAAAGGACTATTATTCGGTGATTTTGTGGAACAAAAACAATTAGTATTATTTATCTCCAACGTTTACAACTCAAATACTTCTTTCAAATAAATATAATGTTTATATTTATTTCGAATGTCGAGATTCCGAATACTTTTACAAAAATAAATATAACGGTTTATAATTATTTCAAACATCGACTTTAAACACTTTATGAGATAAATAGAGTTATTATATCTATTTCAAATGTAGATGACTCGAATGCTTTCGAAAGTCGATGGTTCGAATATTTCATAAAATAAAGATAATTATCTATATTTATTTTCAGCGTCTAAACAAAATACGACATGTTATCGCAAGATTATAACAAGCGTTAATTCTATAATTGTTATTAATTATTCCATTTTGGACTCGTAACGTTTTTCATATATTAAAAATACATACATATGTATACATGTATGTATACGTGTACATCCATGAAAATCTATGGAGAGATGTATAATCTTTATTCTTCTGTGTATTTTAATACGACAACTAACACGACTCGTAAGTATATCTATATTTATATATATTATAAAATATATATATATATTCAGAAACTAAGTCACTATTCGAGACTTAATTCTATCCCGATTATAAAGGATCAGACACCCATATGCAAGGACCATACAAGCCTGTTACATGAAATGCACCAAAACCAAAGCAAGCCAGGCATACAAGATGTATTGGGACCAATCCTTTTTCTTTTATGATAAGAAAATGCTCTTAGTTCAGTTCGGTAGAACGCGGGTCTCCAAAACCCATGGGATCCAATAACCATAAACCGGTTATTCTAAGTCAAGATAATAACACCTTCTAGGATCGTTATTAACGATTCGGTAGAGCTCGGACACGTAGTTTAACTAATTCGTCCTATTAGAAACTTATAAGCTCGATTTCTTAATAGGAAGGCTTTAGTTGCACGCTAGCGAATTCATGCTCTTGGAATAACATTATGAGATCACATTTAGCTAGCTTTGCACAAGGATAACAAGGTGAGTTCATAACCCCCACTTTTTACGATTTTACATTTTTATAAATGTTTTCGGGGGTGGAAAGACATGCAAGTTTTGCAAAAGTACACAAAATTTCTATGAACGAAAAATTCATATTTCTAAACCATGTTGCGAAAGGATTTCAATTAACTCAAATGGTTTACAAAAGGTTTATTATCAACATACCGGTTTTACAAAACACTCGCGTATTTTCGAAACGTGCATGAATTTCATGGATAGGGACGGGATTGCCCTAGTTACAACTGGACATGATTGTCCTACATACAAACAAGAGGACTGGTTGGTCCTGTTTTAGACTTAAACAGGCTAGGCCCATTTTCACTTGTGCGGGGCACAAAGACTCTGTGAGTTTATATCTCCCCTTTTCTTTTAAGCATTTTTCGGTTTATAACAATCGGGGGTGAAATACATGCTATGACATTTTATGACAAAAGGCTATGTAGCTACGGGTTTAGAGAAAGAACTAGATCAATGTGTATAAGTAGGATTGATAACATAATAACCATTAATCACCCACTAATATCTCGGTGACCAAGGTGCAAAGGTGTAGATATACTGAGCTTGAGACACACTCCACTCTGAATAAAACAAGTCCGTTTAGAGTGCTTTTGTGAGCCCTATAAAACTATGAATGACAGAGTTGTCTCGGTTTGGTTATTTACTTATGACACATAATGTCAGGGGGCTCGCTACCCACTGATAGATCCTTAAACTCTAGGAATAACAATAACATACCAGGATTTCAATATTGGCTTATGACAATAGCCAGGATTTATATATTGGTTTATAACTATGACAATGGCAGGATTTCAACGTTGATGACAATTATGACAGAAAACATTTTGTTACCGGTTTACAAATACAACCGTTACATGCATTGGTTTACAAACATAACAGAAAACATTTTGATACCGATATACGCGATACGACATTTCAAATGTTTTGAGATACTATGATCTCACGAACCGGTTATCAAAAGATTTATTTTAAATCTTTTCCAAACAAACTATGAACTCGCTCAACTTTATGTTGGTTTTTCGCATGTTTCTTTCTCAGGTTACATATACAAACTATGGCACGGTTGGAATAGGAGAAACCGTTTGAACTCGAGTACTTAGCGGCGTTCATTTCCTAAAAGTCTTAGCTAATAATTACTTCCACTGTGCAATGAAGATACCAGTCCAGTCACGCCGGCTCTGATGTAACCGGTTTATCGGGGTGTGACATGAGGTTCATTGGGGAACACTAAAAAAGTGGGGAATAGTGGGGAACCGACTCAAACAAACTCCAAATAGACTCATTCCAGCGGCGTTGGAATTGGCTCGTCGAACCCTAACTAGGATCTCTTAACCCTAAACCCTAAATCCTAACCCATAAACCCTAAATATATTAGGGTTTGGATTTAGGGTCTTATATTAGGGTTTAGCTAGGTTAGCTTAGGGTTTATTTTTAGGGTTAATCATTAGTATTTAGGGTTTAGCTTTAGGGTTTATGGTTTAGCTTTAGGGTTTAGCTTTTAGGGTTTATAGTTTAGATTTTACGATTTAGCTTAGGTTTTAACCTTATGTTTTAGCTTTAGGGTTTAGGGTTTAGGATATAGGGTTTAGGGTTAAGAGATCCTAGTTAGGGTCCAACGAGCCAGTTCTAACGCCGCTGGAATGAGTCCAATCGGAGTTCTTTTGAGTCGGTTCTCCATTGTTCTCCACTTTTTAGTGTTCCACAACTGAACCTTCCCTATAATATACATATGGGATAGATCATGAGAAAACTAGTTTAAATGAGAAAACCAAAACACTAACAAAAAAAGCCAAAAAACATATCAATTTTTTATTACAAAAAATCGCTACATATATTATATAAAAAAATTTAAAAAATAAAATATAATTCACATGTGCAATATATACATATAATGCATATGTGTAGTACACATATAGTGCACATGTGCAGTACAAGTTTTTTTTTTGAAATTTTTTTATACATAAAAAGCAACGATTTTTTATAAAAAAATTGTATGTTTTTTATGTGTTTCTTGGCTTTTTTAGTTAGTTTTCTAGTTTTCTCACATTTAAGTAGTTTTCTCATGATCCTCTCCCTATATATTATATATATATATATATTTATATATATATTTTAGTATATATAAGATAACCAAATTACTCTCATGTGCATTGCACATGCCATACTTAACTGAAAATTTTAACCAGGTTAGGGTCCAATTACGTATAGTGTAATGGGTTTTACAAATAAAGGATTATGACTGTGATTATTGAAGTTAAAGGGTATCTATTTCAATACAACATGAACATAAAAGACGAAACAGAAAACATATAAAAACAATTCATAATGCTACATGTTTCGGTATAATCTTTTATATAGAATAATGTAGTTTATAATAGTTTATGGGTTCTTCTTCTTGATTACTTTTCGGTTATTAATCGAAAACCGAGTGGACCAATGTTCATAACTGATTAACTAGACTGAAATAATTGAAACACATTGGCTTTTGAAATACCTTAATCGAAAGTTTTGGTTTTGGTTATGCCTATGATTAAAAAACAAAATGAATCGAGCAACAATTTGTGCACACCCTTAAAATCAACAACCAGTAAGGGAAAAATAAAGTAAATAGTTGAGACAAGAAATATTAAAAAATAAAATATTCTCAAAGTAAATATTAACAAGAAGTATAATAGATACTTGAGAAACAATAAGTGAAAAGAAGTTCATACATTTCCATTATTTATTAGGTATATAGCTTGGGGTCACATAAAAATAAGCTGAAATGTTTTCAAACGGTTATAAGAATATTGGTCCCATTGAATTGTGACACGTAGTGCAAGTAATTACTAATTTATTTGATAAAACTTAGTGGCAAATATAAGTAAAAACTTATATAATTGTGATTCTATAAAATTTATTTGTATTAAGATTCTACTTTCATTTTAGACTACTTTTATTTAACTTTTTACATTTTGACCAGTTAAACATAAAATATAACCCAAATCAACTAGTTTAAATGGAAATTGGTTGCAGTTTACACATTTACATTACATGTATTCACATATTCCAAAGAGCTAAATTAATCGCAACAGGAATAAAGATATGACAAAAATACAATAGAAATGATAAAAATATGTAAATATATTTGTTGATAAAACTCAAACGTTATTGATTCGATCTTAAATAACTATAAATTGTTTTCAATTTATAGAAATGATAAAAATATGATTGCACAATTAGTCGATAAAACATAAAATTTTTAACTCAAAAATTTGTTGATAAAACTGAAAGGTTATTTAGTTTAGTTTTCTAAAACACCAGAGTTAATTAGAATTTCCGAATATAGTTACTATACATAATTTTTTTTAAACAATAAGTAACGTCGGAAGTTATAAATATCCATAATTTCATATAAAATCATTTAGTTAATTATATAATTAGTATACGTAAATAAATATCGAAAAAGTTATTTTTTATTTTAATATCATTATTTTAATAGAAGAGACGTTATAAATGAGAATACACCAAACAATGACATGTGTCCTTTAGAATTTTTATTTATTATATACTAGTTAAGATCTCGTATGTTACATGGGAGGTATAGAGATAATACTTTTTATAAATCTATTAATTTAATAAATTACACATAGATATAGATTCTACTATACTTTCAATTGCTTCCCGTGTTATGACTATTAACATACATTAATATTCTCACCCTTTAACACGAAGTGGCTTCTCATTAACAAATAAATACAAAAAAATCACAGGTTGTTTTATATAATATATTTTTCTTTATTTAATATATAGTATAACTCATTTTATTATAATACGAAATGATGCATTAAATATGAAAAAGGTTAAATTACAATATACAAGTATTTTTGTTCTCTATTTTTGTTGTATATGAGATTTGAAGTTTTGAACCTAAGACCTTTAAATCTAAGTGTACCTAAATGCTTTTACCTCTACCCATTAATCATCAACGTCATTGATAATTACAATATATAAGTAATAAACATATAAGCAATCTATAAATCTCTAAATACATTTTTCGTCTTATTTGTAAGATTTTTCATCTTTGTATAATATTAGTAACTAAACTTTATGTCTTCTTTTTATTCTTTATAATGTCACTGCTCATGAGAAAAAAATTGATTCATTTAAGTACAAATCAACCTTTAATAGTGATTATGTATGACTTTTATTAATAATCATTGACTAAACATCAAGTTGTTGTTTATTTATAAGTTATGCAAACATTTTAAATAGAAATGATTTGCAGTTATCATTTAAGATTTCATTAAAAAATAATAATAACAATACACAAAAGGTAATAATTATTATATTAATTTATTTAAAAAAAGAAGGCAATTTAAACTATTATCATTCTTGAACATAATTCAAAACTTTAATTATTTTATAACTTGAATGCGTTAAATATATATTATAATATTTAAAAGTCAGTTATAATTTCAGTTGCAGTTACAGATTATTTTTTAAAAGGTCATTATATTTATTGAGTGTTTTAAAAATTGACTACTTCAAAAGGAAAAAAAAATATGATAGTTATAAAGAAATTGCATTTACAATTTAGTTACAGAACGAACTTTATATAAATGAGAACGCAATTTCGAAACTAAAGTAAAAAATCTCATATTAAAAAATGATTTGATTAACCTTAAAAAGGAATGTAACTTAAATTTCAATGATACATCAAAATAATCAAAAACATTTTTAATTAATTAATAGAAAAATATGTATGCAATATTAATTGATTAAGAATTATTATAGAACGTTGATAAAAATAAATAAATTTATATAATCTTGAATAAACTATTGACCAATATAAATATTGAATGTAAAGAATATTATTATATGTCAATAAATCAAAGGATACAACTGAACCTTTAAAATAGCATCGAAATTTTCATTGGAAATGTTAAAGTAATTAAATATTGAAAATTTTATCGGATCAACAAATACATAGTTAAAAATCGGTGTAAAATGACTAATCATATGCAGTATTTTGCAAATAATTTTTTATGAAGAAAATATTATTATATTATAAAAGATAACAAAGAAAAGTTGATATACTTTAAAAAGAGGACAATTCCATAATATTTTCTACAAATAATTTCTTTAAAAGGAAATAGTCAGCATAAAAAGGAAAGTCTGATTTCTTTAAAATTTGTGACAAAAATAAGTGAAACAAAAGCCTTGTGTTATCCTTCCTAAAACAAAATAATAATGATTATAACAATGACACGTGGCAATTAATAACTTAATTGATTGATATATAGCCTAAGATAGTTTTGATCTATTATAATTTATTATAGATAGATTATAGATATAGATTATTATTATATATATAATTTTACAAGTTCATCATTGTAAAAATATTTTTAGTTTTCAGATTTTAAACACCAAACTTTATTGTCTTAACATTTTGACATATTCTAGCTCATTCAATCATTCACGCACATGCGCATCCACAACCATGTAGCATGCCATAACACTAATTCTTTTATTAATATTTTAAAAGAATGCAAACAATGATATAAATGAAATAAATAAAGGGGACCAATGGGCAATGATATATTAACCTAATTTATATTTCAATAAATAATGATTATTATTATTATTACACCTACTAATATTGTTGCTATTGTTATTACTATTACTGTTATTATTAGTCAAGTTATTACTATTACTATTATTATTACTCAACAATCACCGTAAAATATTAGGAATGGTGTGAATTAGATGATCTGCACCATATACTTTGATTGGTTGTTTTTTTAAACCGCATCAAAAGTTAAGAATATATATTCTTTCTTTGGATAACCGCTACAAGTTCATGGAATGATTTAATTGTTTATGAGATGACCACGTGAAAGTTAAAAATTGTCAAGATGATTTAATGGATTTCAAGTTGACTTGGATAAATGCATTATACTTGGGCCGAAAAATTATATCTAATGGTGCGCTTATTACATTTTACGTGATGTCACAGTATAAATTCACGTTTTTTGAACGGTTCTTCTCCAGTTTGGTTCATCGTTTGCTTACTACTTAACACAATTTTACGAACCCCGCTTCCGCAACGCCGGTGTTAAACAGTAGTTATATAGTATGGATATAGATATAAATGCTTACAATTATTTATGGAATATTTTTGTTTTTTTCTACTACCTTTATAAAAACACGATGTTTTACAAAATTCCGAATGTAGCATTGCGACATGCTTATTTTTATCTACGTTTCCATATAAATTCCATTAAACTAGAATTTTCGTGCTAATTAATGTACAAGTTATTGAAACACGATCGTACAAGTCTTTGAAATTGCTTCAAGGTTTCTTTTCTTATTTATTTTTTTTTCCTGTTACAACCTTTAAAATATAATATTTTGTAAATTTAAGATTTTCCATTTTAATGTGTTTCTTTTGTATCAAAGACATATTAGGGTGAATACACTGTACAGGTTGGTGTAACCGAGCCTTACAAATATTAAAACTCTTGGGGTCTGTTTAGTATGAGGTAATAGAATGGATGAAGGAATAAAATGGACGAGGTAATGGAATAGACAATGGAATGAAATGAATCATTCCATTCCTTTGTAATGTTTGGTTACTCATATGTGAATAGAATAAATCATTTATTTGTAAAATTTGATAAACAAAAAAAACGAAACACAATTGTAATAAAAACGACAAAAATATAATTGCTTAAATAATAAATAATAATATATTAACGGTAAAAAAATTAATAATAAAATTTTGATAATGTATTTTTCCAAATTTCCCTTAAAAATATATTAATAATATAAATATAAATATCTATAAATATAAATTATAATAATAACTAATAAATATACTAATAATAATATTTTTTTTTCCATTCCTTGAAGGAATGACAAAAAAACACCCCATCACCAATGAATGAAATATGTTATATTTGGAAAGTGTTACATTCCTTTGTAATGTTCAATTCCATTACCACATGATAACCAAACATGTTTCTTTTCATTCCATAAGAATGATCTATTTCATTCCACCTTCTAGTCTTTCATACCAAACGCTACCTTGTTGTACTCCGCAAATAAGGTAACGACAACAACTTTGTCATAAATGATAAATCGTTACATACCCCTTTTCTTTGAACAACAACTTTATCATAAATGATAAATCATTACATACCCCTTTTTTTTGAACGGCCGAAATGCATTAAAACAACCAACTAATATGGAGCTAGAAGCGAAAAGAATACAAGTCAAGATGGAGGTACAAAATAAAAGAAAATAAAAAAAAGACCACCACATACCTAGGGAACAAACCATCTAGACACTATATAAAATGGACCTTTTGCACTTCACAAAATTCACAAACAAACTTACAATCAATGGAATCAGAAAAACCAACTGAACAAACAGGCTTACTGCAAACCCATGACTTATACAAGGTTTGTTTATTATTCTTATATATCTTTTGCTTCAAATATTCAAAACCGCTTTTCTCGTGATCATACGCAGTACATCCTAGAGACTAATGTCTACCCTCGCGAACCTGAACCGTTGAAGGAGCTTCGAGCTCTCACCGCTTCACATCCATGGTGACCATCACCTTCATGACAAAAAATATAAGTTGTATGCACGTGGTTTTAATAATTCATACGGAAGCTTTAAGAATTTATTTATATGCAGGGCTATCATGGGCACCGCACCAGACGCTGGCCAGATGATCGGGCTTTTGTTAAAGATCGTCGGCGCGAAAAAAACAATAGAAGTCGGTGTTTTTACGGGTTATTCGCTTCTTCTAACCGCGTTAACAATTCCTGATGATGGCAAGGTTTGTGATTTTGGTAATCATAGTACTTTTGTTTGCTAGTTTATAAATATTTTAAGACCGCCTGTAGGGGTTACGTGAAATGGCGTGGAGGGCCAAAAAACGCCCAAACACGCCCACACCGCCGCCCCCGCGTGCGTTTTCTTTTCAAAAAAAAAATTAAAGGCGTGTAAAAGAAAACGCCGGAACGAATTTGGTTGGCCAATCAGACCATTACACCCTTGATTTTGAGTAATAATTGAAGGGGCAAGCAAGGGGCTTGAACCATTACACCCTTTTTAAATGAAAAATGTACTTGATGGCGTGGCGTCCACATGACAAAAAAAAAACCCTAAGGGGTTTGAACCACTACACATGGTCTAACGTGTGATATAGATTGTAGCAATAGATCCTGATCGGGAAGCGTATGAGATCGGTCTCCCGGTTATGAGAAAAGCTAAGGTGGAGCACAAGATTGACTTTATCGAATCGAAGGCTTTACCAGTTCTTGATAAAATGCTAAAAAATGTAAGTTCTCATCCGTTCAGTAATAAAAGTTGTTTCAATAGGGGCGGCCTAATCTATTTTTGGCATGAAGTTCAAACTTTGAGGTTTTTTTGAGAAAGAAAATTTAGCTAACAACAACCTCATTTATCTGGAACTGGATCGACAACAATAATGAAAAACCTTATATATATATATATATATATATATTATATATAGAGAGAGAGAGAAGGGTTTAAATACATAAGGCTTTTAACGTGTACGCGACCATCTATATAATGTACGTAATTATGCAGATAACTTGCGTATTAGGGTTAATCGAATCTATGGGTAATTATGCTATAACATGCGTAATAATGTATTATAACATGCGTAATTATGCAAAGTTAAATACTATTATGCCACCGCGTTAAATTGAAGGCCTAGATTAGATCAGATGTGTGATTGTGATGCTTGCGTACGCATCAGTTTGTTGTGATTCCACACGAACACCGACACTGGTCAAGATTTGTATGCCTTTGATTTAAGTTGCATTAAATATTGATATGATTTATCTTTCTTTAGCATGACAATGAAGGAAGTTTCGATTTTGCTTTCGTTGATGCTGACAAGATAAACTATTTTAACTATCACGAGCGAATAATGAAACTGTTGAAGGTGAACGGGATTGTGGTGTACGACAACACATTATGGTTCGGGACAGTGGCAAAACCAGAGTCATCTGTTCCTGATTACTTCAAAGAGGGGAGAGTGAGTGCCATACAATTTAACAAATCACTTGCAGCAGACCCTCGTATTGATATCTCTACAGTTCCTTTGGGTGATGGTCTCACCATTTGTAGGCGGCTATACTAGAGTTTTAAATGTTGTCTCAATGTTTTTTTGTTATTTTGTTATAAATAAAGTTAATGGTGAAATGTCTCAATGTTTTTTTGTTTTTTTTTTTTTATAAATAAAGTTAATGGTGAAATAAAAGTTTTATCTTGTGGGGCATGATTTCGATGTATTTTAGTATTTGTTATTTACAACTACTTGTGAATAGAATAAACAATTTTTTTTAATTATTTTAAAATAAAACAAAACGTGGTGGTTTTATATATTTATATAAAAAAGTTAACTAATCTATAATCTATATCTATATCTATACTAAATTAAGCAAACTGGACTGGCAAGAAGATAGTTTGCATTAATTTTTAATATGGCATATCAAAAGTCTTAGTTGAAATGGCAAACTTTGTACGATTTTCTTCCATTCTTAACCCTTTTCCCTTCATACCTTGAAAGAATGCTAAGACTGGGCATATAAGTAATCACTCTCTTCAACACACGATTCAATTCTCGTGGCGTATCTATGTTTTTTTCCCTTCCTACCTCTGGTCCATAGGGTTCGCATCTTGTTTTTGACATCCGAAGACTATCCATATTTTGTAACCCGATTCGATTTCCATGTAATCCAATACTTTATCTATGAAATAAACTTTGGAAGTTCTGTGTTATGTTATTTGTTTTGAGACTTATACTATTTCATATGCTAAATCATGATCTACGCACACTATATACAAGTTATCATACTACTTACATTCATTAAATTTGACTAAACAAGGCATTTTAGCGGTCTAACAACTTGAGGGACTAAATACGTAAAGAAAACGAAATTTTGAATTTATTGTGTTCTCCCGCGCCACACAAGGAACCACTTAAACAGTTTTGCATCATGTGGAAGCCACTCTATTGACCCGGTTAATCGCTCCCACCCGCGCCACGCAAAGGGACAAGACCACCACCCCTCACGTGTCATGGGAGCACCTTGTTTCAGCTCTGCACATTTCAGCGATCATCAGATGTAACGAATGACTCCGTGACTCTCATTTAACTCGTTCCAAGCTTCGAGTTCTATTACCAAACCTTTTCAAATGTATTTAGTCATGATCCCAAGTCAATTCCTAACATCTAATGCACCTTAATCATCACAATAAAGAACCTAATCAAAACCCATCATCAGTTCATGAGTTTTTATTGAAATCGAGACTTAAACACTTCTCCTCTTACCATTTCATAATCTTCTGAGACCCCCCTCCAATTCATTAAATCCTCTGCTAATTTCAAAGATTCAAGAACTAGGGTTCGGAACTTCAATCATCCAATTAGAACTCAATTATTGTCTAATTGAGATCATTCTTGAGCCTAACCTACTTTATTTTCGGCCTCTACAAAAGCCTTCTATCAGTTTCTGTTGATAGAAGGTAATCTTATCCCGTTTATTAACCTATTTTAAGTTAGTCTTAGACATGTTATTTACGAAATAGCAAAATCTTAGACATGGTTTAAGTGCAATTTAATCTTTAAACATGACAATTATTTACGAAATAGCAAAATCTTATAGTGTCAAAATATTTAATTATGTGTTTAGCTTTACAATAAAAGTTCAACCAAATTGTTTAGAATCATCATCGTTAAACGACCATCTAAAGTTCTTTTACTTTTAGGTTTATGTTGTAAGTAAGAACATTCAATTAATTGAATAAAATGTTAATATGTTTTAGAAAAGTAGGTGAAAGACATGAAAAGTCATTTTAAGGATGCAGTCTCAGTTTGTTTACCATTAATAAAACTAGGGGGATAAGAGATCTTGAAGAAGGGACTTTTCGTAAAAGTTACATATTTGGGCTTATTATTTCATGCATCCCCTACTGCTATGTAACGCCTCCTTATTTTTTCATACATTCCATGTTTAGAAAGCTAGTCTTGTATTTCTATTTCTGGAACCTTTGTATCTCGTATTCGCATTTTCGTTGTAACCTTTTTAACCGGGACTTAAATCATAATGGAATATACCTTTATCTCTATACTTGTTATACTTAATCATACATACTTATACATGTTGATTATACTAAAAAACGTGACACACCTGGAAATGCGGACATTTATGCTTCATATATACATTATACTTGACATTTATACTCGATCTCGTTCAATTTATACGTACATAAACATTATAGCATGTTCCATATGCTTAGAATACCTTGGTTGTTCATAAAATAACATAAAATGACACTAAAACCCGTCACCAATCAACAAAACAACAACAAATAAAATTGTGGTCCTGACCCAGCCCATGCGGACCGCATGGGGATGTGGTTGCGGTCCGCATAGGGTGTCTGGGCGGGACAGATTGTTTTGGCTTGCGAATTTGCACGGATCCACACATCACCACCTCACCCAATCACCTCTAAACCCCCATTAAACACCTCCAACAACCTCCTAACTCTTCCTTATAAATACCACCACTAATCCAAGCCATTTTCCACTTTCACAACTCTCTAATCCTTCCTAAAATACTCTCAAATCACTCCAAGAACACTTACAACATCAGAATTCGGGCAGATTGTACCTCCTTCACTAAAGTGAGCATATATTGCACATTTCTTAACGAAATGACCCCATTCTTCTTCTTACATACTTGGATTAACCCTAGGATTGAATCCACGGGTTCTCCTTGGAGAATCCAGACCTGGATATTCACCTAAAAGGCTCCAAACTTTCTGTTTTATTTCAAAACTTTTATAAATTTATGTTTTACCTTATACAACCTTGCGTTCTTGAGCTCCTAACCAAGTTTATGGTTAGTAAAGCCAAACCAAGTTTGTTTACATGAACTAAGGGTTGTTTAGACACCCTAAACTTTCTGTTTTCATAGAGCTTTAAGCTCACAAGTGATGCAAGCCTCAAACTTGTTCATACCTTGGTTAGCTTGGGCTATCCTAACTATCAGACCAGACATCACTTGATGATTTTCATCATTATCCCAAGTTGGTTTGCTAGTTTGAAAGTGTCACAACCCCGTCTAGCCTTCGACGTGTGTCGACGCCGGCTCACCGGGTTGCATTTCACTTGGCTACTTGGTATCGTGGTGACACTATTTATATTTCTTGTCAATACTATTATTCTAAGACCCTCCTTGTTGCCTACGACAACTTGTGTAGTGGTGAATCCAATTGAGGTTCCAAAGTGGATGGTTAATCTTCCCACCTCCTACTTGACTTACATGAAACCAAGAGGTTCCAAAGTGGATGGTTCATCCCCTCACCTCCTACATGACTATATATCTATATATAAATCTATGGACTATATAATATATACAAACCGAACCCTTGATAATGACTAAATAATCACCTATCAAGTTAATAAGTTTTATCACTAAAGTGTGTATTTCCTTGTTACGATTCTAATAGGTCTCGAATCTATGAAATCACATCAAACCCATTTGGGTTCTCATAGTGTCAAGAACAAGTGCTATACCTTAGTGATTATTTTTGATACTATAATACTTTATTCTTATTTTCATAATCATGCTCGATAATCCAAATCTTCCATTAAAACTCATACTCATACCTATGTTCTTCTTGTAGAAGGACAAGGTGTCAAACCCTTATCACAACAAGCTCGCGGGATTTCTCTAAGTGAAACACTTTAGCAAAATCGTGAGTACACTCGACCCATTTACCGCTTTCTCACTTTTGGGTTGTAACATGTTTACTGATGTGTGGTAAAATATACATATTTGCCCGTGTAAAATGTATAATTATTGTATAGGTTTTATTTGTTTTTATTAAGTTTTTAGTGTATATTATATTATTTTGTGTTTTGCCAGGTCCTTGTGCGAATGGAGCAAAAACAAGTAATAAGGAAATAGCCAACCAGTTGGGCAGAGTAGAACGACAGTGACCGAAGTAAAATTGCCACTGTTTTCTGTAAGTGGGTCGAAGCCACTATCTCTATTTTGTAAGTTAGCGAGCTGATGTTGTGAAAAAGTTGAGGCTTTTGACTTCATAATTTTTAGAAGAAAAAGGGGATGCCATGTTGACCAAGCAATGCTAACACTGACCGCATACATCTTCTTTGTTTTGGGCCTGATCACACATGACTAGCCCATTCCATTATCTGTTTAGAGGCCTACTTCACATTATTGTATCATCTGGGCTTACAAATTCGTGGGAAGGTTTGTATTGGAGGCGAATGGTGACACTTTGATATATCTTAATTACATACCATAATAAAAAAGGAGGGAGGGACATACTGCCGCATGAGGGGAATTGAGAATTAGGGCGGCTGCCACTAGCAGAACAAAAGAAAGAAGAAAATAATTAAAGAAGAAGCAAGGAGGCAAGCACCTCTAATAAATAGAGGAATTCGCAAAGAAACAAAAGCAAGCACAGCTTCTCGTCACGAAAGTCAACGTTAATTAATTAAACTATCAGCCATACAAATCAATTATTTTAAGCTAGCAAGCTAGTAGCTTATTTATTATTGTTCTTTACGATGAACCGTAATTTTGGTTGTGTTTTTTTTAGTTCTTTGTTATGAGTAGCTAAACTTTTCATGCTACCTAGGTCTAGATGAGCTATGATTTACTGCTTTGATTATTTGGTTTTGACTAATGATTAAATTGTGATGATTGACATATTCCTGTTTTGTGATTGTTTATGAATTTGTATACTTGTCTTGGTTGTGATTGGTTGTTTGGTTATGTGATCTTGTTACTCTGGCCTATAACTATTTAGATCATTCTAGGGTCGTTAATCTGTTAGGTTTTCGGTCTAGAGCTTGAGATTAGAAATAATTCAAGTTTAACTAAATTAATTAAAATCAATTGAGTATAGTGTGCATCCTTTTCTGGCAACTCTAGGGACGAGTCAGGATTGCTAGGTTATTAGCTAGGCGTTGTTTGGTAGTTTGGGTGGCCGATAGCTCGGATCCAGCTACTTATTCGCGTTTAGGGTTTCCTAGGTTTTCAGTTATTTGGCAGGTTTAGCTTCATGAACGGAGGATTTTAGCACCATAGTTGTTATTAGTCTGATAGTCGTGGGATTCGGTGTCGATAGGTCGAGTCGTTTCCAATTTAGCACTTCATCGCTCTGTTCCATCTTCTATTTTGGTTGATCATCCCTAGACGGGAGGTTTTCTGGGTAGATCCGGAGCTTTAACCATTGGTCAGGACTAGAGGTCATAGGTTGGTCATAGGGATTCGAAGCCTAGGTAGTTCTTTCTCATCATTGCCTGTTTCTCGTCTTTTTACCATCTTGCTCGCTTTTTTTGTTCTCTTGTTTACATGCTTTAGTAGAATTAGAAAAATCTCAAAAACACAAATTAAACCAATTAAGTAATTAGTTGAGTCAGAGTCTAGTTAGCGTCGCTAGTGTCTCGTGGGTTCGATACTCGGACTTCATTAGGCTTTACTACATACGATAGGTACACTTGCCTGTCAGTGGTCTAGCAGTTAGAGAGTCTTAGTTTATAAATATAAAACTAGGGTGTCTAGATTAGGTTAGTTTTTGTAGACCGCATTTACGCACGTCATTTACTTATCAAAATACACTTATCACAAATTCATGCTTTTACATACTCAATCCTTAATACGTGATGCTTGTTATGCTTAGATACATGCTAGAATTATACATGCTCGATCATTAACTTAGCTAGCCCAACTTGACATATATAGCGCTATAGGAGTAGCACACCACCCGTCGGGTTATGTTAAGATTATCATACTCATTTTAGTCTTGTCGCTTTTGCGACGAGGGAAGCTCGATCTCGTAAACTTTTGTGGAAACTCGGGGTTTGATCTAGTATTGCATGATTAGTATATACTTTGTTTACAATTACCATGTGGATTCGAGTTATACCTTTTATACTTATGCTATGTATCACCAAACTTGTGTACTCGCCTTTGCTTTTGCATTGAACTCGTATTTTTAACATGTTACAGGTTGAAGAGGATATGCATGATGAAAGCTAGTAGGAATACTTTAGAAACTCATTCTAAACTTATTAGATTAGTTTACGTTGTATTTTGTTTCGTTGTTGTAACCTTTAATTGTTGTATTTGCTTCGGATGATGTACTTGACAATTATCTTATGAAATGAAATTATGTTTAATCAAATATTGTCACAATTAGTATTTATGAGCAATGAGCAATCTCTTTCGTCCCGCCTCGATGTTTCCGCCATCGGTTGGGTGTGACAGATTGGTATCAGAGCCATAACTAAATGAATTAGGTAGATTGCCATATTCGACCTAGTCTATAGTTTAAGTGTCCCGTTTTGACCATTCTTATATCATGCTTAAAACTTTATTCTTCCTTTATTGCTCCTTCCTTTTCTTTTGGTCTTAAAACTTACATAATGTCTTGCCTAAGATATTTACACAATACACTTGAAGACTTGAAGACACTCACGATGCAAACGAGGCGATTTGCACCAAGATATGTCCAGTGACTTACAATTTTTGGTGAAATCCCTCACTCCGCGTATTCAATTTTTCACGAAGTTATACCATCAAGTTAGAAGTGATATCCACACCATGATGGAAACTTCCCTTTCATACTCTAATGGATCTTACAAACGAGTCGGAATATGCTCCTCGTTAGTAAGAAACAACCACACTTAGGGTACGAAATTGTCAAGTTAGGGATGAAACCCGCACCTTGTCGATTAAGTCCCGTTCCTCGATTTTCAATCTCGCCAAAGTCTCAAATTTTCGATCGACTAGGGACATGTAGTAACTGGAAGGGTAAAATGCCATTAATCACTTCTCAACGAGAGCGTTTTACCTATTAGGCCAAAGCATGTTCCCTAACTCGGAAGATCTTACGAATCACTTTGGAATAGTCTCCGTTTCTCTACCCGAAACAATCCTATGTTTTATTGAGCCAATCTTTTATGTTATCTCAATTTTTATGTGAATTTATACTTGTTACCTTATTCGTTTCGAACCGTTACACAATTCGCACGTCTCTCGCAATCAAAACAATAATAACCCTCGTGAACAAACTAAATTTATACTCTTTATACGCATTTATACGTGATTATACTTGTTGGATACTCGTTAAATACTCGCTACATACATGCAACATACGTGAATTATCCATGCTTATACATGCAAAACTTATTTTAAATTATGATCAAGTCTCATCCTTTTCTTTCTATTTCAACCCTAGATGTCTTCGCCAAGTTCTTCTAAGAAATCCAAGGGCTCCAAGAGGGGTTCAAACAACCAAGGAGACTCTATCTCCAAGCAAAAATTAGTAGGGTTAGTCGCTAAGCAGATGGCCGAACAGATGGCTAAGATTATCCCCAACATCGTAAGTCAAATCTAAACCATCCATGAAACCCCCAAGTCCTCCGTTGACTCAAAGGTGGACCCTCCCAAAGCAACGTTCCAGTTCAAACAGTTCACGGCTTGTAAGCCCATGGAATTCACTGGTAATAATGGCGCTACTGCCATGATGAACTGGTTCGATGCGATCGAACTCACCTTTTTGCAAAGCGGATGCTCTGATGAGCTCCGAACCTTGAACGCCACCGAGGTCTTTCGTGAGAGAGCCCTCGAGTGGTGGACCACCGAAAGAAACAAGCGTGGCAATGAAGCGGCTCACGCGTTACCTTGGGAAGAGCTAAAGCAGCTCATGAAGGACCAATTATGTCCTCCTCACGAGACCCAGAAACTCGAAAACGAATTCTGGAACCTCACCCAGCAGGGGAGCGACGCTGAAGGATTGATCACGCGCTTCAAACAGTTAAGTACCCTTTGCCCTGGGCAAGTGGATACCGTACCCAAGGCAATCGCCAAGCGCATGCGTTGCCTCACGTCGGTACTAACAAACCATGTTGTCGGCGCTAGCCCCAAAACCCTCGAAGATGCTTATAGCATCACAATTGAAATGAACCACAAATGCATTCGTCATGGATCCTACGACAAGGTCTCCATAATCACCAAGGAGAGAGTAACGACTTGCTATAATACAATATTGACTGAGATATATTCTATATATACAAATTATGAGTTGTTAATAGTTGTGATTCCACACCGACACTAGTCTAGATTTGTATGGTTTCAATTTAAGTTGCTCTATATATTGATAGGATTTATCTTTCTTTAACCTGACAAGGAAGGAAGTTTCGACTTTGCTTTCATTGATGCTGACAAGATAAACTATATTAACTATCACGAGCGAATTATAAAACTATTGAAGGTGAACGGGATCATGGTGTATGACAACACACTATGGTTCGGGTCGGTGGTACGACCGGAGTCATCTATTCCTAATTACCTCAGAGAGGGAAGAGTGAACGCCATGAAATTTAACAAATCACTTGCAGTAGACCCTCGCATTGAAATCTCTATGGTTCTATTGGGTGATGGTCTCACCATTTGTAGACGGCTATACTAGAGTTTTAAATGTCGTCTCAATGTTTTTATTATGAATAAATATGACACTGGTCTCAATGTTTTTATTATAAATAAATAAATAATGAAATAAAAGTTTTATCTTCTTGGGCATGATTTATGAGTACTTTAATATTTGTTATTTATAACTACTTGTGAATTGACTATACAATTATTTTTTAATATCTTTGAAAGAAAATAAAACGTGGCGTTTTTATATAATTATATAAAAAAGTTAACAAATGTTATATATTATCCATCGAATTTTGTTAAAAAAATTATTTTACAAAGGTGACTAGTAATAATTAATTTAAAACCAATTGAAAAACATCGATAGTGGTGTTACTATAATTATAAGAAAAAGAGTAAACTTTCGTTTTGCTCCATGTAGTTTGGTCGTTTTAACGGTTTTGCAATAATCCTTTAAAAATAGTCATTTTACTCTTTGATTATGTAACTTATCTCAATTTCACTCTCCGTCCTTAACTCTGTCTAAAATGTTTGTTAAAGATAGGGTATTATGATAATTCTATAAATATGTATTTTAATTGATTTTAAAAATCATTTGTTTTGTCTTTTTTTTAATGTTAAAATAAAAAAAAATATATGAACAAAAACAATCAGAATGCTTTCTCTATCTATATATCCTCTTTCTCTCTCTATCTTCTGTAAACCCTTTCTCTCTCTATATATCCTCACTTTCTCTGCCTTCTTTAACACCTTCAGCAAATACTCATTTTCGATCAAATATCCCGGCCACTAATTCTTCATATGCACGCAATCCAATCACTGCGAAACCGGCAAAAAAGTTGACATTCAGGTACCCGTTTCAGGCGTACACGCCGCCCCTCAGCTCATTGCCGCGAACATCCCCGCGCCAATGCAATTGCTTCCGTTTCCCTACCCACAGATCTGAAAGGAGGCAGCGACGACTAGGGTTTCAAGCTTGATTTTGGGTATTGTCTATTGATTGTTGAAAGGAGCCGCGACGCTTAGATCTAGTGTTGAAAGTAGGTAGTAACGCTCAGATCTGAAAGAGGCAGCGGCGCAGAAGGTGCCTGGTGCTGGTGGTTGAGTTGTGGCTGTTGGTGGTGATGGCGGCTAGATGGTGGTGGTGGCCGGTTAGATGAGGGAGATGATGGTGATGACGGTGGTGGTGTGTTAGGTGATAATGAAGATGGGGTATTCAAGTGAGAGAGTGAGAGAGAAAGTGAGAGAGGGAGGTGGGAATGGCGGTGGTGGTGGCGCCGGCGCCGGGGTGGTGGGTGATGGTGTAGAAGACTTGTATTTGTTATGTGTGTATATATATATATTAATACTTTACATTTAAATTTAAATACTAAAATATTTTTATTTATATTTGTAATTACTAAAATACCCTTTCAGTTAACATACAATATAGATAGAGTTAAGGTCGTGGAGCAAACGGAGACAAAACGAAATATCGGGAAGTAAGATGGCTATTTTTAAAAGATTATGGCAAAACCATTAAAACGATCAAACCACATGAAGTAAACGGAAATTTACTCTAAGAAAAACCTAAATTATGCCTGGGTGTACTCTAACTTCATTGTTGCTAAAGATAACATACAAACTCATATGTTTTTTAAACCACTGTCTCTCCATGTTAAGAAGCAAATATCTGTTGGTTAACATGTTAACCTAGACACCAATAGGGTGGTGGTTCATTGGCAAAGACAAAATATTTAAACACTGTGGGAGAGGAAGGTCTTGGGTTCAAGTCCACAAACGACAGAATAAAAAGAAATTTGTTGTAAAAAAATTGCTAACCTAGGCACAAAAGAATAAACAGTTAATACTATTTATTATCAATGTTTATTTTAGCTAAAAGTTAACGAAATGGTATTATTATTTATTTTGTAGTTAATTTAAATATTTTGTATTAAAATAATTTAACAGAATGGTGAGTGAAAGTTAACAAAATTAAACCGTTTTCTTAAAATGGGGTGGAGTAAAAAGGGGAAAACGGGTAACGTAGCGCTTATATAAAATTAAAAAGGGTTGATCTCACAACAACATGAGAGTTATAGGTTAAACAACTAAAAAAAGTCAGAAAAACTAATAAGGAAATGTGAAGCTTTAAATTGGGGAACTTTATATCAACGTGAAAAAAATTTCAAATTAAGTGTTTTTTTTTAAACTAGTAGGCACATTCGCGTCACGCAAAAGGATAAAACAACAATTAACACATTTTTGTAGGGCTATCATTTTTAAAATTATTTATTATGGTGAAACAACAAATCTAACATTGTTTTACTAAATATGTTAACAATTTTATAACTTTTTAGAAACATTGATGATTCTTATAATACATTTTAACTTTTAGAGTGACCATTCTAAATACATTAGGTTTAAAATATTTCTTTTAAATGTACCAGGGGGACAAAATTGTTATTGATGAATTGTTTATGTATTAACACTTGTGCTAAACGCAACAACATTGTTCTTAGGTATCTTAAAATTATTTGAAATTACATTGTTACCATCCTCAAATCTTCTAGATAGTAGTATAGATATAGATGTTTATACTTACAAGTCAAAGTATCAAAGTAAATCGAATCAAATTCATTTGTATGGGTTTAAACACAGAGAAAAGTTATGGTCACTTAAGTGAAAGTTACAATGTAATGTGTCTCTTTTGTGAGAACCTCTAGTTTCTTGCTAGATGTCTTTTTTTTAAAATAAAGAGTTAATTATTGTTTTGTCCCTGTGGTTTGTCAGAAATCACTATTTCAGTCCATTTAGTTTAAAAATTACGATTTCAGTCCCTGTGGTTTCACTTTCGTAACCATTTCAGTCCCTGTGGTTTCACTTTGTAACCACTTCAATCCATTTATTCTGTAAGTACAGGGACTGAAATGGTTACGAGGTGGACTGAAATGGTTACGAAAGTGAAACCACGACTGAAATCGCAATTTTTAAACTAATGGACTGAAATAGTGATTTTTGACAAACCACATGGACGAAAACAGTAATTAATTCTATTTTATAATATCTTGTCGTTAAAAAAAACTTAGGTAGCGTTCAATTCGTGAACATAATGGAATTGAATTTGAAATTTGTATAGAAATTAAGATTTATTTGAAATTTAGGTGTGTAATTAGAATGTAAATTTTGTTCCTTATGTTATTGTTCAGTTCCAATTCTATTACGTAAAACGAGCACCACCAAGGGTGAAAATAAATAATCCCCATTTTTGGCCTAGTGGTAGGATATTTGGGTTCTCTATGGAGACCCAAGTTCAATCCTCACTTGTGTCACATTTGGTGGATTAAAACAATGAAGGATTTGAGCTAGATCTTGTGCGAGGTTGTCAGTTCAAATCCCGAGCTCACTCGGGTTTTTCGTCCCACCATGTGTTATGCTAGAGAGTTCTGCTCTTTTAGTGACACAACGAGTATTAAGTGGCAGCTGACGATATGGTTTCCCGAAGAAAAGTCCAATCCAAACTCAAAAACCGATATGATCCGATTAAAACAATATAGTTTGACTAAAACAGTAGACAACAAGACTTTCCAATTTAAGAATATGCCGACCGAATAAAAGAAACTCACTGTTAAAAAAATCCTAGGGTCAAAAAATAAACAAAGTTCAAAGCCCTTGAAGGAGCTTCGAGCTCTTACCGCTTCACAGCCATGGTGACCATCATGTTCATGACAAAAAAAATAACTTGTATGGACATGATTCGCTTTAAGAATTTCTTTATATGCAGGGCGGTCATGGGCACCGCACTGGATGCTGGACAGATGATTGGGCTTTTGTTAAAGATCGTTGGCGCGAAAAAAATGATAGAAGTCGGGGTTTTTACAGGTTATTCGTGCTTCTAACCGTGTTAACAATTCCTGATGATGGCAAGGTTTGTGAATTTGGTAATCATAGTACTTTTTTGGTAATTTTTAAATATTTTAACGTGTGACATAGATTGTAGCTATAGATCCTGATCGGGAAGCGTATGAGATCGGTCTCCCGGTTATGAAAAAAGCTAAGGTGGAACACAAGATTGACTTTATCGAATCGAAGGCTTTACCGGTTCTTGATAAAATGCTAGAAAATGTAAGTTCTCATAGGGCGGCACAATCTTTTTTTGGCATGAAGTTCAAACTTTGAGGATTATTTTGAGAAAGAAAATTTAGTTGACGGGGTTGAAAATTATGATATATATATTTATGGAAATGATATATAGAAAACCTCCTTTTGGTGAGAAAACCTAGGAAATTCAAAGCTCCCGACATTTTTTTTTTTGAAAAAATTACACATGTAATATACATGTTTTTAAGGGTTTTTGGCAAAAATAAAAAATAAAAAAAACACCGACCAGATTTTTCTTTTTAAAAAAAAACAAGTTTTTGTGTAACATATGTTACATTCATGTGTAACATATGTTATAGCCGCATTGCTGAAAACTTGTTTATTTTTTTAAAAAATATCCACTCGGCGCTTTGTGATTTTTTTTTGCTCAAACCCTTAAAAACATGTATATTACGTGTAATTTTTTTCAAAAAATAAATGTCGGGAGCTTTGAGTTTTCTAAGGTTTCTCATTTAGAGTGGTTTTCTCTATATACTTACAATATATATATAGGAGCAGGATCCGTTAGGGACCACCCTTTATTGCGAGAACCGCGAGAACAAAAAAAAAAACCTTAAAAATCTAAAAACTACCCAAATATTTTTTTAATATTTTTTTAATAAAATCGCTATATTTCGTCAACAATAAAAAAAATTCAATTTTTTTAAGTAACAGTTATCCATGCACATGTGCATTTTTATCATTTCTTTGACAAATTCCGTAGTACATTACAAACATTGGACAATTGTACTTTGATTTACACTACCACGTGTAATACACTACTTTTTACGTTACCATTATTAGAAATACACATGTTCATCTATATGTATCAACATGTATATTACGTGTAATTTTTTTCAAAAAATAAATGTCGGGAGCTTTGAGTTTTCTAAGGTTTCTCATTTAGAGTGGTTTTCTCTATATACTTACAATATATATATAGGAGCAGGATCCGTTAGGGACCACCCTTTATTGCGAGAACCGCGAGAACAAAAAAAATACCTTAAAAATCTAAAAACTACCCAAATATTTTTTTAATAAAATCGCTATATTTCGTCAACAATAAAAAAATTCAATTTTTTTTAAGTAACAGTTATCCATGCACATGTGCATTTTTATCATTTCTTTGACAAATTCCGTAGTACATTACAAACATTGGACAATTGTACTTTGATTTACACTACCACGTGTAATACACTACTTTTTACGTTACCATTATTAGAAATACACATGTGCATCTATATGTATCAACATGAAATGAGGTGTTTTGGTACACTACTTTGAATACGTTTCTCTTTCATATATCATTCCATCCATAATACACTACCATGCACATATGCATTTTTATCATTTCTTACAAATTCCGTAATACATTAAAAACATTGGACAATTGTACTTTGATTTACACTACCACATGTAATACACTACTTTTTACGTTACCAATATTAGAAATGCACATGTGCATCTATATGTATCAACATGAAATAAGGTATTTTGGTACACTACTTTGAATACACTTTCTCTTTAATCTATCATTCCATCCATAATACACTACCATGCACATGTGCATATGTATCATTTCTTCGACAAATTCCGTAATACGTTACAAATATTAGACAATTGTACTTCCATTTACACTACCATGTGTAATACACTACTTTTTACGTTACGAATATTAGAAATGCACATGTACATCTATGTGTATCAACATGAAATAAGGTGTGTTGGTACACTACTTTGAATACACTTTCTCTTTCATCTATCATACCATCCATAATACACTTGCATTACCTCCTACCATCCATAATACAATACTATTACCTCCTACCATCTATAATACAATACCAATACCAATATTTTCACTTTATTACATGTATATTAACACCATTTATACCATCCAATCAACATATTATATCATAAAGTGACAACTATAACCAAACCATCAACCACTAGATATAACTAACCAAAAAACATGTATATGGGCCTATTTCATCATTCAAAATCATGAACTTTTTGTACCAAAACACGTTATATAATGGTTATACATAATGATGCACATGTGCATTTTGAATATTGGTAATGTAAAAAGTAGTGTATTACGGATGGTATTGTAAATTAACGTGCAATTGTCTACTACTCATAATGTGTTACGGAATTTATCGAAGTCATGATACATATGCACATGTGCATGATAATTGTTACTCGAATGAAAAAAGTTTTTTTTGAAACGAAATATAGCGATCTTTTTAAAAAAATATTAGAAAAAATTGAGTACATTTTTATTTTTTTTTTTAGAATTTATTTTGCAATAAAGGTGGTTCTCGCATGAACCTTAACCTATATATATACATCAAATTATCTATCATACCCTTATTAATTAAAGCATTAACTAAAAGTGGACTAAAATGATATCTTCATTCACAACATTGATCAAAAAAATATAAGGCCTAAATTAATTTAGTTTTCTTTTTGCATGAAGATTCTTATCAAATGAACCTTTCCCTATATATATATATATACACACACACAAACAGGGTGAGGTTACTGTAAAAAAGACAATTTGTAAGAAATGTGAGAATGCATAGGAATTGGCATGTAGCCATCATGTTTTGGACTTATATGTGATCTTTTGGGTTGTTTTAGCAAAAAAAAAACACTAAACATAACAATTTAAAACACAATACAATATATTATAAGCATAAAATTTAAAACACAACTAAAACATATTGCTTAACACTTAAAACACAGTACTTAACGTTCTTGACATGGTGTTTTAAGTTTTAAGCATAGAATTCATTGTATTATGTCTTAAATTGTTATGTTTGGTGTTTTTATTGCCAAAACAACCCAAAACATCATGGCTAGGTGCAAAACACGATGCCTATATGTCAATTCCTATGTCTTCTCATACTTCTCACGAAAATGTCATCTTTACAGGAACCTAAGACTATAATTCAAAAATGTATAATATATATATGGGCTTTAAAATTTGAGCCAAAAATCCTTGCATCATTTTGTTGTGATTACACACCGACACTGGTCTACATTTGTATGGTTTCGATTTAAGTTGCTCTATACATTGATATGATTGATCTTTCTTTAGCATGACAATGAAGGATGTTTCGACTTTGCTTTCGTTGATGCTGACAAGATAAACTATATTAACTATCACGAGCGAATTATGAAACTACCAAAGGTGAACGGGATCATGGTGTATGACAACACACTATGGTTCGGGTCGGTGGTACGACTGGAGTCATCTGTTCCCCAATTACCTCAGAGAGGGAAGAGTGAACGCCATGAAATTTAACAAATCACTTGCAGCAGACCCTCGCATTGAGATCTCTACGGTTCCATTGGGTGATGGTCTCACCATTTGTAGACGGCTATACTAGAGTTTTAAATGTCGTCTCAATGTTTTTATTCTCAATGTTTTTATTATGAATAAGTATGATGGTGGTCTCAATGTTTTTATTATAAATAAATAAAATCGTGAAATAAAAGTTTTAACTTGTTGGGCATGATTTATGAGTACTTTAATATTTGTTATTTATAACTACTTGTGAATAGACTAAACAGTTACTTTTTAATTTCTTTGAAACAAAATAAAACACGATGTTTTTTTATATATTTATATAAAAAGTTAGTGTAAATTACACGGTTTGTGCTTTAACTTTATATCGACTTGCATCGTATGTCCTTTATTTTTAGAAATTACACCGAGTGTCCTTTATTTGAAACTTTTGCACATCACATGTCCTTTATACTAACCTCATCCATCGTATGTCCTTTATTTTTATCGTTTTATCTTTTATATTTAATTTACGTGTATTGTCCTTAAAAAACATCTCAAGTTTATGTGTATTATATATATATATATATATATAGGGAGAGGATAACGAGAAACCAGATATAAATGAGAAAACTAAAAAAATACAAAAAAAACCTAAAACACCCCAAATTTTGTTTTTTTTTACAAATTTTTTAATTAAAAATCGCTATACCAAAAACAGGTTTTTTCATAGTAATACACATGTATAGTAGTTACTTTTTTATATACCAAAAATAGCAAAATTTCATAAGAAATTGTAAAAAAATTGGTATGTTTTTAGGTTATTTTTAGTAGTTTTTTTAGGTTTCTCATTTAAACTACTTTTATCATGATCTATATATATATGGTTGAGTTTATTTGAGAACTCTAAATAATTGTAGAACTTTCAGAACTCCTAATAAACAATCATTATATATATATTGGGAAGGTTTAAATGAGAACACTAAATGAGAACAAATGAAAAAATCGCGAGAACTTAGTTAAAAATAATTCAATCAAAATATTTTTACACTAATCATTAGTATTCTTTAGTATTCGATACAATGTTAGAAATTTAACACGGGTAAATTTACATGAATTCGTAAATAAAGAAAAATTACACATGTGTAAGTTCGCCATTTACATATGTGTAAATTTGTTATATTTACACATTTATAAAAATATAATAATAGTGATGTTGAGAGGAGAAAAAAATATTTGATGTTGTAAATGCTTTTTTTGATATTGTATTTTAATTACATGAGGTTTGTATTAAAAAATAGTTTTAGTTGGTTTTCTCATTCGTTCTCACGGTTCTCAATATATATATATATATATATGTGTGTGTGTGTGTGTGTGTGTGTGTGTGTGATATTTTATCATTTATTATATGTATTTTTATGATTAGATAAATGTTAAGAGTAATGTACATATGTGTAGTAACTAAATTATATATACGTGTTATAAGTAATTACATATATGTAAAAAACTAGTTTACATATATGTAATTATAAATTTTCATATAGAAAATGATTAAAAAAAAGTTTTGCCCCTCATGTAAGAGGCACAGGATTGGTCTTAACCATGAAAATGGATGGTGATTAGTATAAAGGACTTGTAGTGTGCAAAGGTTTCAAATAAAGGACACCCGGGGTAATTTCTAAAGATAAAGAACATTCGATACAAGTTAGTGTAAAGTTAATGCACAAAGAATGTAATTTACTCAAAAAGTTAACAAATGTTATATGTATCCACCAAATGTTGTTAAAAAATATTTTACGAAGGTGACTAATAATAATTAACTAGAATTACACTCCCCGCGTTGCGGCGGGGGCATAAACCATGTCAAATGGCACTAATGTCACACCACTGTCAGTGACTACCAACACTAAGTCAATCTAGGACCCGTGCGTTGCGACAAACTTATCAAACAAAAAAAATAAATGTAAAAAAACTGAACCAGAGACGCACGTTGCATCGTGTTAGAATTACACTCCCCCACGTTGCGGCGGGGGCATAATCTATGTCAAATAGCACTAGTGTCACACCACCGCCAGCGGCTACCAACACTAAGTCAATCTAGGACCCGTGCGTTGCGACAAACTTATCAACCGAAAAAATAAATGTAAAAAAACTGAACCACAAACACACATTGCGTCGTGTTAACTCCTAGAATTTTGAATGAAACACAAAAAAAGTTGGACAACACACGCACGTTGCGTCGTGTTAACTCACAAAATTTAGAACGAAACGTTAAACGAAAATTTGCGAAAGATGAAAAGTATAGGTGACCAAAGTTGAGTTAAAAATATTGTGAGGTTAAATTGAAAATAATGAAAAGTTTAGAGTTAAAAGTGCAAAAAAAAAATATGTGGATTAAAATTGCAACACATAAAAAGCTTTTGGGTTAAAACTATAAAATAAACTTTTTTTTTTTTGAAAAAAACCCAAAGCATGAGATATAACACCTTATGCACAAAAATGTTACTTGTTATTGGTTTTATAATTTAAAAACCAAATGAAAAACACCAATAGTGATGTTACTAAGAAAAATCTAAATTATGCCAAGGGTGTACTCTAACTTCACTGTTGTTAAAAATAACATACAAATTCATATGTTTTTTAAACCACTACTCTCTCCATGTTAAAAGCGTCAAAATCTCTGTTGTTTAAGATGTAACCTAAGCACTAATGGGGTGGTGGTTCATTGGAAAGACAAAGTCTTTAAACACCTTGGAAGAGGAAGGTCTTGAGTTCAAGTCCCCCAGCCGACAGGAATAAAAAGAAATTTGTTGTAAAAAAACATGCTAGCCTAGGAAAAAAAGAATAAACATTTAATGCTATTATTATCAATGTTTATTTTTAATAAGAACTTCTTAATGAAATGGTATTATTATTTATTTTGTAGTTAATTTAAATATTTAATATTAAAATAATTCAAAATAACGGTGAGTGAGTTAGAGTTAACCAAATTAAACCGTTTTCTTAGGATGAGGTGGAGTAAAAAAGGAGAAAACGGATAACGTAGCACTTATATGAAGTTAAAAAGGGTTCATGTATATCTTATGATCTCACAACAACATGAGAATTATAGGTTAAACAACTAAAAACTTAGAAAAACTAATAAGGAAAGGTGAAGCTTTAAATTAGAGAACTTTATATCAAATGGAAAAAATCTCAAATTTAAGTATTTTTTAAACTAGTAGGCACATTCGCGTCACGCAAAAGGATAAAACAACAATTAACACATTTTTGTAGGGCTATCATTTTTAAAATTATTTATGGTGAAACAACAAATCTAACATTGTTTTACTAAATATTTTAATAATTTTATAACTTTTTAGAAACATTGATGATTCTTCTAACACAAATAACTTTTTGAGTGACCATTCTAAATACATTAGGCATTAATGGGGTGGTTAAAAAGCGTTAAAAACCACTATCTCTCCATGTTAAGAAGCGTTAAAATCTCTGTTGGTTAACATGTTAAGCTAGGCACCAACGGGTTGGTGGTTCATTGGCAAATACAAAGTCTTTAAACAACTTGGGAGAGGAAGGTCTTGTGTTCAAGTTCCATGACGACAGAAATAAAAAGAAATTTGTTGTAAAAAAAACATGCTAACCTTGGCAAAAAAGAATAAACAATTAATACTATTTATTATCAATGTTTATTTTAGCTAAGAAGCTAATGGAATGGTACTATTATTTATTTTGTAGTTAATTTAAATATTTAGTATTAAAATAATTTAAAATAATTGTGACTTAGTTAGAGTTAACCAAATTAAACGTTTTCTTAGGATGAGGTGGAGTAAAAAGGAGAAAACAGGTAACGTAGCACTTATATGAAATTAAAAAGGGTTCAGGTATATCTTATGATCTCACAACAACATGAGAATTATAGGTTAAACACCTAAAAAGTCAGAAAAAACTAATAAGGAAATGTGAAGCTTTAAATTAGGGAACTTTATATCAAAGGGAAAAAGATCTCAAATTTAAGTATTTTTTTAAACTAGTAGGCACATTCGCATCACGCAAAAGGATAAAACAACAATTAACACATTTTTGTAGGGCTATCTTTTAAAATTATTTATGGTGAAACAACAAATCTAACATTGTTTTACTAAATATTTTAACAATTTTATAACTTTTTAGAAAACATGATGATTCTTCTATTACAAATAACTTTTAGAGTGACCATTCTAAATACATTAGGCATTAATGGGGTGGTTAAAAAGCGTTAAAAACCACTATCTCTCTCTATGTTAAGAAGCGTTAAAATCTCTGTTGGTTAACATGTTAACCTAGGCACCAATGGGGTGGTGATTCATTGGCAAAGACAAAGTCTTTAAACAACTTTGGAGAGGAAGGTCTTGTGTTCAAGTCCCACAGACGACAGAAATAAAAAGAAATTTGTTGTAAAAAATGCTAACCTTGGCAAAAAAGAATAAACAATTAATGCTATTTATTATCAATGTTTATTTTAGCTAAGAAGCTAATGAAATGGTACTATTATTTATTTTGTAGTTAATCTAAATATTTAGTATTAAAATAATTTAAAATAATTGTGAGTTAGTTAGAGTTAACAAAATTAAACCGTTTCCTTAAAATAGGGTGGAGTAAAAAGGGGAAAAACGGGTAACGTAGTGCTTATATGAAGTTAAAAAGGGTTAAGGTATATCTTATGATCTCACAACAACATGAGAGTTATAGGTTTAAACAACTAAAAAAAGTCAGAAAAACTAATAAGGAAAGGTGAAGCTTTAAATTGGGGAACTTTATATCAAATTGAAAAAACCTCAAATTTAAGTATTTTTTTAAACTAGTAGGCACATTCGCGTCACGCAAAAGGATAAAACAATAATTAACACATTTTTGTAGGGCTATCATTTTTAAAATTATTTATGGTGAAACAACAAATCTAACATTGTTTTACTAAATGTAAGGCTATCATTTTTAAAATTATTTATGGTGAAACAACAAATCTAACATTGTTTTACTAAATATTTTAACAATTTTATAACTTTTTAGAAACATTGATGATTCTTATAATACATTTGAACTTTTAGAGTGACCATTCTAAATACATTAGGTTTTAAATATTTCTTTTGCATGTACCACAGGTAGGGCTGTTCATGAGCCGAGCCGAGCCGAGCTAGGCCAAGCTCGGGCTCGGCTCGATTATAAACCGAGTTGGCTCGGCACGGCTCAGATTCGAAACCGAGCTGAAAATCAAAGCTCGGGCTCGGCTTGGTTTTAAACCGAGCTGGCTCGATTCGGCTTGGTTTGGCTCGATTTTAAAAATAAAAATTATTATATAGCTCTAAAAATTAAGTAGTCTAAAATATTATTCAATACTTCAAAATAACATATCCAAAATAAGTTCAACCTAATATATCACAAGCCAAAATCAAATTAAACAACACAAAATAAGTTTTAAACTTCAACGAAGTACATTATTAGTTCATTAGCATTGAAGAAACCCTAGATCAGCTAGATCGGAATCTATGTAGATCTATGGATTGGGCTCTGCATAAAATGGTTAATCATTCGTTTTGGTTTCGAGATGATGGCAACTGCAACCATGTTACAACTGATCCTGCAAAACAGAACACCGTCAGCTCGCCACGGGGAGAAAAAGAGTTCTCTCCGTGACCACACTCCGGCGTGAGAATAAGTACAGATAGTCGGAAATGGTTTAAGTGAAGTAAGAGAGAGAGTAATTGACAGTGAATACCTTCTACTTGTAGTCCAAGTTACTTATTTATAGCCGGGTTTTGGGCGCCAAAATGAGAGATGTTAATCTTAACTGAGTCTTTCGCCACTCCGTTAAGTTGTGGTTATTTGTTAGTGCACACGGATCGTGAGCTCATCCACGGTTAGGGAGATGCCACGTGTCGTCATGAGATCACTATCTTTTATTGATGTGAGCATGCTATCACCGTGATCTCTCGATCGTCCCAGATGCTTCCATGTGGCAATTGGTTATAACCAAAAAGATGTTTGCACGATTGGGTGTTAGTGGCTTCTAGAAGATATCACACCTGTAATCTATCTGTTGCTCGCCACGTGTGCATTCTGTTACAACAGAAAAGATTCCCTTTACCTCTTCATCAGCTCAAGGATTTTTGCCAAGGGAAAGCTTCTCAGGATTAATTGTTTTCTTGCGCGAGCGGCGCAAGGTAGTTAACTGGTCCTCTTTCCTTTCTCTGCTGTTGGCGCAACGTTTACTGAGCTCTTATTTTAATTTAAAAGTCTGTGCAAGGTTTATGAGTGAAGAGTTATCCAAGGAAATTGATCAAGGTTAACTTTGAATCCTTGCGCGAGCCCGCGCAAGGAAGTTAAATGATATTTTCCCTTTCTCTGCTGTTGGCGCAACGTTTACTGAGCTCTTGCTTTGATATAAACGTCTGTGCAAGGTTTATGAGTGAAGAGTTATCCAAGAAAATTGATCAAGGTTAACTTTGAACCTTGCGCGAGCCCGCGCAAGGAAGTTAAATGATATTTTCCCTTTTTGGATACCTGGCGCAGAGTCTAGTGAGTCTTTCTTTAGCAAGGAAGCCTGCGCAAGGTCTACTTGGCAATTAATAGTGGGTATGGTTCCCTTGCTTGGCGCAAGGTTTTTGGGACCATACCCCTTCAAGTCCCCTCAGTCCAGTGTTGCTTCTATGTAAAAGTTAAAAGTAGGTGGAGCACTGGACTTAAGATAAGTATGCTGCGCTGAATGGGTGCTTGTCCTTTAGTGTTTTTTGCTTCTTGGTGATGTGTCGTATGTGAACTTTGAAGACTTTTTGAATTTCAAATATATATGGACACGTGTCGCTCATCCAAATAATGTAGTTGGTGTAAACGCACGTTCTTGAGACGTGGTGGTACTGTTGACAGGCTGTCAACAGTTCGTGTCTCACTGCATTAATGATAATTCGGCGACACTCTCGCGCGTGGGGGTAAGTACTGTTCCCCACTCGCCCTTTCAGTTACCTGGGAAGGTGTAATGGTCGAAAAAGTCGCTGTTGTCACGTCTAGCATTAATTGCGATTGGTATATAAAGGAAATCGTCGTTTCCATTCCTCACACCTTTGTGTTTTTTGAGAGAAATAGCTGTTCATAAATTCCGGTGACCTTCAAAGTTTTCCGATTATTATTCGAAGTCTGTGTCATGGCCAACGGTTCGAGCTCTGCTGATATGCCGACGACGTCAAGTTTATCACCGTTAAATTGGAAGAAGGAGGATTTTGACAACCTTGCTACTAACAAAAGGCGTTTTTTCCGGCAGAGAATGCCACGGCGGCCGATGCTCCGGCCGGTTATATTACTCTATTCTATGATTACTTTGCCGAGGGCAATTTCCGGCTTCCGGTGATCCACTTCATGCTGGAGATCCTTGATTATTATAAGTTCCATATTTCCCAACTGAATCCGATGGGGGTGGTGAGGATCCGACACTTTGAGTTCGTTAGCCGGTCGATGGGCATAGTTCCGACAGTGGAGAAATTTCGATTTTTCTATCAACTCCACTGTGCATTAGGCTTCTATTATTTTCAACAACGTGTACAAGCGAAACGGTTGTTGTTAGTGCGACCCAAATCCTACCATGACTGGAAACAGAAATTTTTCTTCATAAAGGCGGCAGTGATCCCGATGAAGATGACTTTCCAGGCCAGTGACGATATAGAGCTGGAAACCCTCCCCATACATGTCGACGAGGTGTGGTACCTGTAACATCCGTCAAAAAACGGATTTACCAAACCCGCTCCGTTTATCAACCGAACAGTCAGTCAAAAATTTCGTTGCGAATTAAATGCCCAAAATATTTTTAAACGATACGTAATCGATTATTATACGGGAATATATATTTAGTTTTTGAAAAACTGTTGACAATCGCAAAATAAAAATAAAAGTACTCTGCCGGGTTTCGAACCCGGGTCTGTACCGGCTCATCAAACAGACTTAGCACACACACACAAACCACTGCGCCACTTGTATTGTTTGGTGAATATTAGAATCATTTAATTCATAAAGTAACGTTACAAATTCAAAACCGGCGCCCAATAGTTCAGTCGTCGGAATCCCGGTAAACTCGCGAGCTTTTAACGACAATTTACGTTATAACGTAAACCATTAACAAGACATCGGTTATAACCGACGTCTGAGTCCGCGACCAAAATTATAACCGCCGGAGAAATTTAAATCAACGAATACAGTCGGAAATCAGACCAGGTTCTTCGACGATTTACCCTATAAATTCACCCACAACCCACTGCAAACTTTTTCGCTTAAAACCACACCTTTTCTCGGCGTAATTCCACTCGCCGGAATTAATCTGTTCGTCGCCGGAAAACCGGTTTCCCCATTGCCGAGCCTTACTGAACCTCCTAAGTTTATACCGAAGTCACCCTTACTTTTTCCAAGCTTCCGGAGACTCGCTGCTGCAAGACACCTGACGCCGGAGCTTATTGCTGTCGCCGGAGTTCTGCCGGAAAACAGAGGGTCCAGTCGGTATACCTCTTCGGCTAATATCTTTATCTTTTCACTCATATATCATCTATAATTAACCTAAAACACTAAAGAAAACGATTAAGACTTTGAACCAGTCTATTTCTGAATTCTGGTTATATCTTGATGAGGAAGACGATGTTTCGGTAGTGTATATGTATAATTAAAATCAGGATATTACTCGGGTTAGACACACAGTCCAGCGGTGGACTGTGTGCACAATAAACACTAACGTCTCGAGTTCGAATCCGGTTTCACACACGCTGCCTTAATAAAAATCATTTTTTTGTTAAACTGAACCGGAGTCGCCACTGGTATATGTTAAGTATATTAATAACCGGAATAATAACCAAGTTAGACACACAGTCCAGCGGTGGACTGTGTGTTTGTTTATATCACAGGTCACGAGTTCGAGTCCGGTCTTCTGCACCGACTCGGACAATTATCTATTCTTTTTAAATAAGGCAGAAAAGGAAATCACTAATTTGTATTTAAGTATAATAAAAATCGAATTATATAACATGTTAAACACACAGTCCAGCGGTGGACTGTGTGTTAGTTTAAACCACAGGTCCCGGGTTCGAGACCTGTGGAGTGCACGTCCGATTCGCTTAAACTGTTTTTAAAATAAAAATGATTTTCGGTTTAAACTAATTAATATATATATATAATTAAAATCAGATTTATAACGGGTTAGACACGTATCTCAGTTGGTAGAGCTGCGTGCACGCGTACGGGAGGTCTCGGGTTCGAGCCTCACTCAGCGCACTTGTATTCCGAATCGAACGGTCAACGGTCAGGTCAACGGTCAACGGGCAGGTCAACGGTCAGAAAAAATCAAAATTTTTTATTATTTTATTTAATTATTTTAATTAAAAATCAATTAAAAATACTTAAAAATAACATTTTTAAGGTTAGAAAATAGCCTCAAACTCACAAAAATATACCCAACAATCCTATTAAAATAGATTAATAAAATCCGTTTACTTACCAAACCATAATGCGATTTATCTAGGTTAATCTCACTCGTGGTTAAAACCACTTCGCGTACATTCAACATCATCAACCGAACGCACCCACTGTGAGTGAATCTTACAACTCCCCCTTTTAAATTACACGTTTTGGGGTGTGTCATGTGTTATGAAAATAATTAACTTATTTATTTAAACGTGTGCCATACCACATCATGACCTAAACTTAGATTGTTTATATTATTGTGATTACTTATTTCCTTTTGTTAAATTATATGAAACTCATTCATTAAGCCCATCAGTTCCTCGTGGAAGACGAGTTGAACAACGCGTGCCACAAATCAAATTCATTATTGTTTATGTGTATATCATTGAGTTTATATTGTTTGTAGTTGTGTCATTCATATCATCATGGTTATGCAATTCATTCATTAGGCCCCTCAGTTCCTCGTGAGAGACGAGTTGAGCATCGCGTGCCTCTAAATGTTCCATTATTGTTCATGTGTGTCTCACTTAATATCTTATGATTGTTGATTAAGTTTACATCTAATTTTACTCATGTTTGGTTGTGCACATATTTCATAATCAATTTAAATAAATTTGTTTAAATGTTTTCCATAGGATTCACTCGCCAACATTATGTTGATCCAAAAACCCTTTTACACATGATACAGGTGTACAGGTTGAAGCAAGGAAAACATAGGATATGCCTTAGAAGAGAACAAAGAAGTTTAGATTGTTAGTTAGAACATGTTGTAACATTTATTGTAATTCTCCATTTAATTTGTAATAATGAATATGAAACGCATAATAAATGCATGAGCTTTGATGATAACCCAATCATGCCCCGATCACCTTTTCCGCTGCGGGTCGGGGTGTGACAGTACCAGGACATTAAAGATGTGCCCAACGTTGTTTTGCCGGAGAGGGCCCTCATCGCTGCTAGGATGAGTATTTTCTGGAAGAAAGAACGCAGGGAAAAACTGGTGTACACTAAAGACGGAACTGGTACGTGACCGTTTAACTTCCTGGTAATACCTTTTAATAGATATGTACTGATGCAAAATATTTGTGATACAGTTGCGCCGCTCTATTTGATATTCTTCAAGAGAGAAAAAGGGAAAATGGTCGTCGTGCCCATTGCTGAGGGTGAGGTTACATGGTTCTCGCAAATCCTGGGGAACTTTGAGCTGCCTAAGAAGGAGGAGCTGGAGGCGCAACCGTCCTCTGCGACTGTTAAGTAAAACCTTGCAAGGCGTAAGTTAATATTGCAATATTACTGTGAACATATTTTCTAAGTAATATTGCAATATAACTAATGGCGCAACCTTTGTTCAATATTATTGATTATGTAGGTGATTTGCTAAACTTGGGCGTAGGCCCTGACTCGAAGAAGAAAAAGAAGCCACTGCTGCTACAGCTGCTGCACCTCCTCCTTCCAAACCAGATCAAAAAACTAAGCCATCAACTGCTGCGAAAGCTGAGGGTAAGAAAGGTACGCGTCTTGTATCTGACTCTTGGTGTGATTACGTGGTGGTATCAGACTCACTAGAGGGTCTTGCACCTGTAGGTTTGAGGAAACCAAAGCCAGAACCTATTGACACATCTTCTGTCCCAGCCTCGAATCCAGATGATCCTTTGGAGATCCCTTAAGGCCCTGAAGAGGCGCTAAAGCGTGCTTCCAAGAAGAGGAAACAATCTGAAACTGCACCACCATCTCCACCAAAAAAGGTTGCGCGGCCGCGCATTGGAAAGAACGACAATTTAGAAGCTTTTGCGAAGAAGTTTTCTCTTGGTAAGGTTTTCTTAAACATTTCTTTGCAAGTTATTTGCTCGCTATTTTTCTTACCTTAATGTTTGATCACAGAGAAACTTGTGAAGATAACTCCACCGTCATCAACAACCTCGGCGCCAGAGCAGGCGCATGTTGAAAAAGAACCAGTTGCGGAGCCTATCATTCTTGACATGCCACAGACGGCTGCAACTGAAGAAAATAAAACAACAGTTGTTGAAGATCCTGCTAGCGAGCAGGTTAAAAATACTGCTCCTGATGCCACGGAGAATCCTGCTGGTGAGCAGGTAAAAGACACTGCCCCCAAATGTGGAGACTGAAACTGCGGCGCAAGAGACGGTTATCTCTCCTACTCATGCTAAAAAGATAGCGTCAACGATTAAGGGAGTGGATCCCTCCGCTAGCCAAGGGTTTTTCTCGTTTTCTGACGATCCTGAAGAGGAGTCGCCTATTCGTCCCGAGGAAACTCTTGGGGACTATTGCTAAGAGGGCCTCCGCCATTCATGAGCCAGTGTGGAAGTTGAAACAAAGTGACACCTTTACTGACCTGCATGCTTGCAGGGAATGGTCGGCGGAGGTGAAGCGCCAAGAAGACAAATCTCATGATCAAATTTATCAAGCTTATCTTCTGGAGACAGCGCAGGCCTCATCTATAACTCATCGAATCGTGCGCGAGTGGCGCAACATGAACAAGGATTGGGTTGAGTTTGAGTCCAAACGATTCAAGGTTGGAATGAGAGTGAGAAGTTGGGGAAGATGAGGGTTGAGCACGAGGCGGAGAAAAGTAAGTTTGAGGATGAGAAGAAAACCGAGGAATGGTCTGCGCTTGCGTGGAAACGCAAGTATGAAACCATTTCTGCACAGCACGCTGAAGATCGCAAGTGCTTTGTGGAGGCTTGTGATCGTGATAACAATGAAAAAATCTCTCTTCGTAATGAAATTGAGAAACTTAAAAAAGAGAAAGCTGATGCGGTTGCTGCTGCAGAAGAGGCTCGTTCTCACAGGGAAAGAAGCGAGCTGTCACACCCCGACCCGCAGCGGAATAAGAGTCGGGGCATAATTGGGTTATCACCAAAGCTCATGATGTTTACTAATATGTTTCATATTTATTAAATTCAAATTACATTTCAAAGTTCCAAGTCAAATTCATACAATACAAGGAAAGGAAAAATTTAACTAAACAATCCATAATCTAAACTGGTTTATTCTTCTAAGCCGTCCTATATGTTTCTTGCTTCAACTTGATCACCTGTATCATGTGTAAAAATGGGAAATTTTGGGTCAACAAAAGTTGGCGAGTGAACCTTGTTAAAAACATTTCTTATTAATTCATTATTGTAATTAATTTAGGAAAATTGTGCAATAATCATATATGAACAAATGTATTTAAACATAACAATCACAAACCACCTTGCTTAAGCATGAAATAAGAATGACAATGTATATGTTGGCAACGTCCCGTTCACGCTCATAGGTAATGGAGAACGGACGGCCTATGCTAATGTATGTGAGATCAAGGCTCAATCAAACGGAGCTGATCTTATGTTGGCAACGCCTGGTTCACGCTCATAGGTAATGGGGAACAGCTCACGCTCATAGGTAATGGGGAGCGGCGGCCTATGAAATGTATGTACTGAAATGATAAATTAAATCTAAACTTCAACCACACAAACAAACGATACATATCGAATACACATTTGATCATGGACATGATGGATGCACAAGTGTTTAATATAATAAATAAATAGCGACACATGATACACCCCAAAATGTGATTAAAACCGGGGAATTGGTAGAGATTCACTCACATTGGGTGCGTTTGTTTGAAGGTGTTGAATGCGCACGAGTTTAGAGGATTGATCGACCAGAGATAACTAACCAAATAAATAACGAAAAGGTACGGTAAGTATGTGGATTTTATTAACTATTTTAATAGGATTTTTGGATATATTTTTGTGAGTTTAAGGCTACTTTCTAACTTTAAAAACGTTATTTTTAAGTATTTTTAATTGATTTTTAAATTAAATAAATAAATAAAAATAATAAAAAAATGTTGACTTTTTGACTTTGACCGTTGACCATGACTTTGACCTTTGACCGGTTCGGGCCTTGTATTTGTTTGCGCTAAGTGAGGTTCGAACTTGTGACCTCCCGTACGCGTGCACGCAGCTCTACCAACTGAGCTACGTGTCTAACCCGAAATAATTCTGTTTTTAATTATACTTATATACTATTTAGTTAAATCCGAAAATCATTATTTTTTTAAAAAGGATTTTAAATGTATCGAACCGGTGCTGACCACAGGTCTCGAACCCGGACCTGTGAGTTAACGTGCACACAGTCCACCGCTGGACTGTGTGTCTAACCTGGTTAATAACTCGGTTTTTATTATACTTAACATGATTTTGAGAGTTAACCCGGTTCAGTTAAAAAGGCATTTTTATAACAAGAGAGTAAGGCTGGGACAGGATTTGAACTCGCGTCGTATGTGTATATGTTTGCACACAGTCCACCGCTGGACTGTGTGTCTACCGTTCATTAAACCGATTTTAATTAACCTTATATTATACCCCGTCTTCGTCTTCTTCGTTAACTTTACCCAGAAAACAAAGTCCGACTGTTTTGACTGATTTATGCCTAATTTGGTTTTCAAACTTTATAAGTAATTTAAAGGTAACGAATGGAGAGAGTTTTGGGGGAAGGATGTACCGATCAGTGTTTTTCACAGAATTCCGGCAGAGGTCTGTCGGCTCTGATAGTGAACTCCGGCTGTTAACATCAATTAACATTTCCGTTCGATTATTTATGAAATTGAGATACTTAAACAAAGTTTAACAGAAGTTTGAAAGATCATACCAGCTCTCAGTGTGTTTCCGGAAGTTTCAGAAATTTTCCGGCGAAGGTAAGAATTTCGACAACGTTGACTGGGATTGATTCTGATGGTGGATTTGTGTTAGTGACAGTTTAATCAAATGATTGAAACAGAAAGAGTCGAAGGAATTACCGTGTGGATGTGAGTCTCGGTTTTCCGGCGACTTGCAGATATTTTCCGGCGAGTGAATTTTCGTCGAGAAAATGGGCGATTTTGAGCGAAAAGGCTACCAGTGGATTGTGGGTGAATTTATAGGGAGAAATCGAGATGCATGGGGTCTGAATTCAGTCTCGATTCAAAGTCAGCCGTTCTCCGGCGGTTACGACTGGTGTCGCGGGTTCAGACGTCGGTTATAACCGTCGTCAAGTTTAATTCTTCGGTTAAATTGGAAGAAAACGTTAATTATCGACGTAATCGTCGGGATTTCCGATGACTGCAAAATAGGGCGCGATTTTGACTGAATTTGACTTCCGTGTTTTATTATTTGAATTAATTGATTCGATATGATATCAAATAACTAAAGTGGCGGAGCGGTTGGATGAGTGAATGTTAAGTCATTGTGGATTTCCGGCTGACCCGGGTTCGACTCCCGGCAGCCGGTTTTCCTTTTTAATAAATTTATTTTTATCTTTTAACAATTATAATTTATATCTTCTAATTTGTTTATTAATTATGTATCGTTTAAAATTAAAATAAATCATAAATAAACAACAAAAGTTTAAAATTGATTGTTCGGTTAATAAACGAAGCGGGTTTTGAAAACCCGTTTTTCGACGGATGTTACACGAGCAAAATGAGGTAGCGACCAAAATGACTCTCCTCCTTAAGAATAAAGAGATTGATGAACTAATCTCTATGTTATTTGACCAGGAGCGACTTCAAGCGGAAGCAGATTCCTTGAAAAAGGATATCAAGCTTCACCTAACCGAGAAAGCCGAGTTGACGCACCGCTTGACCGAAGGCGAAGAAAAACTTCATAAGACGGAGGTCGCTCGTGCTACAGCTGAGAGCTTCACAGAATCGCTGATGAACCATCTCACCTGGTTGCGGGAGTATGGGATTGTTGAGGTAATATTCCCTTTTCCTTGTACATGTCTTGATCAATAATTATAACATATACTGATTGATTTTGTATACAGATTGCAAATGCCCTCCTTAACTCTACGGAGTTGGATGAGAGAGTGGCATAATTTATGATGGTTGTGCGCAGCGACGGGCATGCCGAGGGCTATAAAGAGTGCACATTGCATGTGGCACACGTGCTGAAAACCAAATGGGATACAAGCCGGGCTGCCACGCATGGTTTAAATACTGCTGCCATTTATTCTGCTGCTAAGGAGAAATATGATCATTTGCAGATTCCTATTATGGACCTGGTGGATGACGCGCTGCAGTAAGATGACTTTGTCGATAGACTAAAGGAAATCTTCACAACAACAGAAAAGCAGGCGGGCAAGAAATCCATAGAGTAGGAAATTTCTAACTCTTTATTTTGTAATTACTTGTAACGTTGCGCTGCTGCGCAAGTACTTTTGATGTGAATATGATATATTTTAGCTTTACAATGTTTGCACGTGACCAATTACTTGTGTAGGATAGACAAATGAACAATTTCTTACCTCATGTATGAGCGTAAGTATTAAGTTATCTTGTGGCTCATGAGTTTGCGTTTTTGTTTATCCAAAGGAATTGCGTGCATTTGTAAATAAACATATAAAAGACTGTAAGTAGTGACAGAGTATTTTATTCAAGCTGATAAAGCATAAAGCTATAGCTGTCACTAAGATTACATAAGAAATATAGTAAGCAGTCTCGTTACGCAACGCCCAGAAGTTGCTCAGAGGACTGAGATTACATATAACATCTGCGTAATTGTTGGGCGTTCCAGGTTCGAGGAACGCTAGATCCGTCCATACGCTTCAGAGTGTATGCGCCTTTTCCCGATACTTCATCTATCACGTATGGACCTTCCCATCGCGGGGCTAACTTCCCAGGTTTTTCGGCATTCGATGCTTCATTATCGCGAAGAATAAAGTCACCAGGCAAAAAGGAGCAGGTGCGTACCCTTTTGTTGTAATACTTTTCAAGCTGAGACTTGTATTTAGCTTCGTGAATCGCTGCGTCGTTCTTCCAACAAGTCTAAATTGATGCGCCTTTGTTCTTCGTTATCTTGCTTTTCCAAAGCTAGCATCCTTGGAGATGGTAATCCAATTTCGGCAGGAATCACGGCTTCCGTGCCATATACAAGGCTAAATGGGGTTTCTCCAGTGCTAGTCTTGGGCATAGTTCGGTGTGCCCATAGGATGCTAGGTAATTCATCATCCTACCCTCGCCGTGCCGTGCTAAGGCGGGCTTTAATTCCGTCAACCAACTGTTTGTTTATGCTTTCAACTTGAACATCTGCCTATGGATGCGCAACGGAAGCAAAGACATGCTAGATTCCCATTTCTGTCATCCACTTTTGCAAATCTTCAGCCGTTAAATTTGGACCGTTATCTGTAACAATGCGCATGGGCAGGCTAAACCGGCAAATGATGTATTCCCAAATGAACTTTCGAATTACCATTCTGTAGTAGAAGCTAAGGGTTTAGCTTCAACCCATTTGGTGAAATAATCGACCGCAACAATCATGAATTTAACTGCGCCGGGCGCATCTGGAAATGGTCCAACTAAATCTGGCCCATTGTTGAAACGGCCAAGCTGTTGTGACGGATATCAACGAATTCTTTGGGCGCAACGTTTTAGGGGCATGCCTTTGGCAGGACATGCATTTGCGCAAACTCTCCACAGCGTCAACGTACATTCCGAGCCAATAATATCCTGCGCTTCTCACTTTGGCTACTACCATGCGCGGCCCAGAATGTATACCACACAGCCCCTCATGAACCTCCCTGATCAGGTATTGTGCATCATGTTTGTTAACACAGCGGAGCAAAGGACCCATGTAAGAGCGTCGGTACAGGATACCGTCGACCATCTCGTAATTGAGGGCTTTGCAACGTAACTTACGTGCTTGCGCTTTATCTTCTGGTAGTGACCCATGTAACAGATACATCATTATTGGAGACATCCATGATGGATCTCCTACTTCGACCATTGTTACTTATCTGAGAGGGACTGATGGGTTACTCAAAACTTCGATACGAACTTCTTTTGCCAAATGTTTGAAACTAGTTGCTGCTAGTTTGCTTAGAGCGTCAGCATGTTTGTTTTCGCTTCGTTTTACGTGTGTGACTTTGAATTGTTGGAACTGTACTATAGAGCCTTAGCTTGCGCTAAGTATAAAGCAATGATATCTCCTTTTGCATCGTACGTCCCAATTACTTGCTCAGCAACTAGCAATGAATCAACATGGGCTTCTAAATTTGTTGCACCCATTTTGATAGCGAGGCGTAAGCCTGCTAGGAAAGCTTCATATTCGGCCTCGTTGTTGGTGCTGTTAAAATCTAACCAAATTGCATAGGTGAACTCTGCTCCCTCTGGACTCATTAACCGAAGACCTGCTCCAGCCCCATCACTTTTTGATGCGCCATCTGTAAACAGTGTCCAGGCTCTATCGTCTATGATTGGGACTGGACTTTGAATTGCTTGACACTCTTCAATTTTATCAGCAGGAATTTCAGCGATGAAATCTGCCAAAACTTGGCCTTTGATAGCTGGTCTAGGTTTATAACAGATGTTATAACCCCCCCCCCCAATTCTATTGCCCACTTCGCAAGTCGTCCAGAAACATCTGGCTTGGCCAAGACTTGGCCAATGTGAAAAGTTGTTAAAACTGTAATGATATGTCCTGAAAAGTATCTTCGCAGCCTGCGTGAGGCATGGACCAATGCCAAAACCAATTTCTCCATAATTGAATACATTGTCTCTGGATCATTCAACATCTTGCTGATATAATAAATTGGAGATTGGACTCCTTCGCGTTCTACCAGTAAGACAACACCTACTGCTACCTCAGATGCAGCAAGGTATAAGACCAAGGGTTCGTTTTCCCGGGGCGCAGTAAGTGTGGGAAGTTGAAGTAAACAATCTTTCATCTGCTGGAAATCTTGATCAGCTTCAGGAGTCCATGCAAACTCTTTGCTCTTCGTACAATTGCGTAAGGTTCGAATAAATGGATAAGATTTTGCAGCATGATTGGCGAGAAAGCGGTTTAGCGCAGCTAACCTTCCAGCCAAACGTTGCATCTCTTTGATAGTAGCAGGAGAAGACATTTTTTGTATTGCTTCAACCTTCTCAGGATTAACCTTGAAACCGTCTTTGGTGACTATGAAACCCAAGAATTTGCCCTCTTCCATGCCAAAGGAGCACTTGCTTGGATTTAACTTTAAATTGACCTTTCGTAGAGAATTAAAAGTTCGTTAGATGTTATCTAGCATAGTTGCTTCTGAATTGCTCATAATGACCAAATCGTCAATGTAGACTTCCACAGTTTTCCCAATATCATCTCCAAAAACTGCATCCATCAATCTTTGATAAGTAGCTCCCGCATTGCGGAGACCAAAAGGCATCTTGGTATAACAAAAAATGCCCTTCTCCGTGTGAAAAGTTGTCTTATCTTCGTCTTCTCTTTTCATCAAGACCTGATGATAACCTTTATAGCAATCTAGAAAACATTTCCAGCGAAAGGAAGCTAATGAGTCAACCTTTTTGTCAATCTCGGGAAGAGAATAACAATCTTTCGGGCACGCTTTGTTTAAATCTTTAAAATCTACGCACATCGGCCATCCACCATTATGTTTCCTTACCATGACTGGGTTTGCCACCCAGGTCTGGTATTTGACTTCGCGCAGAATACCAGCATTAAGTAACTCGGTGACTTGTTCATTCATCGCCTCTGTTTTTTCAGACCCGAGGCTGCGCTTTTTCTGTACAACTGGTTCTTCTGATGGAAATACATTCAGCAAATGTTCCGCAACGTCGCGTGGGACACTAACCATATCAGCAGGTGTCTAGGCGAAAATGTCCCTATTTTGAAACAATAGTAGCTTAATCTTTGCGCGAATTTTAGTACTGACTGCAGGTACTAACAAGATTGTTTGCTCGGGATACTTATTGTTGAGTACCCACTTTTCTGGTTCGTTACTTGGCAATGTCTTGACAGCCTTAGTAACTGGTTCTTCAATAGACATGATTGCTTTCCGTGCGTAAAGTATAGCTATACCATTTGGTGTTGGAAAACCACAAGCAGCATGTGGAGCGGAGGTAATCATACTAAAATCACACTGCGCGCGGCGTCCCAATAGTACATCGTGATGGGAATTTGCCGGCATCACCATGAAGTTGACGTTACTCGTTTGAGAACACCTCCCATCAGATAAAGTAACAGGAAAAAGAATTTGTCCTAGAGGAAAGACAGCCTCATTGCAGAATCCAGTTAACGGGAAATCAACTTGTTCCAGGCGTGCCTTATCCTCAGGATCTAGCTGCTTGAAGCACTGCTCATACATAATATCCATGGAACTACCAGGATCTATAAACATATAATCTGTTTGGTAGTGTCCAAAGATACCTGTGATAACCACTGGCCGGTCCTCTTGAGGACCTCCTTGAACGATAGGAAAAATGACTTGCTGCTCGCGCTGTAACATTTGTATAAATCGGGTCTCCAAAACCCGCTCCGTTTTGTAATCAAATACCAAGATATGAAATTACATTAAGTATTTATGAGTATTTCGAGTTTAAATGTTACGTAATTAATATATAAACTAATCTATAAAAATTAAATTGGATAAAAAGTTAAAATAAAATAAATAAAAAACATTGTAGTGAACCGGACTCGAACCCGGGTCAATTGCCTTCAACAACTTTTCCTTCCGTCTTCAAACCACTCCGCCACCAATTGTTTTCTGTTGACATTAGGAAAACAATTGAGTTTTATACGCAAACACGAAGTAACGGTTAGTGATATCTGAATAACGGAAACCGGCAAACTGAACGTTAAATCTTTTCGATTTCTTTTGGCTAACTTATAACCGATGAATATCGGTTTCTAATTGAGTCCTTATTGAATGAACTTAAAGATTTTATCACTTTCGGTATTTGTAACCGAAAATGTACCAAACTTTGATTTAATCCTAGTCCTGATCATTTGCGCGAATCATAACTATCACATCAACACTCAATTTCATTTTCGTAAGGATTCGGAACCGTAAAACTCTCTGAATTCGATCGCCGGAAATTTTCTGCAACTCACCGGAAAACCGGGACTTGCATTTTCACGGTAAATTCTTCGACTCGTTTTGTTTAAATCATGTGATTAGTCAATCTCTAACACAATTCCATCATCAGAACCGATCTTAGCCAACATTTATCGAAAATCCCATTTTCGCCGGAAAGTTCCTGAAATTGCCGGAGTTTCACTGTGAAAGGGGTAAGACATCCTACACTTCATTTAAACCTTGTTTAGATGATTTAATTCTATAAATAATCGACCTACACTGTTAATTACTTCAACAGTCGGAGCTCAATTTCTGTACCGACAAAGCTTTCGCCGGATTTCTGTGTTTATCTTCAAACGGTAAATCCTAGTCTTTAAACTCTTTCCATTCTTTACTATTGAATTACTATTAGTGTTTAAGATCTTTGAAAGTCGCGAAATCAATCTTAACCAGTTGAAATACGCTGACAGTTTAATCCGATGAAGAAGATGAACTTGTTTCAGAATATAAGAGTAATTATAATTCGGATATTTAACGGGTTAGACACACAGTCCAGCGGTGGACTGTGTGCAAAGTTTATATACGTGTCCCGAGTTCGATCCTTACTTCACACACACTGCGTAATAACATACCTTTTTATTCATGAACTAACCGGGCTGGATCGAGTAGTTGTTAAGTATAATATAATTCAAGAATATAACCGGGTTAGACACACAGTCCAGCGGTGGACTGTGTGCAAAACAAACTGCACGTCGCGCGATCGAGTCCCGTCACAAGCACCGGTTCAATGAGATTAAAACGTTTTGCAAAATAAAGGAATTTTCGGTAAATTCGAATAAGTGTATAAATATAATTAAAACTGGACTTCTAACAGGTTAGTCACGTAGCTCAGTTGGTAGAGCTACGTGCGCGTGAACGGAAGGTCACCGGTTCGAATCCCGCTCGGCGCAAGTATTACCGCTGACCGAACCGGTCAACGGTCAACGGTCAAACAGTAAAAAAAAATATTTTTTTTTTAAATATTTATTTGTTTAATTTAAATTAAAAATCAATTAAAAATACTTAAAAATAACATTTTTAAGGATAGAAAATAGCCATAAACTCACAAAAATATATCTAAAAATCCCATTAAAATCTTTAATAAAATCCATCCATTTAATATATTTTTCCCATTATTATTTAGGTCAGTGATTCCTCGTTGACTCGCTTTGTCTAAATCGTGCGCATTTCACCAACTCAAATCCAACGCACCCAATGTGAGTGAACCCTTCAAATTCCCCGTTTTAATCACGTTTTTGGGGTGTATCATGTGTCTTGTTCATTTACTTATTATAACTAAGTTATTGTGCATATATCATATCATGACATGTGTGTTAGTTGTTGCTGATAAGTAGTTATTATTGTTTGCAAATTATTATTTCAGTACATGCAATTGCTGAGGCCGTAGCTCCCCATCCCTCGAGGTTGAGTTTGATCCCCATTTTACTATGCGGTTGATCAGGGCGTGCCCGCACGATCGGCTCCGTTTGATTGAGCCTTGATCGGACATTTTATTTACATTTCAATACATGCAATACGCTCGGCTCCGTTTGATTGAGCCTTGAGTGCACAGTTCAATTTACATTTCCAGTTCATGCAATACGTTCAGCTCCGTTTGATTGAGCCTTGAGCGCACAGTTCAATTTACATTTTCAGTTCATGCAATATGATCGGCTCCGTTTGATTGAGCTTTGATCTCAGAGTTCATTTATGTAAATTATCATATGATGTTAGTATGTTCATGTATGCTATCGATTGTTAATGTATGTTATAATTGTAACTGATGTTGCCATTGCTTGATTTCATACATATGCTCTTTTATGATTATGCACAATATTTTATTGATAAACTAACCAGAAAATCATTATTAAATGTTTATCTATAAGGTTCACTCGCCAACTTATGTTGACCCAAAAACCTCCCATTTTACACATGATACAGGTGAACCAGCAGCAGCTAGGAACACGTAGGACCTGGATTAGAAGAAATAAAACGATTTAGTATTTGGATTATTATGTTTAGTTATTTTCCTTGTAATGAATGAACATGTTTGAATGTTTGAGAAATGTAACTTTGACTTCATTTAATTATGAAACATAATAGTAAATGTCATGTGCTTTGGTGATAACCCAATTATGCCCCGATTCTTATTTTCGCTGCGGGTCGGGGTGTGACACGCGCCATGTGTTGTTTCGAAAGTGTTGAAGGCTACGCTTGCGCGACGCACCTCCCTAAATCATAGCGACTTGCTTCATTTTCTTATTACTAGGTCCTTCGTCCCTGCGCGTAATCTGTTTAATCTCTTTGCGCACGTTCTGGAGCAGATGTGTAAGCTTTCCAATCTCCGTGCGCAGACTGATGCAGTTATCTCTTGTGTGGCCTGTGTCTCTATGATAATCACAGAACAAATTTGGGTCTTGTCCTTTCTTATTTTTCATTGGTTGTGGCTGCTTGAAGTGATAATTCTCAGTGCTGAGAACTTTAGCAGGAGATTTCGTCAAGGGAGTCCACTGGCGTTCCCTATTCTCTTGCTTAATTGCTTTTTGATTTGTTATCTTGTTGATTGTCGTTCGCTTATCAACTGGTGAATAAGGAGAATACGAATTCTGACTTGACTCTTTCCAATTTCTCTTAAACTTGCGACTACCTTTACTCAGGTCTTGCGGACGATTCTGAGGTAGAGGTGGCCTGTTAGAATTCAAGTTGCGCTCAGTCTGGGCGTAGACCTTGGCTGCCGCCATGAATTTATCCCAGCTCTTTGGAAGGCCAGTTGTACCGGAAAGCACTTTAATAATTTCGTCACACCTTACCGCGTATTTGAACTGCGCGCGTATAAGGTCTTCATGAACATCTCCAATCTCCAAAACCTCTTTATTGTAACGCGTAATAAAATCTTCAAGGTACTAAAGTGTGTAAGAAAATTTTCCTTTAGGTCATTCCAAAAGGAAAGTTTACCTGTGGGTAAATTATCAAACCAAAGGCGTGCAGCGCCAGTAAGGGTTTGTACAAAGAGATGACACCGCATTGGTAATGTCCAGCATCCAAGTAGCCCTGCGCCAGTGAAGAGGTGCATATGATCATCAGGATCAGTTAAACCGTTAAACTTCCCTACGTTGGATGGCAATTTCGCTCGTTCTAACGGGGCTAATGCTATTTCTCTGGTAAACTTCGCTGCTTCAGTTGGACGATATACCAGATTGTAGTCATGTTCAGCCTCCGGATTGTACACTGCACGTATTTTTGGCTTGTAATTCACATGATCTGCAGACAGACGATTAAACACGCTTGCACTATCCCCCTCGTCATAGGTCTTATCGTATTCATCGTGTTGGGTGTCCCGCTTCTGTGAAGATCGCGGGCCCAAACGTGAGTGAATAGAGGTGCACCGGTGAATGTTTTCTTCTTGGTTTCTATTACCGAAATGAATAGAATCATTCCTAGTTTTAGAGTACATTTCAGTTCCATCTACAGACACATGCGAAGGTGCACGAGCATGAATCTGAGTATCATAACTCAACACTCGAGGAGCCGGCGAAGCACGGACCTGAGGAGCGTTAACCGGAGCTTGAAAAGCTGGAGTTCCAGTTTGAGCACATAGCTGAGCATGCATAGCGTTTAGAGCCGTTTGAGATTTGATCAACCACGATAATGGAGTCTCTCCAGGTGGTAAAATCGACGCAACATCAACCTGAGGAGCCGCCGGCGTTACTGGAATGCTTGCATGATCAGGATCATACTGAGCATTAGCGTCGCCGGAAGAATCCTCAACGATTTGTCCGTCGATCTGAGGTCCGACAACGACGCGACGGATCTCCGATCGAGGACCTTGAAAAGATGATTCATCAGCCATGATGCTGTAGATCTAAGTGAAACGAAACGAAAGATGAGAAAAAGAATTGAAATCGGTGAGCGCCAATGAAGAAACCCTAGATCAACTAGACCGAAATCTATGTAGATCTATGGATTGGGCTCTGCATAAAATGGTTAATCCTTCGTTTTGGTTTCGAGATGATGGCGACTGCAACTATGTTCCAACTGATCCTGCAAAACAGAACACCGTCAGCTCGCCACGGGGAGAAGAGGAGTTCTCTCCGTGACCACCCTCCGGCGTGAGAATAAGCACAGGTAGTCAGAAATAGTTTAAGTGAAGTAAGAGAGAGAGTAATTGACAGTGAATACCTTCTACTTGTAGTCCAAGATACTTATTTATAGCCGGGTTTTGGGCGCTAAATGAGAGATGTTAATCTTAACAGAATCTTTCGCCACTCCGTTAAGTTGTGGTTATCTGTTAGTGCACACGGATCGTGAGCTCATCCACGGTTAGGGAGATGCCACGTGTCGTCATGAGATCACTATCTTTTATTGATATGAATATGCTATCACTGTGATCTCTCGATCGTCCCAGATGCTGCCATGTGGCAATTGGTTATAACCGAAAAGATGCTTGCACGATTGGGTGTTAGTGGCTTCTAGAAGATATCACAGTTGTAATCTATCTGTTGCTCGCCACGTGTGCATTCTGTTACAACAGAAAAGATTCCCTTTACCTCTTCATCAGCTCAAGGATTTTTGCAAGGGAAAGCTTCTCAGGATTAACTGTTTTCTTGCACTAGCGGTGCAAGGTAGTTAACTGGTCCTCTTTCCTTTCTCTGCTGTTGGCGCAACGTTTACTGAGCTCTTGCTTTGATTTAAACGTCTGTGCAAGGTTTATGAGTGAAGAGTTATCCAAGGAAATTGATCAAGGTTAACTTTGAATCCTTGCGCGAGCCCGCACAAGGTAGTTAAATGATATTTTCCCTTTCTCTGCTGTTGGCGCAACGTTTACTGAGCTCTTGCTTTGATATAAACGTCTGCGCAAGGTTTATGAATGAAGAGTTATCCAAGAAAATTGATCAAGGTTAACTTTTAACCTTGTGCGAGCCTGTGCAAGGAAGTTAAATGATATTTTCTCTTTTTGGATACCTGGCGCAGAGTCTAGTGAGTCTTTCTTTAGCAAGGAAGCCTGCGCAAGGTCTCCTTGGCAATTAATAGTGGGTATGGTTCCCTTGCTTGGCGCACGGTTTTTGGGACCATACCCCTTCAAGCATGGTAATCAACATTCCAATAAGTCATAGATATCAAATTACAAATCTAAATACATGTAAATAATAATTAGTTTTTTGTAATATATTATAATGTATAGAAAAATAAAATATATTATAAGTAAAATGATCTGAGGTAAGCCGAGCCGAGCTAACAAGCGAGCCAAACCGAGCTAATCCGGCTCGTTACGAGCCGAGTCGAGCTAGACTCACTTTCTAACCGAGCCGAGCCAGCTCGGCTCACTTTCAAACAGATCTATATCGAGCGAGCTTTCTCCGAGCTAAATCCGAGCGAACTTCGAGCGAGCTCCGAGCTTTTTGAACAGTCCTAACCAGAGGGACAAAATTGTAATTGACGAATTGTTTATGTATTGATACTTGTATTAAATGCCACAACATTGTTTTTAGGTATCTTAAAATTGATTTGAAATTACATTGTTACCATCCTTAAATCTTTTAGATAGTAGTATAGATATAGATGTTTATACTTACTAGCCAAAGTATCAAAGTAAATCGAATCAAATTCATTTGCATGGGTTGAAACACAGAGAAAAATTATGGTCGCTTGAGTGAAAGTTACAATGTAATGTGTCTCCTTTGTGAGAACCTCTAGTTTCTTGCTAGATGTCTTTTTTTTAAATAAATTATCTTGCCGTTAAAAAAAACTTAGGTAGCGTTTATTTCATGAAACATAATGGAATTGAAATTTGTATAGAAATTAAGATTTGATTTGAAATTTAGGTGTGTAATTAGAATGTAAATTTTGTTCCTTACGTTATTGTTCAATTCCAATTCTATTATATAAAACGAGCACTACCAAGGGTGAAAATAACTAATCCCCATTTGTATCCTAGTGGTAGGAGATTTGGGTTCTCTAGTGGAGAACCAATTTCGATCCCCACTTGTGTCCCATTTGGTGGATTAAGACAATGAAGGATTTGAGCTAGATCTTGTGCGAGGTTGTCAGTTCAAATCCCGAGCTCACTCGGGTTTTCGTCCCACCATGTGTTATGCCAGAGAATTCTGCTCTTGTGGTGGCACAACGACTAATAAGTGGCAGTCGACGATATGGTTTCCCGAGAAAAAGTCCAAGCCAGACTCTAAAACCAATATTGACCCGGTTAACAATATAGTTTGACCAGAATAAGGGACAAGAAGACTTTCCAATTTAAGAATATGCTAGGCTAAGAACTCACCTTTCATAAAATAAACAATGACCTCTAGCTCAAATGGTAGGATGACTTGAGTTATTCCTTGAAGACTCAAGTTCAATTCTCATTTAGTGCAAAAATAGAGTGAGGCACTGGTGGGTAGTGATAGGAGACCCAGAGAAACCTGGGTTCGATCCCTGAACCAAACGGGTTTTACCGGTAATTTACCGTCATGCCTATGGACGGGTGGATTACCGGGTTTTCCCCGGAATTGGTGGTGGATGACTCGGGTTACTCTCAGAGTACTTCGTTTGTCCAGTGGATGCCCCGAGAATGTTCGGGATTGATTGTTGAACGTTAAAAAAAATAAAAGTAAAAAGAAAAAGAACAGATATAAATACTCCAACTACCTCATTTCATATTCAGACAGAATTCATTGAATGGATAAACTCCCACACGCACTACTCCTCGAGATACTGAGTCGACTCAACGACTCAGCCGACGTAGCTCGATGCCGACTCGCTTCAAAATCGTTCAATTCTCTCTCATCAGATCTTCGATCGATCAATCTCCAATGCTCATTGATCAGGTACATCGAATCAAGGTCTAGGGTTTCAAATTCATCAAATTATCACCAATCTATTACACCTTTCAAGTCAATTTTCATCAATTTATTATCGAATTTGAGAATCGTTGAGTCGGTGTGTATCGGCACCGAGAAACCGCTCCGAGATGTGTCGTACGACGACGTAGAGGATGAGGCGGATGATCTGTTCTTAACGGATGGTGATTTTGTTCAGGAGTGGTTGCCTAGGGTTTGTGGCGAGTTGAAATTGTTGTCGATTTCGGATTTTTGGATTCAATCGTGTTGGCGGAGGTCGAATCTATTGCCGTTGGTTTCAAAGTATTGTAAGTTTGTTATATATACATGATTGTTTGTGTTTATATGGTGAAATTTGTTGTTTATTGAACGTGAAATTATATCATATTTTAGCGATTTAATGTTCGGTTGAAGTATAGAAGATTGCTAGTTGATTGTGAATTTCGGTATATATGCAGGAATTGTTCATGTTTATATGGTGAAATTTCTTATCTATCGAACGGTAAATCGTACGATATTTTAACGATTTAATGTTGAATTACTTGCTGTTGATCCAAAAACACATAAGATTGCTAGTTAAATGTGAATTTCTGTTCTAATTGTGTGTATTTAGGTCTATATGCAGGAGTTATTCATGTTTATATGTTCTGGATTATTAGATATGCTGTTGATATACGTGAAATTTCGAATCATACGATACTTAAAAACGATTTAATGTTGAATTACTTGCTGTTCTTTAAAAAACATGGATGATTGCTAGTTGAATGTTAGTTTCTGTTCTAATTGTGTGTATTTAGGTATATATGCAGGAGTTATTCATGTATATATGTTCTAGATATGCTGTTATTTCTTCTTTATAGACGTGAAATCATATGATATTTCGATGATTGGATGTTCAGTTACTTTCTGTTAATCTAAAAACATAGAAGATTGATAGCTGATTGCAGGGTTTAAAAAAAGGAAACGAGTTTCGAGGCGTTTTCCCTTCGCCTCACGAAGCGTAAACCTCGAGGCGAAACAAGGCGTAAGGCTGAGGCGGTATTAATAAATAAATATAAAATTATAAATAGAGTAAACTTCCGTTTTGCTCCCTGTGGTTTGATCGTTTTAACGGTTTTGCCCCAATCATTTAAAAACAGTCATTTTCCTCCAATAGTTTACTATGTTTTTCCCATTTTGCTCCCCACCTCTAACTTCATCCAAATTGTTTGTTAACTGAAAGGGTATTTTGGTAACTTCAAGTATAAAACTAAGGGTATTATGTTACCAAAATACCCTTTCAGATTTGGATGGAGTTAGAGGCGGGGAGCAAAATGGGAAAAACATAGTAAACTATTGGAGGAAAATTGCCGCGATTGGGGCAAAACCATTGAAACGACCAAACACAGGGAGCAAAACGGAAGTTTACTCTTATATATATTAGAAAAATAATAATACTAACTAATTTCCTCATCAAAATTATCTAAAACACACTTAAAAAAGACATGAAATGCTTGAAATTGACACAAAAAGTCAAAAACAACTATCAACATCCCCTGAGGCGCACCTGAGGCGCAGCCTTTCTTAGCGCCTCAGCCCCTCTGAGGCGCATACACAGTAAAAACCCCATGAGGCGCGCCTCAGACTCGTCGCCTCGAGGCGCAAGCCTCAAGCTTTTTTTAAAACCATGGCTGATTGTGAAATCATATGATATTTAAAAAATTTTATCGACGTAAAATCATATTATTATTATTCAGTGATCTTAATGTTAAGTTACTTGCTGTTTTAAAAAGACATAGAAGATTGCTAGTTTAATGTGAATTTCTGTTCTAATTATGTTGATTTAGGTATATATATGCAAGAGTTATTCATGCATATATGTTCTAGATATGCTGTTGATATATAGTGAAATATCTTGTTTATTGAACGTAAAATCATAAATTTTTAACAATCTTAATGTTCAGTTACTTGCTGTTGTTTAATAAACATAGAAGGTTGCAAGTTAATTGCGAATATCTGTTCTATTAGTGTGGATTTTGGTAGGGATGAGCATTTTTCTATCAAATACAAGTATCGTACCAATATTCATTTTTAGGGTTTTCAGTTTCGGTGCTAGTAAGTTTCAGTGCTCTTTGGTATTTTGCAGTGCCGGTACAGTAGCGTTACTTTTTGGTATTTTTGCACTACCGATACTGTACCGTTATAATTGATACAAAATTTGGTTTATACTTTTACTCGTTTTCGGCTTAGCAGATAAAGTCAACATTGTTTTGGTCAATGCAGGTCATAATCTTATTGAATTAGAAGTGAAGAACGCATGGCTATCAGTTGACAATTTGAATCCATTGCCAATGCTAACAACTTTGACTCTAGAATTTATAAGATTAGACGACGAAGATTTAACCGAGTTCAACAAATGCTTTTCAAATCTTCAAGTTCTTAACTTAATCGGTGTCGGAGGATTTAAACAACCTAAAATCCACCTACACAGCTTGAAAACCTGTCATTGGGCCGTATCTAACGCTCCATCGTCTTTAACTATAATCACACCTAACCTCGTCAGACTCAAACTCGAATGTATAAGACCCGTTTCGCTTTATATCGAAGCTCCTAAATTATCCAATTTCCATCTTGCATTTGATCACGCTGACGCTTTTTCAGTCAAACGCTTTGAGAATTTGAGAAAATTTTGGGTCGAGTGTTTGTATATTGATTCCTTACTTTTAAACTTCCCAGTAACTCAAACGGTAGAAGATTTAACGTTGGATCTACGAAACTGGGCAAGAGGAGTTGTAAAAGATTCCTCGTTTATGTTTGAGAAAGTGTTCACTGTTTTCCCAAACGTGAGTTCGTTATGTATCAAGTCGAGTGCTTGGTTGGAACTCGAGTCGAGTTACAACCCGTTAGGTTGGGATTGGGATGGGCGGAAAGGGTTTAAAAAGTTGTGTGTGTATCTGTTGTTAGTTGACCCGTCGTTGACTTTTTCGTCTGTTTCTTGTGTGTTGGACCAATGCATTGGGTTGTTAGAAGTGTCGTTGCTTATCCACCGTGATGTCGTTGGTAATGTATCAAAAAGTTTCATCTCGAGGTGTACCACTCGTTGGCCTAACTTGAAGTGGAGATGGGGCATTTGGAAGGAAGGAATGGAGGATTCGTGGTTAACCGATGGTGCATTTTAGCATTCGGGTCTCGATCGGGGTAAGTTTTTTAAATTTATCTTGAGGTTTCATGTTCATCATATGCAATGACTGGCCTGTAATGTTGGGATTTGTATGAATGTAGGTGTAAATATATAATTATATGTAATCTGATGTGTATAAGGATGCAGATAATATGATCATAGCTTTTCTTGATCTAGATAATAATACGAAGTTGTTTTGCGTTTGGGTTTAATGAAGGGTGATTCACCGGTGTGTAGGGATGAGAAATTTTGTGACGAACGTGAGTTTCATACCATACCATCATCATCGTCATCGTCATCACACCACTAGCATAGCTAAGGTAGGGTCTGAGGAGGGTAGATGTAGACAGCCTTACTGACTAAACATATACGGTGTGGTATTTGGTTTTGAATTCAGCTCAATTTCGGTATCGTTACTGTGTAGTACGGTACCGGTTCAGGAATTTTTTACATTACTGTACCAAAAATGACATGTTTTTCGTTTAACGAATTTGAAAATCTTTAACACTGACAAGTTAACGTAATAACATATGTCTTGTCAAGAGTTTTGACGACTTGGTCTTACCGGTTAAAAGGGTATTGATAGGATTTCCAAGTTTTTCGGTATTTGGTTCTCATGGTAGCTAAAAGTTGATAAATGATCTAATTCTGCGCCCGGTTCCACAATCAAAGGTGATAAGTGTACGACATCGAAATAACTTCAAGGCATTGATACAATAAACATAAAAGACACGACTCGATGATATCTAATAGACGTGCCGGCAAATGATGATGGCGTCACCTAAAAATTTTCACACGTGGGTTCGTTTCAAGTGCTTTGTTAAACTTTAAAAACACATATCCGTCCTTGTGTTAATACTTCAGAACAAGAATCCTCAGATTTGGCAACGAATCCATACAAGAGCGTGTTGTCCTACACAACGATCTCGTTCACCTTCTCAAGTTTGTCACTTTCTTAGGATAGCTAAGACAGTTTATTTTCTCAACATCTGGCTACACCAATTCATATCTGTTAATCAAAAGCATGTTGAACAGTGAATTCACATCAATGTAATGGGACGAAATGAACTAGTGCAAGTCCATTTATATCAATCATATGGATGGCACCACCACAGTCCCCACCATCGCCTGTGGTTCCCCCCCATCAAAATAACCACCGCCAAAGACGTACACAACCATGGAACCCTGGCGTCGCCTCCTCCGCTCACCACTCGAACCCCTACGCCGCTGTCCTCTGCTGGGTGTAACACCAACACCGCACACCGCCACCTGCCACCAGAAAACCACTTATCAGATTTGTTGCAGGCTTCAAGAGTGTTGGAAAAACATAAATCTCTACGATCAATTGGGACTTGGCGTGGATTCGTCTATTTCTATGGCGGTGGTGGTTGTTTAGACGATTGCTAAGAGCTTTACACAGTGAATACGCATGGCCGACCCTAATGTTTTGAAGTTCCAAAACATATCTAACAGGTGATGGGTGTTGGTTGTTATAGGTGGTGGTGGCGATGATTGTGGTGGTGGTGGTAGTGGAGATGTAGAGAGGGGGTGAGGGAAGGGGAGTGAAAGAGACTGCGTGTATAATATTAACTATAATAATAATTATAATTATAATTATAATAGAAGAAGAAATATAAAAAAACTAGGGTAAAATGTCGTTTTCGTCCCTAATCTTTGAGCTAAAACAGAGTTTTTAAATTGGACTTAGTTTTTAGACTGAGTTTAAAACAAATTGTTTCTGACATTCTAAAATTGTGATTCAACCAGATTTTTCTCAAACAGTTTTTCTGTACTTGTATAGCATTAGTTTCTTGTTTCGGGAAAATATCGATAATAGTTGTATCTTTTTTCTCTAGGATCAAAATTTGAAAAACAGATTTCGGACCTTATAAATCGGCTTTCCTCTAGGGTCAAAAACGGTCTTTTTCAGTTTCTCATCTGTTGAAGGTCTATGGAAACAACTTAGTAACAAGTGAGCACAAGACCTAATTGTCAGTGACGGAGTTTGAACGAAAACTTAGTGGGGCCGGATTATCAAAATCCAAATCTGTGGGGTCGGACTTTTAAACATCCCATATTTTATACTTCAAAAAAATATTTTGGAAATTTTCAGTAAAACTAAAATTTGGTAAAGGCCAAAGCACCCCCGGCCTCAATAAAGCTTCGTCTGTGCTAACCGCTCAAGCTACAGACATAAACTACATTACTTATTGTAACACTTATTTTATCTTTAATGAAAAAGCGCATTGTTAATTTTTAACCCCTTATCTAAACATTCTAATTCTCATATTTAATCCCTTAATATAATCCAGATTCTATAATTATGATTAATATAGTTTAAATGACTTGATAATTTTTCATTTGCTATGGCAATAAAACGAGTTTTCGGTCGCTACAAGGATCCATCAAGAGGCTATTTAGATCATCATAGCAGTTAAGGAGATGGAGCAGTCACACTTAGTCTCTCTATCCTACACCAAAACAATATAAAATGACCACCATGCTTTCTAAGTACTTCTGTTATATTGCTACAATCCTACGTCAAATTTTCATAAACTAACTAAAATAAATAATCAGTAATAAACAAACCGATGAGAATAACAATGTAACGACAAGTGAAACAGTATATGCTGGAAATCCAGTTGATTTGCCGTTAAGAAAACAGCAAGTGAAACGTGTTAAGGTTGTATGAAATCATCAATTGGTTTGTCGTTTATTAACTTGTGACAAGTATTGAAAGTTCCGGTAAACAAAAAACATGGCCAAAACAAATAATTTATAGAAGTTAATTATGTCACTCTTAAAGCATTTGTGATCCACTTTTACACTTTCCTTTTCTATTATTTTTTGTGTCATGAGTTTAGCGTTTGGTTATCAAATAACCCATATTCTTTTACAGACAGATTTTTTTTTTCATTTTTGTTTGGAAAAAAATGCACGTTTTGTCCTTTATTTTAACACCATTTTACGTTTTGTCCTTTATTTTAACACCATTTTACGTTTTGTCCTTTATTTTAACACCATTTTACAGGCGGTGTTCTTTTCAATAAATTTTGACAGGCTTTGACCTTTGCAGCGAATTTTGTTGCACGATTTGTCCTTTAATCCTAACTCAGTTAGAATTTTTTGTTAAATCTAGTCATGTTACTTGCACGTGAGGTTAATTTTGTCAATTTACTTCATCTCTCTCTAAAACACCTCATACTTATCACCACCACAACGCCCACCTTCACTGCCGCCACCACCCCACAAGACTTTCCATCGCCACCAGACCTCCACTGCCATTGTTCACACCACCACCCCCTGCCATGCCAGTACAAAACCACCACCCACACAGCCTTGACTCACCACCACCATGAGTAAGCACCAACCAACCCACCACCAAACCCTCGCCACAACCTCCCACCTGAAACCCTGCCGCCTGCCGCACCTGAAACCCCTGACACAACTTCCCACTGGAAACCCCCCGCCGCACCTAAACCCCTCTATCTCGTATCACCTCTCTCTCCCACCGGTGAAATTAACACAAAACCCTAGCCGTTCATGGTGAATCAACAAATCACAAAACTCACAAATCTAAGAAATTGGCGAAATCAACAAATAAAAAACTCATACCGTTGATTGAGTGATGAATGAAAAACTGTTGTTGGAATGTCGAGTTGCAGATCTGAGCGCGTGTTAGAGAGAGAGAGGGACAGAAAGAAGATGAAGGGGTTGCAGTTGGTGGTGTTTGTACGGTGGTGGATACACAAAATGGAGGGGTAATGGGTGGTTGTTTTGGCGGCGCTAAGGCGGTGAAGATGGTGGTGAACCGATGGATGGATGGTGGCGGCGCACCGTTGTTTCTGTGTTGGGGTTTAGTCGGGTGGTGCTTAGGCGGTTGATGGTGGTGAGAGGTGGGAGGTGGTGGTGGGATCTGAATGTGAGTGAGAAAGTGTGGTAGAGAGAGAGAGGCTGAGAATTGTATAGAGGAAGAGAGTTTTATATATAAATATGTTATAATCTCGTGTTAATGATAAAAGTTATATAACTTGGTAATGTATGCACAAATTTTCTAATCAATTTGCTCATATATACGACCGTGATGATGTCATTCACTCATATTTACTTTTTTCAATCAAATATCACAAACATATAATAAACATACCATATTTGACCGTAACTAACGCCATTTAAATTAATAATTTTCAAACCCATTTTCTTAATTATGAGGTTTTATTTGTCTTTCCAAAGTATTTAGCATGTTCCTATTTTTTTTCGCTCACGGAACATTTCTTATAAACATGTCTAAAATTTTTAATATGTCATCCATTATAAACAATTAAGCTTTCATGTTACTCTTCAATATGTTGTGGAGTTGCTAAGCCAATACGGATCCACTTTCACTATATGTTACTAATTTTTTTACATTGCATGGCTTTGTTATACTTTGATATTGCTTATATTTATCTTATATATAACTTTTACATATTATTGTAACTTTTTTTATAAATATATTTTCTCATATATAAAAACCACAATATCATAATGATTCTTTTATGAAACTGTACTTGCCATTTGTTAACATTTAGATTAAGTCACGACCAGAAATAAAGTTTCATGGTTTGCTACCTAGAGGGCCCCTCAAGTTGTATGTATGAAAATAATTTATTTATGTAAAATTTGTGGATACATTATTAAATTATATAATATTTATCTTCAAACCTGTGTGTCCACAGGTTTATAACTTAGTCCTCAAACCCGTTTAATTCACAACAGAATTTTGAATTAAACTTATATTAAACGTAGATTAAAATAAACATGTTGCAACATTATACTCGGATTTTTGTAACAAATAATATTTTAATGTAAATTCTTGGGGATTTATGTCAAAAAAATTAAGTACTTTGTGGTATATTTTAATGTTATAAAAAATAAAATAGGTTAAAACTCAATTATAATAACAAAGTAAAAGACAAATAATAAGCTAAAGGTATCATGTGTATGCATTTGCTGCTTCAAGAGGTTGTAATTTAATAGTTATGAAATGAAATAACAAAAAAAAAGTTCAAACATTGAATAAAATAAAATGATTAATCAATTGTTAAGGTTTATATGATAAGATGATAGACTATAAAAAATTACCTTTTAAGGATTGATATAATATCTCGAGGAAAAAAACATCACGGATATTTTTTATATATAGTAAATTGAAATTATAAGATATGAATAATTGGATAAATAAAGGTAATCTTGGAAATTTTAAAGATAAAAATCAAAACAAAAGAGAAATATAAAACTTAATAAAAAAATTAGATTGTATTAGGTGTTCACAAGTGGCATTAATTGGATTAATTTAGATTTAGATTAGATATTAGTTATAATAATAATAATAATAATAATAATAATAATAATAATAATAATAATAATAATAATAATAATAATAATAAATAAAAATAATAAATAGACTAAAATACCCTTGAGTAACCAGATTTAACAAAAAAAATCTAACTGGGTTAGGGTTAAAGGACAAAACGTGCAACAAAATTCGCTACAAAGGGCAAACCTGTCAAAAATCGTTGAAAAGGACACCGCCTACAAAATAGTGTTAAGATAAAGAACAAAACGTATAATTTTCCTTTTGTTTGTTGTAGAAAGATTATCGTTTGGAGCAAGTGAAGCACATTACATACATTCATCAACTTACAATTAAGTTTATGTTGAAATCCCTTTTTTGATATGTTACTAATGTTAGGTTATAAACCCCTTTTATAATACGCAATGTTGATTGAGTAAAATTTGGTAGTAATTTTGTAGTTCGAAAATAATAATAATAATAATAATAATAATAATAATAATAATAATAATAATAATAATAATAATAATAATAATAATAATAATAATAATAAAAATAATAATAATAATAATAATAATAATAAAATAATAATAATAATAATAATAATAATAATAATAATAATAATAATAATAAATAATAATAATAATAATAATAATAATAAAAATAATAATAATAATAATAATAATAAAAAATAATAATAATAATAAATAATAATAATAATAATAATAATAATAATAATAATAATAACAATAACAATAACAATAATAATAATAATAATAATAATAATAATAATCAATAACTTGAATAGCATCTTGGTAACTTTTAGAGATTTTTTTACACGTGATACCTGATATATGTTCCCTCCAAATTCTCATTTAGATAGGGGGATACGTCATACGTGACATCGAGAAATCCTCAAGTATTAAGTAATATAAATTTAATTTGATATGAGAATATCAAATACAAATTTCATTTTGTGTAAAAACTGGAGTAACCATAAGATATGGTCCGTGTTCACAGTGGCGGATCTTGCCCGTTGAACGTCTCAAGGACGAAAGACACGAGCACTAAAAAAATGTCCGGAACCGAATATAGAAATTTCAATCAAAATACGGAAAATTAGCACTACGGCCGAAAAACTTGCCCGGGTCGTGGCCCTAGCACAGGCCTTCTAAGAACCGCCCCTGCGTGTTCACTTTTTCTCTCACTTACATCTCAAATGCAATTATTTCTCTATGTGCATCTCTCTCACCATGTATATCGAACAAATTGTGATTTTATTTTTGAGTTAGCATATTTTTACGGGGTTACTATCCTTCACAATTCACCAAAACAAAAGATGAAAGTGTTAATTTATTATAAATTCGATAACATAATTGTTATGAATATAGCATACCCATTATATGTGTTGATTAAGATTAACAGGTTTCGGAACGTCTACCCAAAAGTGAGAGCACACTACAGTAAACAACGAGTAAACGTATATAAAAAAATTATAGCTTTTGATTAACAACCATACCAACACCTTACAAGTTCATGGATAAGTAAACACCGGTACGTATGATAATCACTCCCCCACAAACTTCTTTGTCTGTCCTCTAAAAAAGCTTAACGCTAGTGGGGACATGCATATTCTATGTGGTTTATGACAAAAGGTAAAGTTGTTAGTTATCAAACATAACCATATTTTAGAAAAAAGGTTAAAAAACTTATAAAGTTCTAGGATGTTATGTCATAGACCAACCCCCATGTGCTAGGATAACTTCCCCCACATTCGGTCTTACGATTATCCGTGGTGGTCTTCAACGTCATCCTTGAGCAATCATGTCATATACCTTTACCAAAAAGAATAAATTAGTACGTAAATATATGTATTAGATTAAAATTAAAGTAAAACGTACTCTCTCAATCACCTCACACCAATCAATCCATGATATCCTCGATGGAGGGTCAAGAATGGCGCCAAAATTCGGCCGTCTCTCTGCTTAACCATTTCAAGGAAAACTGCACGCATCCCTCCTAACATCATTGTATGGATATAGTTATAATTGTACAAATATGCAATGCCAGAAGGTTCAAACATAACTTGGTGGTTTGCAAACAAGGACGTCGTTCCAATAACAATGGGACCGTGGAAGGAAAAAATATTATGGTTATTGCTTGTTGGACAACATTATTGTTATTAAATCTACACAAGTATGATATGTAGGTCATAAAATTAGATTACTAAAAAAATACAAAGTAAGACAAAATAGGTCATAACATAACTTTCCCGTCTATACCTACCGTAAGATTTTTTTGAGGGTTATGACATTTAAGAATTGGGGTCATACCCCTATCCCGAAGAGGTGCCATGATCTAAAGCCAACTTCAAAATCATTCATATCTAAAATCTACATGCTAGTTTAGCTTGTACCCATGAGCTCATCATTGTGTGGGTCACCACTCACGGCTAAGCTTCATCTGCCCCTCAACACACATCATACGAGGAAGTCCTCTTGCCAGTAGTACCACAGTTGCTCCAAGTTGTGTTGTTTGTCATCATCTCTATAAAGGGTCCACGTCACAATCTCAAGTTAACCACATAACATATACAAACACATTTGCATAACCCTAATTCACAAGCATAATCCCCAAACAAACAAATCATTTGCACATACCATATACATATATACTTAATTCTAATGTCTTAACCATGCTACATAAATTAGAACAAGGATCCAAGCCACAATCCAAGGTAACATATTTGCACAATTATGATCCACATGTCCAAGTCCCAAGCATATATGGCATATATATACATATGCATACATTCCTAATGCACAAGTCTTAACTACATAACATGAGAGAACAAGAATCCAACTCACAACTAAGTTAACCACATAACATACAACTACAAATTTAAACAAACCATAATTCGCATGTCCAGGTCCCAAATATACAAGTCATTTGAATATACACATAATGTAAGTCCTGCATCAATTGAGGAGAATAGCGAGACCTTCCTTATAAAGGGGTGGGAACTTTCTCTACTAAGACACATTTATCTTGGGCGAGCAATTTATCAGGTGAAAACAAAATCGTGAGTTTCTGGATAGACAACCCATCAGAGGATAAGCTGATAATATCTTGATACACTTTACTTGGATTGTTACACATATATACCTAATTTAAATTCTTAACCACGTAACATTAATTATAACAAGGACCAATCACATTTTAAGCTAACCACATAACAAACACAAATATATTTTTGTAACCCTAATTAACAAGTTCGTTTCTGAATCATCAATGTCAACCCTAATACACAAATCTTAATCTCACAAAATACAAAAACAAAACACTAATTTCACAAAAATTAAACCCTAGATTAAAAAAATAAAAAAACATAAATCAACCATTAATGTTGGATGTGTCTTCAAACTACAACTAAGATAGGTCAACAAGGGTTGTGGTTGCAGGGTGGTGTGGCCGTGAGAGAGGTGAAAAGGGAGAAGAGAGAATGAAAATGAGCGGCTCATTGACCTATCTTAAAATTGATTAAAAATAGAAAATATCGTCGATGTTTTCCTCAGTACTTGTTGGTGATTATCGATGGGTTATCAATGGCTCTTCATGAAAAGATCGTCGGTGATATCCTCGATAAGTTGTTGAGAATCCATTGACTTATCACATCGATTACTAGCTCTGTTTCAATCTATGAATTTTTCAACAAAGGATTTTATGTAAAGCTAGGGATATATGAGTGCGAATGGCACATAATTAAATTCCAAGATCCCCTATTCGAATAAACCAAGTAACATTATATTAGATGAATGATAGATTTAACATCACAATTGCCATATTTTTGTTAAAAGATTGATTCGTAAAACACTGAATTGATGTGTGTATTTTCGTATATTTCATTACAAGAAAGGTATTGAATTTATACACAAAACCGTAATCTAAACATAGAAGACAGCTTGGTTTATGGCTGGATTTACAGCTGATTACTAGCTGTCTTTAACATTGCTGCGATTTGCTGTTGATTAGCTAGATGTCCGGCTGTTGATTAGCTGCGATTACCTCCAAGGTTTGACTTTCCTTTCTAACACCCCCCTCAAGTTGAATAGTTGGATTTCCAAAATTCAACTTGCCCAAACAATCGCTGAAAATTTTCCCGTTAACTGCTTTTGTTAGAATGTCAGCAAGCTGATTCTTTGATCGAACGAATGGTAGTTCAATCGTACCATCTTCCAATTTTTCTTTGATGAAGTTCCTATCAACTTCCACGTGTTTTGTTCGATCATGTTGTACTGGGTTTTCTGAAATCTGAATTGCAGCTTTATTATCACACATAATCTTACTTGTTTCTTTTGACGGAAAACCAATCTCAGCTAAGAGTCTTCGCATCCACATGGCTTCTGTTAAACCTCGAGCTATACCTCTAAATTCAGCTTCTGCACTTGAAAGAGCAACCACCTTTTGTTTTTTTACTTCTCCAAGTAACAAGATTTCCTCCAACTAAAGTGAAGTAGCCTGTTGTTGATCTCCGACTTCCTTTATCTCCTGCCCAGTCTGCATCGGTATAGATTTGAACATTTAGGTGTCCATGTGATTGAAACAGGACTCCATGACCTACTGTTCCTTTGAGATATCTAATAATTCTCCAAACTGCTTCCATATGTGACTGTTGAGGTTGGTGCATGAACTGACTTACTACCCCTACAGCATAGGCAATGTCTGGACGAGTATGTGAGAGATATATTAGCTTTCCCACCAGCCGTTGGTATCTTTCTTTATTTGCTAATTTTGCTCATTCTTCCATGTAAAGCTTTTGGTTTACACTCATAGGAGTATCTGCTGGTTTGCAATCGATCATTCCAATTTCTGCCAACAGGTCTAAGACATACTTCTTTTGGCTAATGAAAATTCCTTGTTTTGACCTTAGTACTTCAATTCCGAGGAAATACTTAAGTCTGCCCAAGTCTTTCATTTCAAATTCAGCAAACAAGTTTTCTTTGAGTTTTACCATTTCTTCTTTATCGTTCCCTGTAATGATCATATCATCTACATAGATAATTAGGCAGGTTACGAATTTTCCTCTTTTTTTGAGAAACAAAGTATGATCGGCATTACTCTGTTTATATCCAAATTTTTTCATAGCTACCGTAAATCTGCCAAACCAAGCCCGGGGAGATTGCTTCAAACCATAAAGAGACTTCTTCAGACGGCAAACTTCTCCAGTTTTGAAATCTTTTGTGAATCCTGGAGGAGCATCCATAAATATCTCTTCATCTAGGTCCCCGTGTAAAAAGGCATTTTTAACATCAAACTGTTGAAGCGGCCACCCTTCATTTGCAGCTATCGAAAAAAGAACCCTAATTGTGTTCATTTTTGCAACTGGGGAGAATGTTTCAGCATAGTCAATCCCATGTGTTTGGGTATACCCTTTTGTTACCAGTCGGGCTTTATATCTTTCAATTGTACCATCTGGTTTATACTTAACCGTATAGACCCAACGACACCCCACGGATTTCTTTCCCAATGGGAGAGTACACTTTTCCCAAGTAGTGTTCTTGTTTAGGGCTTCCATTTCCGTTTTCATTGCTTCCTTCCAATGTTTAGATTTTAAGGCTTGATCCACGTTTGTAGGAGTTTCTTCGGAATAAACAGATGAGATAAATGCTTTGGCTTCCTTAGTGAAATTTCCATCGGCCACACTAGCTATAGGATAACTAGATCTTCTTGGTTCTTTTTCAGGAGAATACCGTTTCGGAGGAACCCCTCTGTTTGTTCTAGGGGGTAACACATATCTTGATGGTGGTTCTTCTTGTCTGGATTCATCTGCCTGCAAATTTTCAGTTTGTTCTGTGGCAGTTTCATGGTTAGAAGTATTGGTATCCTCGGAGTCATTAAAACTTCAAAAGTACCACCAGACTGAATAGGGTGAGTATTACTTACCTCGGACACCTGGTTAGGAGGAACATTAGGGCCTTCAGTGGCACTGAAATTGAACTCTGGTGACTCTGTAGTTGGTACATAGGGAACATATTTCAACCAACTTAGTGTGTCTAAACATTCCTTCTCCCCCTGACCACTGAGTTGGGAATTGTAGTAATACTCGGTTTCAAGAAAGTCACAGTTTATTGTGGTGAACATATGACGTGTCTTTGGGTTATAACATCTGTATCCTTTTTTGATTCATTCCATACCCAACAAAGACACATTTTTCAGCACAAGGGTCAAGTTTGGTTCGATCTGATTTAGGTATGTGAACAAAAGTGGTACATCCAAAGATTCGTGGTTGAAGAGTAAGGACTGAGGGTAGTTTGAAAAATTTTGAAAGGGTGTGTAATGGGGTGTTAAGTTTGAGGATTTTTGTTGGGAGTCGGTTGAGAAGATAGGTAGCGGTAGCAAGGGCTTCAGGCCAAAAATGTTTCGGGACTTGGGATTCAATTAGGAGGGCTCGTGTCATCTCCAGCAAAATGCGATTTTTCCTTTCGGCGACACCGTTTTGTTCTGGAGTGTTTGGACATGTAGTTTGGTGGATTATTCCCTTGTTTTGGAAAAACGATTTAAAGGAGGTATTAACAAATTCACCTCCATTATCTGATCGGAAAATTTGGATGTTTGTTTGGAATTGGGTTTGGATCATGGCATAAAACATAGTGAATTTTTCAAAGACTTCGGATTTGTTTTTTAAAAAATAAACCCAGGTCATTCGGGTACAATCATCAACGAACATCACAAAGTAACGAAGGTTTTGCCCCCCAAGAACAGGGGCAGGACCCCATACATCAGAATGGATTAATGAAAATGGCAAAGCAACCTTAGTATTATTGGGTTTAAAAGTTTTCCTGTGGCTTTTTGCTAAAGTGCATGTTTCACAATGTGACATAGAATTAACTGGAAATAGTTTTGGAAATAAAATATGTAAATAACTTGTAGAGGGATGACCTAATCTCCGGTGCCATAGCCATGCTTCTCGTTCCGATGTACCATGGGTTAACATCACAGCACCATTTTGAGTTACTTCGTCCACATAATATAACCCTTGACTTTCAGTGCCACGCCCAATGATCGCTCCTGTCCTGATATCATGTAAAATACAAAACGTAGGGTACATTAGGACAATACAGTTGAGTTCTTTAGTGACGTGGCTAATGGAAAGCAGTTTATGTGACAATGAGGGAACATAAAGACAATTAGAGATTTTTATTGTGGGTGAAATCTCAATAGTCCCTCCCGATTTTACATCCATTATCCCTCTATTCGCCGTTTGAATATGTGTTTTTTCTGGTTTAGTTGTTGAAATAATATCCGATGACTCATAAGTCATTGTGTCGGTTGCACCGCAATCGAATATCCATCGTTTTTGTTTTCCATGATGTTTTTGGGCCATATTAGCATTCCCATTATTTTCAGGGACCAAATGTGACATATTCACATTTTGGTTATATATCCACGGTTTATCCGCCCCAAACCCGTTCCCTTTTTCTTCTTCTTCTCCGCCTTTACCTAAGCATTCGTCTCCTTCACCTGTTGCGTCGGCCATTCCGCCGAAACCCACCCTACTCCGGCTTCCATCTCCTGTGACATCTCGGCTGCCGGTGCTAGATGACTTCCCCTTTTCCGTAGTCTTTGTGCCTCTCTTCTGACCATCAGACCACCATTCGGGATACCCAACGAGTTTGAAACATTGTTCCCGGGTATGTTTCGTCATACCGCAATGATCACACTTGAGGTGAGTTTTGTCGTCTTTGTTACTTGTTCCGATTCTTTTTCCATCGGCCCGTCGGTATCCCTTTGATGCAAGCCCTAATCCGTCAATTTCAGAGGCCATTAGACCCACTGTGATACCCTGTGTGTCATTGAGAGGTGTTCCCAGAATGTTCTGGTGAGCGGCCTCCTTGCGGACAATGGCGTATGCAGTTTCTACGGTTGGAAGGGGTTCTAACCGGAGTATTTCCCTCTTTATAGGGTCATATTTCCGGTTGAGGGCGTTTAGAAACTGAAACAGTTTCTGTTCCGTCCTGATTTTGTGATATGCTTGGATATCGGTTGGGCAGGTCATAGGGTTTGGGTCAATCCGATCAATTTTTCCCCATACTCCTTGGAGTATAATCCACAATTCTTCTAGGGAGAGATTGTTCTGTTTGATTTCATTCGCCTTGACATGTAGGTTGAAGGTTTGGAGCTTGTCACGCCCACTGCTATATGTTATAGCCAGGGCATCCCACAGCGATTTTGCTGTCGGGAATTCGGTTAGATTGCTGGCGAGGGTTGGTTCGATGTTTTGTATGAGCCATGAGAAGACGACTAGGTCGTCTTGTTCCCATTGCTCATATTCCTCGCTGGTTTGGTTCGGTGGGTTGGTTGATAAATGGTTTAGAAAGGCTTTTGATTTACCGCCTATGGCTACCCTCATCATCCGGGTCCATAAAGCATAATTCTGGCTGTTGAGCTTGAGGTTTATTTGAAGGTTATCGGACAGTTTTGGGTTTCGGTTTTGTGGGTTGAGGCCATTCTTGAGCAGATTGGCGATTTGAATTGATAGATCTTCTCCCAAGTTACCGGCTTCGGCCATGGCAGCTTGGTTGAGAGGATGATTTGGTTTGAGTGAGCAAGGTAAATGATGAACAGGTCAAGAACGACACTGCTCTGATACCATGTTAAAAGATTGATTCGTAAAACACTGAATTGATGTGTGTATTTTCGTATATTTCATTACAAGAAAGGTATTGAATTTATATACAAAACCGTAATCTAAACATAGAAGACAGCTTGGTTTATGGCTGGATTTACAGCTGATTACTAGCTGTCTTTAACATTGCTGCGATTTGCTGTTGATTAGCTAGATGTCCGGCTGTTGATTAGCTGCCGCAGGATGTCCGGCTGTTGATTAGCTGCGATTACCTCCAAGGTTTGACTTTCCTTTCTAACAATTTTGTGTCCTAAAACTCTCCCCGCATACCATGCCCATATGTTGATTTGCCATATTTGAAAGTCAGGTAAATAATTATTTTTAGATTTAGAACACATACTCTGTTACCAAAAAGCTTGTGATAATCTTTTTTTTCCTGCTATAAAACATGTTGGAACTTCGTGATAAAATTGATTTTAAACATCCATTTTTATCCATTATTACGTTTTTTTTTCTAAAATAACTTGAGCATATACTTTAAGTTTAAAGCGATTTATCAAATTCGATATCCAAACTAAAAACACCACATTGAAATTGTTTTGATCCTTAAAGTAAATTTGGTGATTTTAGTGTCATTATGTCAATTAATATAATTGAATTTACTTAAAACCAAATGAGAAATTGAAATAAACATTGGTTTTAGTTAGGAGATATGCAGTTCACACTCATTTAAGAGTGTCAAGATAACAATGAGTTTAGTGCTAATTTTGAAACTAATTAAGGTTCATTGTGAAATGCAAGAGCTCTAGCATTGATATGATTGAAATTAATGACTTGTGTCAGTATGTTGTTTATTAAGGATGTGTGTATATCACATACATGCCCTTATACACTTTATGTAATCACCTAGAATTAAGATTCAAGGGTTACAAACCTAAATTAGATGAGAATTGAGGAATAAACACCATCAATGATGAATTAGGTTTAGTAACATCAAATCTTAAAGATCATGGATCACATTCATCAATTGATTGAAGACTAACGAAGACCAAGGCTCATATGAATCAACTGGATAGAGATAAATAATTACACACACACATCAAATATGATGATTTTGGAGCTTACAAAGATCAAAGTATGAAAACCGACAAAGCCAAGTGAAAATTAAAATCAAATCATCACCGAATCACTTGGGAATAAAAAAAAGTCTTTTAAATGGTTTTCATCTAATCTAATAAGTTTATGATAATATCATTTATGAAACAATGGTAATTTTCTAGAGGATTTTTATAAAACACCAAATTAAATTTCACAAAATTAATAAGTCTTGCAAATCTATAAAAATGGGTTGTTGAATTTCAAAGTTGGTAGATGGAGCTTGCTAAGCTTGGTATAATTTCAAACTGTATCCGCGTGGAAGACACAAAATGGCTTCAAAGTGTTTACATACACATACATTGGGAAAAAAATATTAAACCTTTTACAAATCACAAAACTAAACCTTTCATTTTTTTGTTAAACTTGTTTGTAACTTGAGAAGTCAAGTGGAGCTTTATTTCGACTCCAATACTGCTGAAAATATGTTAAAATGTACTAAAAATGATGGATAGGACTATACATATCGTGATAACATTTATAACACAAAAGAACAAAAAAAGGGAAATCAGACGAGCCATGGTCAATGCAGCGACTGTGGGATTGTGTCACACCCCGTATTTCCAACACAATCCCGGTGGGCCCGGGTGGGGAATACTGTGATGAAAGATTAGTATCATCATGGTCAAACATATACAGCACAGCGGAAGAATTGAATATTAAATATTATTACAAACCATTGGATTTAAAAGTCTATAAAACAAATACATGGTTTGCCATATTAGATCCATAGGCGGATCAAAAGTACGAAAATGATAATCTCCGACAGACTTTATGCTTGACTAAGAACTTGCAAAATTCTCTACGTCGTTACAAAGCAGCTCCTAGACTATTCCGTGCCAAAACCTGTCACTTAGCCTTTTTGGAAAATACGTCAGTTTTCACTGGTAAATGCATTTAACCGACTCATTTTGTAAACATTTAAAATTAGTTTAGGTGCATTGAGCACGAAATTCTTTTATAACCTGGGACAATTCAAAATGATCGTGTTTACAGTTTTACAGGTCTGTCAATACATATGAGGTCCGATGCAGAAACCGAATAACCTGATTAACCGACACACCACTTAATAAAACACACGGAGGAGTATAATAGAAATAATTGTTTAGCATTAGCGTCTGTCAGGTGTATGCCTACACCCGCGCTTAGGTCGTGGCCACTAGTAATTTAAATGAGCCAAGGATATCCAGGATAAAACGGGTTAACCCCCAATGTTTAAGTTATCAGATAATACAGAATAAAACGGGTTATAAGATTTAGTAAATCACAATCCGATAAACATGATCCCATACCCGACCAAGCGGTAGTATAATACCGTATCCCAAGCCCGTATAGGGAAAATAAGTTAAAGTATTTACCTGAGCTAGTTCTTCAAACAAATAGTAACTCAGCCGTTAATCAAGAAGACAATGCAAGGTTTTGATCTACTAGGAGGCTTCTAGTCTGGAATGATGGTATTAATAACCAATTAGAATGCTAACGGTTTTAGGTTGAGTCGATGACTCGAACCGGCTAGCTTTAGGGATACGTAACAGAACGATACGCTTGATTAAGCGATGACCGGAAAGAATGTTGTTTAGACCCGACAAGTACTAGGACTTGTATATTTTGGGAAAACATATAAGATTCTTGATTTTGATATAAAAATGATAAGGTTAAACCCGTTTCGGTGAATTTACGTAAACTAGTCACATAGGCTTAACTGTACGCATATAAGCGATATCGGGTAACCAGATGAGTCATATACAAGTTTCATGTGCCATTACACTTCAACCATGTTATAATATCAGTAAGATACTAACATGTATGCCCGTTGTAGTTTTAAAATCGAATTAAGTTTCAAAAGGGTAATTTGGTCATTTTACAACTTATAAAAGAGGTTTGCAATAATTCTGATGTCAAGGTCATAATTATTCAGTAAAAATAGTTAATTTATGATATTATATCAGTAGGATATCAAATATATGTGTGGCTTATATTAAAGACCAAACTATGCCCCGAAAGGGTATTTTGGTCATTTCACACATAGGTTTGAAGACTTATTTGGGGATCTGAGTTTATAACTTGTACCTACTGTAAAAATGTTAGAAATAGGTTTTATAATCAGTAGATAACAAGTCTTGATGCTTAGATATGGTTTTAACCCATACTACGCGTCGAAAAGGCGATAAAGTCGCTAAATGACGATTTAATCGATTTTTACGGAAAATTATAGTTTTGATCAGGTTTACTTATTCAAAATATTTTATTTAACATATATAATCAATTTGTAAAAGGTTTGGTTATGAAGATGCCTTTAAAACTCATTTTATGCAACGTAAGGTTATTATCGTCATTTATCGATACTATGCAAGAGGCTTTACGTAAACTCAGTTTATAAACTGATTTAACATCCCAAATAATTCTAAATATATTATAACATCAGTAGGTAAAGTATTTTATTGTAGGAGTTACGGTTAAAACATTTTATTGCCGAAAATGGCATTTTGGTCCTTTAAAAGCTTGATTTGCGATATTAGGAAAAACTCAGATTATGACCAAATTATTGACATGCATGCAGGCCAACCAAGTTAACATATCAGTGGGTAACTTGTTGCATATTCATTTTTAGTTTAAATCTCATTTTAAGCAAAAAAGGACAAAGTAGTCAATTTTGATACATTAATGAAACTTGCGTATAAACTCGGATTATGATTATGACCATGTAGTATGACCTCAGGGGGTTATATTACATTATATAAGGATCATAATGAAACTTAGAATTGGCCTTGAAAGACTCTAAATCGGGTCAGAACTGAAAGTCAAAACAGAAGTCAAACTTCACGACTTTCGGTTGCGAACCGACCTTAGACCTGGAATTGACGAGCTGAACATGTTCCCACATGTTCTTATAATTATTACTAAGTATTTAGAGTGACAAAACTGATTTTATAACATGCATGTTACTAGTTATGCTTCTATTATAAAATCTGACCCTGTTTGACTTTTTATAAAATAGTTTGACTCATCAATCGATCAAGAATTCATGGAAATCAGGAGGTGCCCTTTTGAGGGATTAACACCTACCCAATTACGATCACGTAGCCACGTTTGAAGCTGACCATGGCTGGACCATTAAGGATTAAACTGAAAGTCAAACCGTTTTTACGTCAAGCTTGACTTTTGGATTGAAAACTTAATAAAATGAACAAAGAGGACTAAGGACACTTACAAAGGGTCCTAGCACAGATTTGAGATGGACTTGCAGGTGGCTTGAGCTCCAGAACTTGCAAGGATTAGTAAGAGTGAGTTTTTAAGAACTTGCAAGTTCTTCAATGGAGTCAAGGCTTGGATTTATGGAGTTGGAGGATGAAGGAGGTCAATACAGGTGTTAGGCATGCACACCAGGGGTAAACAAGTGTCTAGGGACGTGCTAAAAGCTGAGACATGGTGGAAATTCGCGAAAGATTTGGCAAACATGCAAGTTGCCACGACTAGCCTTAGCAGGCTGTCACTGGCACTCTCTCGCGGGCCGCGAGATAGATGTCCAGGGCTCTCGCGGGCCGCGACCGCCCCCGGGTCAGCAATACAACTTTTAAACAATGCCATTTCAGCCCCTTGACTTTATAACTTATAATAACCTCTATTTTAAACACCTTTGGTCCCTCAAATTAGATTTAGGTATTACTTGGAAGTATAACCGAACATCGTTAAGTTCCGGTTCCGCTATATGGTCACTCAGAGGTATAATTAAACATGTTGACACTTTTAATTCCTCAACTTTGTTATACGTTGTTCAGAGGTTACAATAATAACATAACGACGCTTTTGGTCCCTCTCGGCCAACACGTGGCAATAGAGGAACAACGGAACACGTGTCGGGATTTAATTAGATAGGAAATTACAAGGTGTTACAGATTGACCACGAAAAGTCTAGATTTTCCCTGCTTTGTTTTTGTGTTGTGTCTGTAGACAGAACCCTCATTCTGACTCACCTCTTTTGCTCTAAACACTTCAAATACATATCTAAATTAGACCTCTCTAGTTCCATTGTGATTCTAACATCAAATTGAAGAGACAACCAAGATCAAAAGCACATAATAAAAAAAGAGTTTTATTACAACTTCCAATCATTCAATCCTTATAATTCACATTGTATTGTGAGTACTATTGTTGCAATAGTGAGGAAATTGTCAATGGTCTCACCATAGTTAATGATTGTTGTGCTGATTCACTATCTTGATATAATGACTGTGTAAAGAAGTGTAGAAAGATACTATCTTGATATAGTGTGTTGAAGAAGGTGATCGTTACCTCGTACTAGTGAGACATTGTGAGGTGATCACTACCTTAATTGGTGAAACGCTTTTATTGGTGATCTCTTCCTTTTAAGAGAAACTCTTAGTGAAGACACTCTTAATTGGAGAATCGAGAAGAGGACGTAGAGCTAATAAGTTAACATCCACTTCAACCTTTATAAATTGGATTTGTCATAACTTTCCCATACTCTTTACTTACTTGCATTATAATGTCGTTGGGTTTCATACAAGTAATAAACCATATTGATTAGAGTTTCAATTAAATTTATCTTTAAGAAAACCTATTCAACCCCATTTAGTTTTCTACAAATAGTATTCCGATTTCAAACACCGTAGAACCTCAAAGGTTGTTAGGGGCAAAACCCCTAGGCCATAGGGTTTTAAGGGGGCATTGTCCCTTGGTGGGGCCGGGGCAGCATCTTGACGGGGTCTAAGGCTATGACCCTTGTACATGTCATCTTTCCCTACATAAGCTTCATTGGAAATGTTGCAGTATTGCATAGTTAGTTAAAAGTTGGATGAAAACTGATTATCAATAGTAAGTTGCTACTAATCATTAGCGATAACTAAATATCATTAGCAATTTAATTTAACAGTGAGAGATAAATCATTAGTAATAAATTACCACTAAGCAATGAAAATTATGTCGTTAGCAGTTAGTTACTACTGGACAGTAGTAACTTAGCTTAGTGGTAACTATGCTTAGTATTGACTATGAAGAGTAGTAGTAATACTTAGTTACTACTTAGCAGTGGTGCATTTCCATTATACGACTAAAAATTGCAAGCAATTACAACCATCATATTTTGTACTCCTTCAGAAAAAGTTGGAACGTTTCATTTTAATGGTTGAAACCCTATATAACTAAACTCATTTGAACAGTTTAAAGACATTGTTAAAAATTTGTTGTTACAGGAAAGAACATTCTCGTTATTTGGAAAAACTTTCTGCCGTATCTAGCTATTAATTTCATACACACAAAATCTATTATTATATATAATAAATGAAAGTTTTTAGGGCCACGTGTCAGCAGATGAGATGAGAGCTACATCTTTTTTTCATTTTCCCGCCCACTTCTTTTCTTTTATGTGTGTTGAAGAAACCCTAAATCTTCAGCACTCACAATTTTCCTCACAAGGCGATTTTAGATTCTCCATCTTACGGTGATTCTTCCTTCATCTTCCCTCCATACCTTCTTGGTTGTCTTCTACCACACATCACTACGATTTCGATAACCAAACTCAAATGGTGACGACAAACTATTAACCATTCATGTGTTCGTTGATCAGGGTTTTTTTTATCCTATTCTAAGTTACGCCTTTGTTGAAACCAGATCATTTTTATGTCATCTTTTTTACAATGTGCTAGAACCAGGTGCGTTTCTCACCGATTTGAATTTATTTTCGTTCCATTTTATTGATCTATTGTGATTTTAACTTTGGCTGTGATGTTTTCGCTTGATTTGATTTCAACATGTATTGTTCTCTCCTAAAATTTAATCAACGCTTTATTCTTGCCCTAAAATTGAATGGCCTTTGTACACTATTAAGATTTTTTTTTTATTTTCCTTATTTTTTACAGATAATTAGGATCTAGAATTGGGGGATGCACTATCAGAACGCTCTCAGGTTATCTAAAAGATGAGCAAGAAAGTTACTTAAGAGGTAATACTTCTTTGAATTTTGAATTCGTTAATGTTGTTCATATGGATTCTCTTGTGAAGTTTTATAAACTGGTTGCACCTTAGATTTTGAAGTTTAATGTATGATTAAAGTGGTGTTGAATATAGTCAGACCAAGGAGATTAATATTATGTATTATGTAATATCTTATACGGTCCATCTAATTGTATTAACTTGCAAGATATTGCTTAATCTGAATCATAATATAATTATATAATGTTAAAATTAACATATAGATAGAGATAAGCATTAACTATATTTTTTTTAATCTTATTGTTATACATATTAGACTGGTAAATTGGATGTTGATTCAAACTCATATTTTCCACTTAGCACCTTTTTATTTATATAATTTTGAACTAATATTTTATTTCAATCCACTTAGTTCAATTTCAAATGCTGAAATAATAAGTCAGAACCTTGGTTTTATGTGGCTATGTGAATATAAATGGTGATCATCTGTTATTGATATATCAAACTTGCATGTGTTATGAATCATATGTTTGTTGGTGATGATAATGAGTGATAATTTGATGATCATAATACTTGCAGAGTGGGATGTGAAGGAAGAAGAAAGTAACTTAGCAATGGGAAGATGACGACGTCGATGATGATTTGTCTTTGCAGTTGAGGAGGGAACCGGAAAGCAATGTTGAGAAGTGAAATATGTAGCTAAAAAAATTTCCGCCACTTGTACGTTGCTGCAGATAGAAGCGTTTTGGAAGTCATGTATTGTCAATACCTTTTAGATTCACTATTTGCCTCTTTATTTCCATGTCCAACATGACCTGTGGAGGATATTGTGGCCAACGATTTCGCATCACCTCATGTTATTATGTATACATCTTGGTATTGATTTCTCATTTGGCTCAAAGAAGCTTTAATTATGTGCACTTGATATTTCGACCCCAACTCACATTTCTTTCTATAGGCTGTTAAGTATTATGAACATGTTAGGGCTTATTTCTTCTCTACTAGGTATGGTTGATCAGATGTGAAGACAAAAGAATCAGTTGTGAAGGATGTTAAGTATTATTGAACACGTGAGAGCTTATTTTTTCTCTACTAGGTGGGATAGGCATGATGCAAATGGGCTAAGCCCGACGGTTTGGGTAACTGTCAAAACGGGTTGCACCTTAGAGTATTTTTACTTAGTATCAATCCTGATTTAGTTACTTAGTCTATAATTCTTTTCGTTCTATTTACTTTGGTAGATGATAATGAATAGTTATTCAAACTTAATTGAATCGCTGGTTATCCATTCCTTCCATTTTATTTGCTGAAATTGATGATATCGAGATATCTTTGTTTGTTTTTTTAAAGGAATAAAGACATCAAAGTTAAAGGGAATCAAGCAGAATCTTCATCAAACAAAGGTAAGCATATTCGTACTTAATTTTTATCTTAATTATATATTTATAAAGATATGTTATACGTCAGATTTGGGGGTCTTACGTTCTTTATATGACATCCAGATCCGCATAAACTGTATAGATCCGAATAGAATAAAATGGAGGTTACAGCCATAGCTCCCGGAAAGATCATTCTCGTCATCGTTCATGGATCTGCCGACTCCACCGTCCTTTATACAACCGTCTCTGTTCGTTTATCTTCACCTAACTGCAGTTTCTCATGTGAAAGGCTACCTGTTCGTTTTTATATTTTTTTTCATTGGCATGTGTTTGGGGTTTCACAGATTTCATTTCTTGTGTTTGTAGGTAGACGTTTATTCAATATGCATCAATGCAATACAATATATTTCTCTGATGGCATATACTTTCAGCAAGTAGAGTTAACTTTGCCTATGTGCTAATGGCATATACTTTCAAAAGAGTAACACTTCCTGGCAGTGACATAAGTTTTATAAGTTGCTCTTTTTGTTATTTAATGGATTTTGTTATATTTTTAAAATCAGGTACAAAGTTTTTAAAAAAGCTCTGCATAGGATTCAAGAAGACAGTCAGGTTCTTCATTGGCTAAGCTCTATATTAGATTTGTGTTTGATACATTATTCACCATAGTAATATTATTCGCGGGTACCAAGTTTTTGTCAGGATCGGCTCACTAATTACTTGATACAGTCATGAAAACAGAAGTCGAGCAGCCGGCCAACAGATTCCTATCAGAGTTTGGAAACATGATGGTGTTGGGCATGTTGAGGTTAGTCTTAATAATTTTTTTAACTTCAAATGGTACAAATATGCAATATTTCATTAATAAAATACATATAATAACTTTTGTTTCTTTTAACATGTAGATAGTTTATTAATATCACGAAGCATACCTGAATTGAAAAAAAGAAGCAGCCATCCTTCTTTGAAGTTGTTTATGATTATCCAAGAGTTCAAACTTCGTAAGTTATATGTTTGTTTAAATGTTATTAGTATATGTTTTCCCAGTAATTGATTTTTAATGATCGATAGTGTGATGTTCCGTTCAAATAGATGTTTCCCTGCAGAAGGGTGGGGCAGCAGGTTCAAAGTCACTATGGTGGTGAATCCGGGTGATGAACCAACATTTTGGTTAAACGGGCGTTAAATTGGGCCAGCGAGTAGTCATCAAGAAGGTATAAACATGCTGGTGTCTGAACTATCTCAATGAGAATCCTAGGTAAACTTTATATGTTTGGATTTGCTTAGTATGGGGAAAGAAAGGAGTATTATATTTATTCTGCAATTATGTGGTATTATTTGTGCTTTAAAAAGTATGGTTTTTAGTTGTTCTTGAAATTGCTAGAAAAAGAAAAAAAGAAAGAATTTTTTCCAATGGTTTGTGTTTTTGGGACATGATTGTTTCTTTTCTCCATTTTTCCAACAGCTTGAGTTATACAATTTCAGTAAGTGTAGTTTGGTTTTGAACTTATTATGCATGTTTAGATCACCAGCAGTTGGATTTTGATGTAAAAGGGTGTTTTTAGTTATTGTTGGATTTGTTCTTGAAATTGCTAGAAAAATAAAAAAGAAAAAAAAACCTTTACATGTCGAATGTGTTTATTGGAGGATAATTATTCCTTTTCTCCATTTCTCCAACAACTTGATTGTTATTCAAGTTAAAGTAATATAATTTAATGTTTAACTTCTTGTGCACATTTAGATCATCATTAGTGGATTTATGATTGGGGATGAATTTCATCAATTTTGTCGGTGCCGGGCCTCACTAGAGTGATTTTTGCCGATGGGTTTTTGGAGTTCGAATTCGAGTTTTCGACAAATGTACTTTGAGTACATTTCCTGCTGATAGTATGAACTTGAACCGTGATATGGGGCTAAATTGGTATGCAATGGACTCAGGGACACACATAAACTCTCGCATGCTAAGCTATGGTCTCTTAGATTGCTTATCGGATATTGTTATTTGGATATTGTTGCTTTTTAGCAAAAGCCAGCAAATAATTTGAACATCAAATAACTTGAACTCTGAATTGCCTTTTATATTAATGTCGCTTGTGTATGTGTTATGGCAAAAGCAAGTGTATGGCATCATTTGGGTTATTTTTCCTATTTTGTTTCATAAGTACATTAGTTAAGAAATTTAAAATAAACTAGCTAAAAAAAGGAAACGGACTAGGAGTTGCTCGGATTTGTGTTAAACATGAATAATAATTAATATAAACAACTTGCAAACAGCCTGGGAAGCGCTTGGATGATAACGCTAACTTATTATTCAAAATTTTAAGAAAAAAACGTTTATTTTTTTATACAAAGTATTATATAAACACGAATTATAAGCAATCAATTAGTTTATGACTTTTATTACACGTTCACAACCCGTGATTAAGTTTATAACTTATCTATAACAAGACATTTAATATTTTATACGCTTTGTATGATTTTAATTATATATTAATTATAAATAGTTTTTAATATAAGTAACTTTCTTGAGCCTGGGAAGCAATCCCGGGTGATAACCTAGTACTTTAATAGAAAATACAAGATTTAGAAAACCATACAGAGCTTTGAAATACAATCCTAAGGGGGTAGGGGTGGTCATCACCCATCATTCACTCTCAACTTCCAATCAAGTTCCGTCATGTCATCAACCATTATTCCATCACTCACAACCCTTTTTAGTGGAAATGGTCATCACTTGTTTAAATTTCATCACTTGCAATTTTTTTTATTTTTATTTTTTGATTAATAAATTAACAATAAAACACTAAAATTATAAAATTCATTTAAATTTTCATTAAAATTAATACATACTAGTTCAATATTTTAGACTACAATTAAAAAAAATACATAGAGAAACTCTATCCTCGTCCGAATTAGGAAATTCCAAACCTAAAGAACCAACAAGTTCGATTAAATCGAATCTCAACCGAAAGTGAGTTTGTTCATCACGCAACTGTTGTTGGATATTTCCGGGAACGTGAACTTGTGTAGGAGAATCTGGCACCCAATCTGGAGATATTGCACGTCCGTCATGTTTGATTAACATATTGTGCAATATGATACATGCATATACTATGCTATGTATTGAGTTCTTATTCATCGCACAAACAGTCGGCTTAGAATGCCCCATCTACCTTTAAAACTCTAAAAGCCATCTCAACATCTTTTCTTGCCGATTCTTGCAACTTTTTGAACGCCTTTTCTTTAGGCTCGACAGGAAACGAAGGAGCTTTCACAAAAACAGACCATGTTGGATAGATACCATCCACAAGAAGAAAGCCACGTCTATAATTTTGTCCATTCACATAGAATGGACAGGAGGGTGCGGTACCATCCGTTACGGTTTGGAACAACGGCGAGGTGTGCAAAACATTGATATCGTTGTTTGAACCCGGAACACCAAAATATGAATGCCAAAACCATAAATCATTCGACGCCACTGCTTCAAGTATGATGGTTGGCCTTTTGATGTCACCCCTAACATACGCCCCTCGCATCTCTCTTGGACAATTTCTCCACTCGATATGCATACAATCGATGTTACCGAGCATCCCAGGAAAATGCCATGTAGCCTCATGTGCAGCATAAATACGTGAGATGTCGTGTCTCGTCGGTTTACGTAAAAACACTTTACCATACAATTTAATGACCGCGTTACAAAAAAAACTGCAGACATTCACGAGAAGTTCTGTCCGACATAGCCAGTATTCATCATATGATCGGGAGGGTTACTTGTCGCTAGTTGATGAATGGCCGACGTGCATTTTTGTATCGGCATGAAACTTGGTTTGCCCTCGCGTCGTAACTTTCTTGAAACATTCTTCGGTTGCTTCGATGTCTCCAACAATCTTTAAAAATAATTCTTTTGGTAAACGAAACCGATCTCTAAACGTTTGGGCATTGTAGACCAGATTCTCCACAAAATAATCGTTTATTAAGACTTCGTTGGCATGTATACGATCACGATCCACCATTTTCTTCTTTGGGCGGTTTGAATTCCTTCAAGATCGTTATACACCGAGACGAAAAATTTAAGCGTCTCATTGTCGGAAGACGATTGGCTATCGCTATCGCTGTCCATCGGAAACGTCGAAACCGTAGGAAAATCCATTTGTGAAATGGTAAAAAATTGTAAAATTTGTGATATTTGGGTTGTGTTTTGATGTGAGTGAAAATGGTTATAAAATGGAAGGTATTTATATAATGAATTTGTTTTTTTTAATCAACGGTACAAAAACCAACCAACGGTCAAATTTTGAATTCAAAACGCGTGATATATATATTATCACGCGTTCAAAGTATAACGCGTTAAACAAATGACTGGCGGCGGTGTGCAGAGGCCCATAAGGCGTGACCGGGGTATCACGCGTCCACCCCGGATCACCTAAGGAAGTGACAACTGAAATCGAGTTTAAAATTTGAATTGGCATTGGTTAGAAAATAGTTCAAGTTATATTATAAATTTTAAACTCCCCTTTACTAGACAGATTTAGCTTGTAACTTGCTGCTTAACTATGCTATATTGAACCTTTCACTATTTTACAAAGTTTCAACCAATTATATATTATTATAACATGTTAACATCAGATCTTGGTTCGCAATTTATTTTGTTATTGCATTTTCTATTTATCACTAATAATAAGACACATTTATAACTACGGTTTATTGTCAAACCATGTTTCTCAAAGTTCAAAATTTTTCTAGCTGGCATGTTATCGAAGAAATCTATTCTACCCCATTATTAAGTTGGATAATCAACAAGTTACATTAATTAAATTTCAAACAACGTCGAAGAATAGGTGTTTTCCAATGGAGACTCAAGTTCAATTTTCATTTATGTCATTTGGAGTAGATATAGGCAATGAAGAATTTGAACTAGGCCTTGTGGAAGGTTGTTAGTTCGATTCCCGAGCCCACCCGGGTTTTCGTCCCACCGTGTGTTGCGTCAGAGAGTTTTGCTCTTGTGGTGGCACAATGACTGTCAAGTGGCAGCCAACGTATAGTTTCCCTTGGAACTCACAAAAAAAAATCCAAACTTTGAAGCCATCGTTGGTCTGGTTAAGGCAACATAGCCTGACCAAAGTGTGATAACCTTATACATGAAGTTCACCGTTTCATAAAAATAATGATAAAGGACTTGAGAAATTATGTCTCATCATTTAAAAGTTTATTTAATGACTTGTTTATTCCATTTAATTGATATCACCACGTATACCTTAGACCACAATCAAAGGTTAATAGGTATAAGACATCATCAAATAACTTCAATGAATCCATTCATAACAAAGAAGACATGACTCGACATCATACCGACTAGATATCTAATAGACACGCCGACAAATGGTGATGCCATCACCTAACGGAGCCGTAGAGATCTTCACACGAGGGTCTGTTGCAAGTGTTTTGTTAAACTGTAAAACACTAGTGCGCCCTTGTTTTAGAACTTCAGGAACCAAATCCTCCGACTTGGCAACAGATCCATACCACAGCGTGTTGTCATACACAATGACCCCGTTCACCTTCACAAGCTTCACCACTTTCTCGTGATAGTTAAGATAGTTTATTTTGTCCGCATCAACATATACGTAGTCGAAGCTTCCTTTGTTATCAGGCTAGAGAGAGAAGTAGAGTCAGGATTGTAAGTCCAAACCATCAAATTAGTTATAAAATCAAATTCTAGTGGGACAAAATGACCTATTGTAAATCCATTTGGCAAACATATCAATAATCCATTTTTTTTGTAATTTATTAACCACATACCATGTGTTATTCAAATAATATTGAACACACGCACACAAATATTGATATCTGATATGTGTTTACATTTAGTTATATTGTGCATATGTTCCTACCTATATCAAATCTAGTAATCCATTTGGAAAACATGTGAATAATCCATTTTCTATAATTATTAACAACATATCACATGTTGTGTTTAAATAATATTAAACTCATGCACACATATATTAATATGTATGTATATGGTGTGTTTACATTTAGTTATATTGTGCATATGTACCTACCCATATCTAAACATGTATGCATGTCTGTAAACTTATATATCAAAAGATCAATAAAATGTTACTAAACTTATATATAAAAAATCAATAAAATGTTACAAGTTAAAGAAAACTTACATTTTCGAGTAGTTTATCAAGAGCTGGAATACCCTCTGATTCGATGAAGTCGATCTTGTGCTCGACCCCAGCTTTTTCTATAACTGGCCTACCGATTTCATAATATTCCTGATTTACATCTATCGCAACAATCTGTATAAAATAAAAACTTTAAATTCAAAGTGATCGAATCATGTCAAAAATAACACCGAACATCTACTAGAAGTTGCAAGATGAACAAGTTACATAGGTCAAAACAACTTGTTAGAGTCCTTTACAAACCCTAACATTTTTTGTATAGTTTCTTTCTAATAAATAAGTAATTTTATATTAGCACGTTTGTGAGATTAATAAATCCGTTTTCATTGTGTTGCATTTGTTCTTTATTTTATTTTTTAAATAAAACATGATAAGTAAATATATCAAAATTGTTAGGTCATCACAAAAATTTGTTTGACCTTAAATTTAAGTAATAACTAAAGCCTAGCAAAAACCACAAACCTTGCCATCTTCAGGGATCGTAAGCGCGGTTAGTAGCAACGAGTAACCCGTATAAACCCCGAGCTCTAGGGTCTTTTTCGCACCGGTGAGCTTCAACAGCATCTCAATCATCTGTCCCGCATCCGGTGAAGTACCCATAAAAAACCTACAAATTATCAAGATTCAATAACTCACAAAAGTTTCAAACTGAACAAAATATAATATTCATAAAACTAGTTTTATGCGACGAAACTAACAATCGATGTGAAGCGGTGAGCGCTCTGATGTCCTTCAACGGTTCGGGTTCCCGAGGGTACACATTAGTCTCCAGGATATACTACATAGCACAAGAAAGTTGGTTAATTTAAAGATTTGAAACAAAAGTTGTCAAAAGTTGTGTGATAAAACTAAACCTTGTATAGCTCATCACTTTGCAGCAAACCTTTATGTTCCATTGCTTTTGGATCTGTGAGAAATGGTGTGATTTATGAAGCTTTTTGGAGATAGATATAAACCCAAGAGGATCAGTAATGTGTTAGAGATAAGAGTTTGTTACGTTAGTTTGTTACTCTATCTTGTTTGTTGTTCATTTTAAATTCCGTATATATAACTATTAGCCCATTAATTATTATTATTATTATTATTATTATTATTATTATCTAAATATATAAAAAACAACACTTTTTTTAAACAACACTATAACTATGTATATATAGTCTTTCGTTTTATTGGTGGAGAGAGTCACTGGGCAAAGCAATTGGAGCCACATGACATTCACTAATGTTTTTTTCAAGCTATGCTCTGTTTGTGTGTATATATACAGGATGAGAATCATTAGAACAATAATTATGGAGAAAACAAAAAGAACAACCTTAAAACTCTAAATTTTGGGATTTAATATTTATATTTTTTAAATTTTATGTTTTTTATATTCATTTGTGTATTACGTATATATAGAAAAACCATATATTTTTACCTACACAGAAACTGTGTTCCCGAGTCTCATTAAACAGGGGGGAGGAAAATGAATCAAGAGAAAAATGACACTTTTTTGTGTTCCCGAGTGTTGATGCATATGTATGTTTCCTACGTCATCGTATTACGTAGAGTCTGTGTTTGAGAGCGAAAAGTTAACTTTATGTATGATATAAAACAAGTTCGCCCGAACTTGTAAAGTGAATGATCAATTTTACCCGAACTTGTCCTGTGAAGGACAAGTTCGCCCGAACTTGACCATGGCACCTTTGAAGCGAACTTGTCACACTATAAATATGTGTGTTGAGCTCTCATTTGTAAGATTCAGAGATTTTGTCACAACAGAGGCGAAGCTCAGTTCAAGTGTTTCCAGGATTGTAACGTCTACACATTAATGAAACAGTGATTAAACAGAAAGAACTTGTATCCAATGTCGCCTATGCAAACGGATTCTGCACGTTTACCTTAGGTTTGCCAAATTAGGACCAGAAAGATCCGTACAACGGACCTACAAGTGGTATCAGAGCAGGATTGGCCTAATTTGAAGACATTGGACATAGAACTTCACATCTTCTACTCATTTATTTCATTTTAAACTTTTCTTGGACAATTCACGGACAAAATGGACTGATTTTCAAGTATAATACGTAAAATCCATTATACTAAACCCCTTGAAAAGATCAGAGCTTAAAACAAACGAATTCATGTTGAAAATTTGAAAAAAACCATGTTTGAAAACACTTGTTCGCTCGAACTTATCATCAAGTTCGCTCGAACTTGACTGAAAAATTCACTTTTTGAGTGATTTTTCATCAAGTTCGCCCGAACTTGATTGATTTTTCAGTGATTTCTACACAAGTCAGCTCGAACTTAGTTAACATTTCTTCAGGTTTCATCAAGTTCGCCCGAACTTGATCAAACTTTGTTGAAAGTTAATTACAAGTTCGCTTGAACTTGTTAAATCTCTTGAAATTCCATACAAGTTCGCCCGAACTTGTTAAATAGCTGATTTTTACAAGCTGTGACAAGTTCGCCCGAACTTATCTAGGGTTTCTAAAAATAAAAAAAGGCATGAAAATTCAGAAAAACGTCTCGGACATCATATATCGTTAGATTCGTATTGACGAGACGAGTTTAAAGCTCTAATCTGGTAAAAACAGTTTTCGAAAAATTTTAAACGTTTTTAGTGAACCGATTGTCGATTAAGAAGTCAATTTTTACTAAAAATGTCTATTTGCTAATCATATTTCAAGTGTTTTTGAACGACAGATAAATTTGGAAAAGAAATGGAGTCCGTGAAGCCCCCAAAATTGATGGGTATGAATGAGTATGAAGGCTGGAAAGAAAAATTCAAGAACTGGGTACGAGCAAATCACTTCTATGGTTGGGTTGTTGTTCAAACTGGATTTAAATGTCCAGTAGATGAACGTGGAGCTGAGCTTTCAGTATCAAAGTTTACATCTAAACTGAATGATGCATATGCCCATGAGAAGAAGATGCTAACCGTGTTACAGCAATCGATAATTGAAGATATCTTGATTTTGCTACCAGAATGTGATACGGCACAAAAGTTGTGGAATGCTCTGCGTGCTAAATATCTGGAGTGTGCTGGGATGATCAAGAGCAAGAAGGCTCTAATTATGAAAGAGTTTAACATCTTCACAATGATCAAAAGCGAATCAATGAAACAAATGATAAAACGCTTCTGTAAGTTGAAGATTCAGATGACAAAACATGACATTCTTAAAACAGAAAGAGAGTACATTGACAAGTTGGCAGATGTACTTCCGGAGGGTGAATGGACAAAATACTTAATTGTACTAAAGGAAAGTCCAAGTTAGGAATATTTCATGCTTTCTACCTTCATTGACAGATTAGAGGGATATGAAGTGAAATTACTAAAGAAGTCTGATCTTCTCAGTAAGCAAAGTTCAGATGATAAGTTAAAGAAAGAAGAGAGTATAATGGCTAAAAACTGTAAGCACAAGTTTCAAGTACATTCACAAATGAGGTTTCAAGTTCTGAATCTGTGTGCTCAAAGTGTGAAAAATCCAGATCTGATATTGTCAAACTTTTGAAAGATGTTGAAAGTTTGACATTAGAAAATAAAAAGTTAAAAGAAAATGAAAAGATTTTTGAAAATAGAATAAAAATTTTAGAAAATGAAAAATCTGTTTAAATAAAAATATTTTTGAAAAACAAAATATAATAAACTCGCATCTTGAAAAAATCAGAAAACTTGAACAAGATGCTGAGATTACTAAAAATAAAGTTGTTGATTTGGAAAAGAAATTGAAAGGTTTTGTGACCTCGTCATTGATTTTAGATCACATATGTTCAAAACCGATCAATGAAAATAAAAAGAAAATTCAATAAGTGACAATGTCACAAATTATGACAGTGTCATATTTGAGGATTGTGATGATGATACCGATGATGAAAAAGCTAAAAATGATAAAAATGAAATATTTTTAAAACTAAAAGAAAAATTTCAAGAAACTGTTCTACAATATACTGAGAAAGGTGAATGCTCAACGCAAAAACCTTCTAAGCAGAATGAAGAACAAAAACAAAAGGAAAAACAAAGTTGTAAAAATTCTAAAAACTTTCAAAAGAAAAATAAAAGCTCATCGATACGACCATCCAATCAATATAGAAATTCACAAAAAATTGTAAATCAAAACTCACAAAAATTTGTAAATCAAAACTCACAAAAATTTGTAAATAAGTGGTGCAAGTCGGACCGTAATGCTTCAACGTCAAATCATGCTTTTAGAAGAAGCAAGAAAGATGGCTACCACACGTCAAATCAGTGTTATGATTTGAGTGTATGGTTTGCTAAAAAGGATCAGTATGAGAACATGAAGTGTCATAAATATGGAGTAACTGGACACATTGCTAGAAAATGTTTTCAAATTAATCCTAAACCTGTTCATATTGATAAGAAAATTTTTGAAGATTTGAAAGTACCAACTCAGGTTTTGAAACAATATGCATAAACTACAAACAAGGTGTAACCAGTTATTACAAAGTTTTTATATTTTGAAACTGGTGAATCCTCGAATGGTAATGAACAAAGAGTTTCTACATTGTACTTCAAGAAAGCTTTAATGAAAAATCAAACATAGTTGGTAAAAGAAAAAGAATTTACACAATCAGTGAAAATTGAAAGTTTAGAGAATTTTCTGAAACTTGAGAACGTCCAAAATAAACCAGATTGTGAAACGAAAGTCAAAATTAAGGTTGAAGAAATAACGCTAAGGCTAAAAATGCATGGGTGTCACTATTCAACTAATTTTTTGAATTTCTGTGCAGAAACTTTTGAGAAGAAAGCAAATTACTAAGAATGGAGTTCCGTTGCACACATTGAAGACGAAGGGCCGGGTTAACAAGTTTTAGATAAAGGCCATTTTTACAAAATTTAAAACTCAAATAACGTTTACTTTACAATTTTTGAAAATTTTTGAAGAAATTTTTTTGAAAAACATGTTCCAATAACGTTTACTTGAAAGTTTTACAAATTTTTGAAGAAAATTAGAAAAAAATCTCACAGAACCCTCACTGTTGAATAGACAAAACTCAGGGATATAAATGTTTTATTAACATAAAGATGTCAATGTTTTTGTCATCATGAGGGGGAGAGGATTTAAAAGAAAATTGTGAAGCAGTAATGGATGGAGAATTGAAGTGATTCTCATCAGTTGATCAATGTTTTTATAAATCAAAAATTCCAAAAATATTTTTTTGAATTTTAGGGGAAGAAATTTTTTTTCAGAAAATCCAAAAACATAATAAATACAAAAAGTACAAAAACATTGAAAAAGACAAAAAGAGTTTTATGGATAAAAGGAATGATAATACATTAGTGGACTATCACAGTATGCTAAGAATTTGTAAAGTTTAAAAAGTATAAACAAGTCTTACTGTGGATATGTCGATAGGCTTTACACATTCAGTAAATTGTTTCCGAGATATAAACGAAATGTTACAACTGCTTAAACTTGTGGATTAACATCTCTCGAATATATGGACTTAGTACTCCGAAATTTCGTTTGAGAGATTGCCTGATTCTGAGATACGAGGTCATTATAGATGATTGATATCTGGGGTATTATACAAGTTCTTCTGATTTTGCGGAATCAATAGCCTAGAACTTCTATAATGCTTTTGCAAAAATCCCCTAAAACTGCATTCAATTGAAAATATCGAAAGATACTGCAATTGCGGTACAAAAAGATTCCATTTTGAACACTACCTTATAAGACGAGCCTTCATCTCTTGTCGGTACGGTGGTACTAACTTGAGCTCTCAAGGTCTCGCATAACCCAGATACAGATATCAATTACGCTATACTCACCTGTAAGATGAAATCTAGGGAATCTTGATGTGGGAGTATATTCTGAGATGGGAACCATAGTTAAGTCAAGTTTCTTAATTCTAACTAACATATCTTGGAACAATTGAAAAATGTGTCGAAGTTTAAGTGGACAATTATATCGACAATCTAGGTAAACGAGTTTAAAACTTAAAGTCTTAAAAGGTCAATGGTACTAGTGATATGTCTCAAAAACTGATATGATCCTTTAACACAAACTCAACAAAAATATGTTTGTAAATACGTTTGTACATACTTAGTGTTTGATATTCATTAAATAAAAACAAAAAGATTATATTATTTTTTAGTTTCGACCACTGATGATGAAAAACTGATTTTCAAAGTCTAGAGTTGCTGAACAAAATCTAAATACTTTTGAAAATTGATCTGAAAAGTTTAAAAGTTCATTAAGTTGAAACTTACATTTGAATAAATGTGTCAATTTAGTGTCAAAACGTTTAATCAAGATCATTAAGTTGAACTTGATACATAAATCAGATATTCAATGTCATAATTTGGACTTGAATAACTGAGAGGGTTTAAAAACTGATAGAAGATTAAAATTTGAAATGTTTGTGTTTAGAAATTTCAAAGTTTGAATCTGAAATGTTTATTTAAATGTTTGAGAAACTTTGAAACATGAAGTTGATTTCAAGGGGAGCTGGATAAAACAAGTTAATTGAAGATACCAGAAAGCTCAAAGCAAGGGGAAGCATGGTGATTAAAGTTTTATGAAGACAAGCTCAAGAAAAGAGAAAGGATTGTAGATGCTATGAAGATCAAGGAAGTTAAAGTTATTCAAGAAATAAAGATCAAGAGAACATTAAAGACTCAGGAATTTAATTGAAGAATAATGACTACGGCAACATCCAAGGGAGTCTGTTGATGCATATGTCTGTTGCCTACGTCATCGTATTACGTAGAGTCTGTTTTTGAGAGCGAAAAGTTAACTTTATGTATGATATAAGACAAGTTCGCCCGAACTTGTAAAGTGAATGATCAAACTTGTCCTGTGAAGGACAAGTTGCCCGAACTTGACCATGGCACCTTTGGAGCGAACTTGCCACACTATAAATATGTTTGTTGAGCTCTCATTTATAAGATTCAAAGATTTTGTCACAACAGAGGCGAAGCTCTGTCCAAATGTTTCCAGGATCTGTAACGTCTACACATTAATGAAACAGTGATTAAACAGTAAAGAACTTGTATCCAGTGTCGCCTATGCAAACGGATTCCGCACGTTTACCTTAGGTTTGCCAAATTAGGACCAGAAAGATCCGTACGACGGACCTACACCGAGTTAGGAGGAAAAGAAAAGAAATCAAGCATTTTATGTGTTCCCGAAGAGGAAAAGAAAAGAAAAGAGACAATTTTATCATCATACCCTTTAAACACAAAACATTTTAATTAGATATGAGGGTAATTTAGTAATTGATGTGAGGGGGGGGGAAGGAAAATGAATCAAGAGAGAAAAGAAAGGAAAAGATATGATTCTTTTTCGTGTTCCCGAGTTAGGAGGAAAAGAAAAGAAATCAAGCATTTTATGTGTTCCAGAGTTAAGAGGAAAAGAAAAGAAAAGAACAATTTTATCATTATTCTCTTTAAACATAAAACATTTAATTAGATATGAGGGTAATTTAGTAATTGATAAGATTTTCTCTCCTAATCTCTTCGATTTGGGAGGATAAATATACTTACAAATTTTATTCCTTCTTCCCTCATTTCCCCTCCCCTTTTATCCTTAAAAAATCTCAGGAAATGCTTTTTTTTCATATTTTCATCTCTTTTCTTTCACCTCCACTTGTTAAATGAGACTCGGGAACAAAGTGAAAGCCTAGATACATTTCGGCAATTTAACCTACACATAGTGTACATCTGTGTAGGTTACACAAAAAGTGAAAATTGTAATTTTTTTTGTTTTGAATTTTAGTGTAAGAAACAATAAATCTTACATTTATAACATTTTCATTTATTTTTTAGGTTTTTAGTATTGAAAAAATGTATGATTTATTGTGTTTTGCATCTTCTCGTAATACTTAGTGTGCTGCACAGAACTTTCCATATATATATATATATATATATAGGGATAGGTAAAATGAGAACCACCTTGAGTTGTGAGAACCATAGAAACCAATATAAGTCATTAATCAAAAGTGTTTTAATGGATAAGATTAAAATGAAATAAAGTAATTGTAATTATTGTGCTTTAGTTAATGAGTTTTTGTTTTAATTGGGATAAGGGTAAATTGGTATTCTTAGTAAGCTCTTTAATGATTGGTAATTTAAAGTTATAATCATTGTGTTTTAATTAATGTTTGTGATTTAATTAATCTGATTTTAAATAATATTATTTTTGAATCATGTAGTAAAAAAATTATTTTACGTAGGGGTTCAAACTTTTTTTGCGCGCCGGTTTTAAACATTTTTACCCGCGGATTCAGACTTTTTTTACGTGCGGGTTCAGACTTTTTTTACGCCCGGTTTTAAACTTTTCTTACGCGCTGGTTTTAATTTTTTTTACGCGCCGATTTTAAACATTGTTTACGGGCGATTTTAAACTTTTTTTACGCACCGGTTTAGAACTTTTTTTAGTGCCGGTTTATAACTTTTTTTACGCGCGGTTTTAAACTTTTTTAACGTGCCGGCTTAAAATTCTCTTTGCGTGCCGGTTTTAAACTTTTTTTACGCGCGGTTTCAAACTTCTTTTACACGCGGTTTTAAACTTTTTTACGTGCGGTTTTAAAAATTTTTTACGCATCGGTTTTAAACTTTTTTACGCATCGGTTTTAAACTTTTTTTACGCGCCGGTTTTAAACTTTTTTACGCGCGATTTTAAAAATTTTTTACGCATCGGTTTTAAACTTTTTTACGCATCGTTTTTAAACTTTTTTTACGCGCCGGTTTTAACTTTTTTGTGCGCGGTTTTAAAAAAAAAATTTACGCAATGGTTTAAAACATTTTTACGCGCGGTTTTAAACTTTTTTTACGCGCGGTTTTAATTTTTTACGCGCCGGTATAAAAGTTTTTTTCGCGCGGTTTTAAAACTAATATTACGCGCCGGTTTTAAAGTTTTTTATGCGTGGTTTAATACTTTAAAACAACCTTTTTTTACAAAAAAAAATGTTTTTTTTACGGTTTAAACTTTTTTAAAAAAAACAAAAAATATTTTACGCCAAATAAAATATTTTGTTTTTACAATTTTTTTTCAAACTTTTTTTACGCCAAACACTTTTTACGCCCCCTACACCCGATTTCGGGTTTACGAAATTTGAGGATCTTAACAAACGAACTCACCCAAAAATCACGACTCAATAGATGTCTTATGTTGAATTTTAAATAAAAGAGAGAGAAAAGATGTGACATGTTTAGTTTTAAATATAAGAGAGAGAAAAGATATGACATGGAAGTAAAAGACTAAAATACCATTTTTATTTAATTTGGTTATGGATGATATGTAAATATGTTATTGGATGATAGGAGTTCTCATGGTTCTCGCAACTGGGATTTGTTCTCTCTTGAAGCGAATCCTATATATATATATATATATATATATTATATAATAATATAAATATATATTATATATATCCCTTATCGTACGAGCGTACGAGATGGGGAATTTACAAGTTAATAAAAAAGCGTGTGTATGGATGTACATAAAGCGGCATGTTGAGAGACACACATGAAATCGCATGAACTGGGTTCAATTTCGCATGGAATGTGATGAACATGAAGAAATCGCATGGAGTGAAACAAAATCGCACGTTGTAAAACCCTAGCGTACGCTCGTACGTTAACACTAATTGGACGTTAACCGCTCCCTATATATATATATATATGTTGTGTTTGTAGAGGATCCAGTAAAAAAGGGCCCAAAGTGTGAGAAGGTAAGAAAGAATCTAAACTATACTTATTAATGGTGTTATATATGCGCTGAATGATTGTCGCAGTGTTATTCGTAATGATTTTATAGAGATCTTTAAAATGGTGTTATATACTTATTGAATGGTGTTATATACTTACTAATAGGTGTTATATAATTATTGAATGATGTTATATACGTGCTGAATGGTGTTTGCAGTGTTATTCGGTATTCCTATAAATTAAGGTGGCGGTTTATGGAATGTTTTGAATTAATTAAATCAATGATAAAATTACTTGATTACCCTTTTCAATTAATTTAGATTTAATGGCTGAGATTTTTTCTTACCTTTCTCACACTTTTGGTCTTTTTTTACAATAACATTTGAGTCTATGGAGCATCTTTCATGTTAGACTTTTTGTTTTCACACATTTGCTATTGAATAGTGGGGTTAGTCTCACATTTATTCCAAATTAGAATAAATATTTACCTTCGAACACCTCAATTTTGACAATTCAAACCATGATGCAATCTTTATTTTATGTATGGAATAAAAGCCTAAGTTACATAATTAAAAGGAATAGAGTGTGGACTTAAAAGCCGAAGGGAAACACAAGTGGAAGATCATGAGGAAAAATTGTAAATTGATGATAATAACCTTATAACCCTAAAAGGGAAATGGGTGCATGAAGCCTCCATATTCTCTATCTTCATTTTAAGATCTAGAGAGTAAGTATGAAATGGATTGATTGAAGTTGGGTTCTTGCAACAAATTGAAGGGGAAACGACAGGTGAACGATTCCATATCATAGCCAATCAGATTCGAGAAGAAAGAATCAGTTTAAGTGACGTTTTAAAGGGTTTTGGTTCGATTCACAGAATGGAACCCATTCCATATCTTTCCTCCCTTGCTATTAATGGTGTGGTCAGTCTCACAGTCCATAAATGGAATATATGCTTACTCATTTCAATACCTGGAAAGATGCATAAATAACCATTTAATTTTTTTATCATATCCTCTATGTTTTTCTATATTTTTTTTCTTTCATATTCTATATATTCTTATATTACACACACACTCAATTTTCAAGCTTTTATATTTGCGAAAAGTTAATTAAATATACTACTATGCTAAAATACCATCCCGTTCAACCTAACCAAAAAATCACCTTCAAAGGCGATTTCAGAACGAATTGTTTAATAGACTTAAAAAAAGTGATTGGTCAGTTATCTCAGAATCGCAAACGGCCTTCCTAAAAGATAGATATATCCTCGACAGCCCGCTGATTTTAAACGAGGTTTTATCTTGGTTAAAAAAAAAGAGAAAAAGAAAGTGTTTAAAGATTGATTTTGAGAAAGCTTATGATAATGTTAATTGGGTTTTCTTAGTTGATATGCTTGCTCAAATGGGGTTCCCGGCAAAATGGTGTAAACGGATAAGGGGGTCCAGGTGAATGGTAGTCCAACTTTTGAATTCCGGTTTCAAAAAGGGTTGAGGCAAGGCATCCATTATCCCTTTTCCTCTTCCTTATCGTAATGGAAGCTTTGTCGTGTATTTTTCATAAGGCAAATTCGGTTGGGGCGATAGATGGTATTCGGATTAACGGTGACAAGTCCATATCTCACCTCTTCTATGCGGATGATGCCCTCGTCATAGGCGAGTGGTCGAAACGGAACATAAAAATGTTGCTAGACTTCTAAGGGTCTTCTACTTGTGCTCGGGACTGAAAATTAACCTGGTCAAGTCTAGTTTAGTGGGAGTAGGGGTCGTGGTGGATGAGGTGGTGGAGTTGGCTTCCGTTTTGGGGTGCCAAGTGTGTTCATACCCGTTTAACATGGGGGCGAATATGAACAAGATAAACAACTGGTGACCGGTGGTTTGAGGTCTTTGAATCTCGGTTAGCGTCATGGAAGGCATGCAACCTTTCTATTGGTGGTAGAGTGGTTTTGATTAAATCTGTCCTTGAAAGTCTCCCTATTTACTACCTATCTCTCTTTAAAGCTCCGAGCAGTGTCATCAAGAGGTTGGAAGCTACTATGAGGAGATTTCTTTGGGCCGGTGCAAGCAATATTAAGAAAATACATTGGGTTGCGTGGGAGAGGGTGTCTATTCCTAAAAAAATGGGTGTCTTGGGTATAAGTAACTTAAAAGAGGTGAACGACGCTCGTCTCGCAAAATGGGTTTGGAGATATAGGGTGGAAGATAGTAATCTTTGGAAAAGGATAGTCGACGCTTGTCATAAAAGTAACAATGGATGGTTCTTCTTACCGTCTAAAAAAGCCCTCGATGAGTGTTGGAATGCTATTGCGAGATCGGAAAATAAGAGAAAAATTGTTGGAGTGAATATCCACAACTTTATGAAGTGTAAAATGGAAACGGGAGGAGATTCGTTTCTGGGTTGATCCATGGCTAAAGGATATTCACCTCAAAGAATGTTGGCCAAACATGTTCAAAATTGAAGCTGTAAAATGCTGTAAAGTGGCTGATTGTTTTAGAGTTAACATCGGAGGCTTAGTTTGGGTATGGAGATGGAAAAGTAGTCCAACGTCGACAGAACAAAGAGCTGAATTGGAAGATTGTTTTGGCTTCGGTTCGTCCTTCAAACGCTAAGGACAGTTGGATTTGGATGGGCGACAATTCTGGTTCGTTCTCGTTTGGATCAGTTAAACGTTTGATGACTTTGGATAAGGATTTCAGACGAAATTACGTTATGGACTGGTGTAAGTGGACTCCATCAAAATGCAATATGTTTGTAGGAGAGCCAAACTCAACCGGATACCAACGCGTAATGCTCTTACGAAAAGGGGTATCAACTTGGATGGTGAAGGCTGTGGATTCTGTGGTGAAGGGGTTGAGACCCCCGAACATGTGTTCACGGCTTATTTTTTTCTCGTCCAGTATATGGTTTGACATAAGCAGGTGGTTAAAAGTGGCGTCGTTTATATTTTTTTCGATAAGGGATATTTTGGAAGTTCACAAAAATGCTAAACTGGGTAAAAGGAAGGCGGAGGTGGTTGACGGGATCATTATAACTACATGTTGGTGTCTGTGGTGGATGGCGAGAAATGAGAAGATTTTCAAGAATCATGGTGGATCTGCAGCTAGCATTATGGGTAACATTAAGACGCTCGGTTTCCTCTGGTTGAAACACAGGTCTAGATTCAAATCTATCTGGTGGGAGGATTGGTTTTACATTTGAACTGATAGAGTGATAGTTTTGTAGGCGGTTTTGCGGTCTTTTTCTGCTGGTTTTTAGGCAGGGGCTGCTTTGTTTGTTTTGTGTTGTGAATGAAAGTTGTATAAAAAAAAGTAAAATTAGAAGAAGTAAATATTTATTATCCCTATGTCAAGTTTTCATGTTTACAAAATTTTAGAGCATTTACATTTAAAATTCATACCAACCTAATAATTCAGCTACATAAAATACACTTTTCCTTAAATAATTATAAATTTTCTATTACATTAAAGTTGCTTCATAGAAAACGCATCAAATTTGCATGTACCGAAGGCAAATATCATGGAAATAAAGGTTGCTAGTAATTGTGTACTTTTTTTTTCTTTACATAAAATTCATATATAAACCAGAACAATTGCCAAGTTACATCAAAACAGAAAGTAGCTGGGCAACAAGTTGCGCCGTCAATCATTTCTGAAATGCAAACCCTAACCTTCCAAATACAAACCCTTGCCCCCTTGGGGTTGAACAAAGTCGCTTGAATTGTTGCCATGGTTCAACCCCGTATATATGTAGTATAATTTCATAATCAAATTTAATACTTCGTTTTCACGGAGAAAAAATGTCGTTCTTGAAAGAAATCTTTATGTCTTATCTGATTAAGGATTTTGTATACGCATGAAATACTTTAATTTGAAAGTGTGTTTACATGATTCAAAAAGTAATCAACACAGTTATGAAATCTAGAAAAAACCTACTTATCACAAGTGGAATGTGTTTTTTTAACGGCAAGAAACGACGTGTCAACCACTATGACACCGGCACTATGGCCAAGGTCGACTACTCGATCGCCGCCAGCCCCTTGGCTCTCCCCAGATGCGCAGAAACCCGACCTCCACCCGCCCGAAGGCACGACAATGGAATCAGGGCCGGCCCTGAGATTTCGTATACCATGTTCGAGCTTGAAAAACGTGTCCTTAGACCTTAACGAAATTGGGTATTGAGCTCATTAAAGGTCTAAAGCTAATGCAAGTTGGCTAATAACTAATCTAAAATATAGAAATAGTTTTGTAAGTGAGCCTATATTGATGTTTGTATTGGTATACCCTATTAAATTATGCACTCTTGAAGCAATTTTGATCCACCTTTTCTGTTACTTTTTCTATGAAGATTAATGGACGTTACACTTACCTTTTCTGTTACTTTTTGTGGCATTAGTTTAGCGTTTGGTTATCAAAATCCATATATTCTTCTTAAAATAGTTATCAAAAATCATATATTTCTTTTTAAATTTCTAGAGCAGGCTTAAGTGTGGAGCAAGTAAAGCACATTTATATATTGCAGGTACTTACATACTTCAACTTACAATTAATTACGTTCCCGTTATATATTACTTTTTTAAAATTATTATTTCATGTTCTAAGCAGTTTACAACATGTAAAGGTTTTAGTTATTAAACAAATAGAGATTTAAAAAATAAATTAAGAACTTACAAAGATTTTCCCCCTACGAAACTTCTTAGAAATTCGTAATGATATTATATTTAACATTTATTTTTTACCCACTAATACTTTTTCTTATAAGTTGTGCTTAATTATACTTTAAGTTGATTTATCAAATTGGATATTCAAACTATAAACACTATATTGAAATTGGTTTTGACTTGGTGATTATTTTATCGTTATCAATATCATTTTGTATAATTGGATTTACTAAAGATCATATGAGAAATTGAAATAAACATTTATTAAGTCAGGAAGTATGAAGTACACGTTCAATTAAAAGTATTCCTCAAGGATTCTAAGTGGTAAAACCCGTAGACCATTGGGTTTCAAGGGGACAGTACTCCCTTGGCAGGGTTGGGGCATAGCCCTGATGAGGCTCCAAGGCCGACGCCCCGGGAGGTGGTCTCCCTCCCTACAAAAGCTTATATAGGTTGATCGGTCAACCTATGCTTCGTAGTGATTATGAGCATTAATAAAACAGGGTCTAGAGAGTTATGTGTTAAGAGATAAGAGTTTGTTATGTTAGTTTGTTATTGTATAATGTTTGTTGTGTACTGAATAAAACAATTAACGAGACTAGATCCAATTTAAAAGCCTGTATATATAATTACTTAGCCCACTTATAAAGTTTTCATGTTTAATCCATTTAACTAACAGGTTGATCGGTCAACCTATGTATGACATGTTTGACCCATTTATTACAACCCACTAACCAGATTAACATGTTTACAAATTTATTGTATCTATGCTATTTACAACCTGTCAAACCCCTTTTAGAAAAATAGGCCATACTTTTTTAAACCTTAATATCTTTGACAGGAATAAATATATGGGTCATTTTTTTAGTTGGGGTCTCATTTGGGAGTAGGAGCATCCTCTCTATGTTTACTTGGATAGAGGTAAGGTTTGGCCTAATCTCATCCTCACCTGACCCTACTATTTAAGTGAAATTTTATTAAGTACGTTTGTTTATTTGTTTGTTCGGGGTTACGGATCCAAACTGCCACTCTGATAAGGTTGACATCCTCAGTCTTCCACACATTCCAAACACAAACAACAAAACCTTCATCAAAAAATGCAATCTAGCAGTCCCATGACACACCTAATCGAAAAGGCTAGACTGATTTGTCGAAAAATCGTAGTTGAAAATAGTCCAGTTTTTGGTGTGTATTAACATGTTATAATTTCATTTTCGATTAAACTATCAAATTGATTATTAGGGTTTAAACTTTAAAACTAAGTAGTTTTTTAAATGCTTGAATTGTTGGAGTCTTAGTGTACTTGAATTCCCAACTCCCTAAATGTTTACACTAATTTGTCATCCAAAATAGCAAACAAACAAACAAATTTCAAAAATCTTTTTGTTATTGAAAAATGCATTACTTATTTATTTATTCCGTTTAACAGGTATACAACGACACGAGAGTAACATCAACGAATTGTTACATGAAAGACACGACACAATAACTAATAGAGACGCCGACAAATGGTGATGCCATCACCTAATGGAGCCATAGAAACTTTCACACGAGGGTCCATTGCAAGTGCTTTGTTAAACTTTAAAACACTAGTTCGCCCTTCTTTTAATGTTTCAGGAACCAAATCCTCAGACTTGGCAACGGATCCATACCAGAGTGTGTTGTCATACACGATAATCCCATTCACCTTCACAAGGTTGATCACTTTCTCGTGATAGTTAATATAGTTTATTTTGTCCGCATCAATGAAAACAAAGTCGAAGCTTCCTTTGTTATCAGGCTAGAGATCACATAACTCAAATTAGTCACGAAATTAACTGTTGTCAACCTATATGGCTATATACTTAAATATATATGGTGTGTGTACTGATTTCTATGCATGTATATGATGTGTACTCAATTAGCTAGGGTGATTATATGTACCAACATATATAGAAAGATATTATAAAGAAAGCTTACATCTTTGAGGAGTTTATCAAGAGCCAGAAGGGCCTCTGATTCGATAAAGTTGATCTTGTGCTCGACCCTGGCTTTGTCTATAACCGGCTTACCGATTTCATAAAACTCTCGATTTACATCTATAGCTACAATCTGTATTAAAAATATAAACCGTTTCAATTAAATACTAAAACGTCAACTAGAAGTTGTAAAATGAGTAAGCTTTGTCTAGTTATTGTTATTTATTTATTTATAAATTTTAAAATAAATATCACCCGTTTAATGGATTTAATATATATATAGTGTGGGTGCATTAGGGAACACTAAAAAAGTGGGGAACCAGGGAACACTCTTAAAAATTTAACTTAACATGTTAAAATCAATTTTTTTTAATTCTTTTTCGGCGCTTCTTCTTATAATTACTTGTAGAAACATTTTTAATTAAAAAAATCAAAAACTAAAAATATAAAATAAACAATTAAAAAAGGTTAAAAACATTTTTTTACAAAAATTATTTTTTATTCGAATAGTTTCTACCCATTTTTAAAAGGAAAAGAGCTGAAAATTTTTTGAAAAAATTTGATTTTTAACATGTTAAGTTAATTTTATAAGATATCTATTTTTTAAACATTTTTTTTTATTTTTAGTTTTTGTTTTTTTATTAAAAATGTTTCTACATAAGAGCATCGAAAAAAATTTAGAAAAAAATAATGTTTAACATGTTAAGTATAATTTTTAAAAGTGTTCTCCGGTTCTCTATTTTTTAGTGTTTCCCAAGGAACCCTCCCCTGTATACATATAGGTTTTGGAGATGAAAAATGTTAATATTTTACGTTAAATATTTTGTTTCTTAATTTTTTTCTATAACTATAAACTTCTGTGAAATTATTTTTTTCCATTTAAACTCTTTCTCAAGTTCTCATTTTCAGTCGCAATTATTTTATTAGTCAACAACTCGTACATCAATCATATTCATTTGATTCTTCTAATAACTAATTATATATACAAATTCAAGCTTGTAGTTGGGAATGAGAGAGAAATTTTATTAGTCAACTACTCGTACATCAATCCTTTTCATCTAATTCTTCTAATAACGAAACTAATTAACTCACACAAAAAAGGCTCATTTAAGTTGAAGTAATTGATTTTTTTAATTTTAATTACGAAGTTACTAGTTATTACTCATATTCACAAACAAACATTAAACGAGTTAGACACAACACGAATAAATATATGTGTCGGGTAACCACAAACCTTTCCATCTTCAGGAATTGTAAGCGCGGTTAGTAGCAACGAGTAACCCGTATAAACCCCGATCTCTAAGGTATTTTTCGCACCGGTGAGCTTCAACAACATCTCAATCATCTGGCCAGCATCTGGTGATGTACCCATAAAAGACCTGCAAATAAAGATTCAAGAACTAATGCAAGTTAATTTCGATCTGCAAGAAAAACAATATTGATATCACAGTTATTATATATGTGAAGAACTAACAACTGATGTGAAGCGGTAAGCGCTCTGATCTCCTTCAACGGTTCGGGTTCCTGAGGGTAGACATTAGTCTCCAGGATGTACTATACGCAAATCACAAGAAAGTTGGTTGATATAATGATCTGAAACATAAGTTGGTTCAAAAGTTGTGTGAGCAAACTAAACCTTGTATAGCTCATCGCTTTGCAACAAGCCATTGTGTGCCATTGCTCTTGGTGTGTTTAGTTTGTGAAGTTTTTGGATGTATATATAAACTCAAGAGGATCACTGTTGGAATGATGGAGTTTAATTCACTGGATCACTGTTGGGAAGAAATGTCTTCTTACTTTGAACACAGGAAGTTACAATTATATATATATATATATACACACACATACAGGGAAAGTGTAAAATACAATATCTTTTAACATACAATACGTACACGTACAAGATGAAATTATAACATGTGTAATTAGTTTAATAACACGTGTGATTAGGTTTTTACCCCATGCGTGATTTCTGATTTTGTACATACGTGATTATGGTCTTCAATATGTGTGATTTATGGTTTTTCAACATGCATGATTCGGGTTTTGAGTTTTATAACGTCTGTAATTACATCTCGTACATATTTTACGTTAAGAAATATTGTACGTTAACCCACCCATATTATATTATATATATATATATATATATATATATAATATATAGGGTAGGGTTCATGCGAGAACCACCTTTATCGTGAGAACCAATGTGAACACAAAATAAAATCTAAAAAAATCAAAAAAAGCACTCAAAAAATATTTTTTATTTTTTTTTTAAAATCGCTATATTTCGTTACGAAAAAAAACTTTTTTTTCGAGTAACAGTTATCCATGCACATGTGCATATGTATCATTACTTCGACAAATTCTGTAATACATTATCAGTAGTAGACAATTGCACTTTAATTTACAATATCATCCGTAATACACTATTTTTTATATTACCAATATTCAAAATGCACATGTGCATCATTATGTATAACCATGATATAACGTGTTTTGGTACAAAAAGTTTGTGATTTTGAATGATTAAGTAGGCCCATATACATGTTTTTTAGTTAGTTATATCTAGTGATTGATGATTTGGTTTTAGTTATCACTTTATGATGTAATATGTTGATTGGATAGTATAAATGGTGCTGATATACATGTAATAAAGTGAAATATTGGTATTGTATTATGGATGGTAGGAGGTAATGGTATTGTATTATGAATGGTAGGAGGTAATGGTAGTGTATTATGGATGGTATGATAGATGAAAGAGAAAGTGTATTCAAAGTAGTATACCAAAACACCTTATTTCATGTTGATACATGTAGATGCACATGTACATTTCTAATATTGGTAATGTAAAAAGTAGTGTATTACATATGGTAGTGTAAATGAAAGTGCAGTTGTCTAATATTTGTAATGTATTACGGAATTTGTCAAAGAAATGATACATATGCACATGTGCATGGATAACTGTTACTCTAAAAAAAATTATTATTGACGAAATATAGTGATTTTTCTAAAAAAAATATTAAAAAGTGGGTATTTTTTAGATTTTTTAGGTATTTTTTGTTATGTTCACACTGGTTCTCGCAGTTCTCGCAATAAAGGGTGGTTCCTAACGGATCCTTCTCCTATATTATATATATATATATATATATATATATATATATATACACTATTTACTAACTTACGATAATTATATCTATGTATTTGTTCAGGATCCTGTAAAAAAATATTTTTCGTAAGAAGTGTGAGAAGGCATAGGAACTGACATGTAGGCATCATGTTTTAGACTTAGACATGATGTTTTGGGTTGTTTTGGCAAGAGAAACATCAAACATAACAATTTAAGACACAATGAAATGAATTTTAGGCTTAAAACTTAAAACACCATGCTAAGAACGTTACGTAGTGTGTTTTAAGTGTTAAATAGTGTTTTTTTTAAATTGCACACCTATAATACATTGAATTGTGTTTTAAATTGTTATGTTTGGTGTTTTTCTTGCCAAAACAACCCAAAACATTGGGTAAGTTCAAAACAAGATGCCTACATCTTACTTCCTATGTTTTCTCACACTTCTCACGAAAATGATCCTTTTTATAGGAACCTCATCGTGTATGTATAATGTATAATTAATAATTTATGAGTTTATATTGTCTTTGACAAGAGATTAATGAACTAAACAGTGTTCAAAATGAAGTTAAAAAGAATTATATATTGATACTAAAAATAGTGTTTTTAATGAAAATTGAAATGAGAAATTAAGTTATGTCGCATATATAAGTGGGTAAACTAAAACAGAGTAGGTTAATAACAGAGCGGATCCTGAGAATTCAAGTATCTTGTATGGACTGAAAAAAGACCCTTATGTTCTAACGAATTATATAAACTAATGTTTTTTAATGATAATTAAGTTATAGTAATAAACATAGCAAATATCTAGTATTAGAATGTTAGGTTTATTGTTTTATATATATGGTCCAACAAATTTTCCGGTTTCAGTTTTTTTTACAATATATATACACACACAATGATGGAACCATAACTTTTTTTGCGGAAAAAGAAGGTCGTACATTCGTTATCCGTCAGCGCACACAACTACCTTTTTCTACTAGCATTTGGTAACTACAACTTAGAGATCCATCGGTTGAAACCGGATTAAAATTGTTTTGTTTTAAACACTTGCAAAATTGTCCACAAAAACGATTTTGTATTATAATAATAACTAGCTTAGAAACTCGTGTTTTACACGGGTTTCATAAATTTAATTTTATATAATAAGCAATATAGTTATATCTTTAAAATATCTCGTGTATTGCACGAGTTAAACAAATATAATGTAATCGGTAAACACCTACAATCGTCAAGATATGTATTTAAATGAAAGTTTAAATTTGTTCTTTTTATTATTAGGTTAGAAACATGTGTATTACACGTGGTAAAACCAATGAAATATATTAGATTATTATTAATAAGCGGAAAAAATAAAAGAATAATAAATAATAAAATAAGAGAGATCCGTGAAGTTTGTGATTTAATATTATTATTTTATTTTTGTATCTTATAAAATAATAATAATTTAAAAAATAATTTGCTAAATCTAATTTAAATGATGATAAAAACATATATTTGCGTGGTTCTACAAAGAAATAAGAATGAAAACTTCTTCTATCTCCTACGGAGAAGGAGAAAATACAAATTATATATCTTATTATTAATTCAAAGTTTGATAAAAAAATGTTATTATCAAAAGTATTCTATCTCCTACGGAGAAGGAGAAAATATAAATTATATATATTATTACTAGGTTAGAACCCCGTGTATTACACGGGTTAAAATAAATATTATCGTAAACAATAGTTTTAAGAAATTTAATATTGTTAATTTGTTGCGTATAATTATTATGACATTGATAAATAAATAAGTAGATTAGTATGTTGTTACTAATATACAAGTGAGTGATACGTAACATTCTTCGGAAACACGTATATTACAAAGGTTGAATATCAAAAAAAGAAAAATAATGAGTTATAAACTTTTTTAATTAATTATTACACGTGTATTACAAACCAGTGTATTACACGGGTTGACATTATTCGGAATCGTGAATTAGTTAATTATTAAAAAGGTTAAATTTCTTTAATTAATTATTAAAAGACTATTTTTTAGTTGTAATATATGACGAACCCATTGCACTATATTACAATTAATAATATATTTCAATTAAATATATATATTGCTCATTTCTTAAATTGATACGTTAATATTTGTGGGTAAATATTATAAAAAAATTCAATTAACTTTCGGGTACTACACAAATCTATTATTTGTAACTAGTTCAACTTTTTTTAACCTTTTAATTAATTAATTATTTAGAATAATTTTGTTAATTGATTTTATTAATGATAAAGATAAGTGATATTTATGTATTAATAAATTGTTAAAAAATTTAAAAAATAAAATAATATTTTTTAGGTTAAGGGAGAAAATGTCATATGACATTAATTGAAATCGTTTATTAGAATTTAGAAAATTAGATTTTGATATGTAGATATAAATATAGATACACTTAAATATAAATACATATTAATGATTTATTTAGATAACAATATAATGTTTAACTCTAGTTAATAAGAATTATCCATAATTAAAAGATTAAGACTCTAATTAAAAATTGATTATCAAAAATTAAGTAGAAGTTAAGGCGGGAAAACCAAAAAATAAGTAGCTTCAATAATTGACACGGGTCCCTCCATCGATTTACTTTATTACATGTATAAATTAATTCAAAGTTTGATAAAAAAAAGTTATTATTCTCATTTAAATTATATTTAGTTGAACTATTGTTAAATAGGAAAAAGAAATTAAAAAATAAGATAAGGAGATTATTAATTTAAATTTTGATAAAAAAAGTTATTATTCTTATCTAAATTATATTTAGTTAAACTATTGTTTAATACGGAAAAAAAATTAAAAAATAAGATAAGGTAGCACCAGAGATTGACACATGTCAAAAAAGGATTTTCATTTATTAGTATAGAAAGATAATAATAATAATAATAATAATAATAATAATAATAAATTAATAATAACAGAAATTTTACAACAAACTAAAAGTAATAAAATTTGAATTATATAACAATATATCATAATATAATATATATATATATATATATATATATATATATATATATATATATATATACATATATATATTCATTAACTAATAAATACTCTAATGATGTACGAGAAAAAAAATGAAAGCATTCATATACTTTTCATTTATTTTATTAATAATTATCAATACTAAAACAAAATAAATATAAGATTTTGACAAATATACCTCAACTCATCTTAGAAACTATGGAGAATGAATCGAGACGAAGAAGTGAGAGCAGAGTAGGTAAAGACTTAGGGCTTAAAAGAGAGTAGGTAAAGACTTAGGACTTAAAAGAGAGAAATTAGAAATTAGGGAGAGTGAATCGAGTTGAACGAACGGAGTAGGTAAAGATTTAAGACTTAAAAGAGAGAAGTTAGATAGAGTGAATCGAGATGAAAAAGTGAGAGCGAAGTAGGTATAGACTTAGAGAAAAAACAATAAAATAATAGGTTGTTGTAATAAGCTTTTTAAATACATTACCGTGGCCCAATAAAGTTGGTAGTAAAGCGGTAAGGAAGAAATTTGATTTTTTAAGTGAATCAAGTTTGTTTCTGCCATTATCATTTAGTTTTGGTGGCAAGTAGTGATGATTAGAGACTAGACGAGCAGGCGACACTTTCTAGTTAAATTCTTGAACTGAGCGGATTTTAACTCACCGCACTGTCGGGGCTTCGGGCGAGTGTTCACGGGCTTCAGCCCTAAGTGAAGGTTTTTCCCGACTCAGAGACGTTTGTATCACGATGTGGTGAATTTCACTAGTAGCTCATTTAGAGGATTCGTTGGCCGTTAAAAATACATTTTTGTGGGTCTGAGAAAAAGGCCACAAAACAATCATGCAAGTACTAAGTATAAGTAGTCAGGTTAACATTTTTATACTTATAATCTTCTTTCTATTGTGTTCTCTCCGCATCTCACCGGGTCACCGTAGGCATCACCAAAGCGGCACACCGTCGTTACCGGCCAGAAAATCCTCAAATATAGTAACTTGACCTTTCTTTGGCGGAACACAACTCTGTGGTCAGAGATGGGTCAGACAATTTTGTCCGTATTGTGAGCACGAGGCGTGTTGGATGGACACGGCCCCGTAGTGAAACTTGTAGGTGAGCATGGGGCGTGCCAGCCGAGCACGGCCCCGTGGCTAGGATTTTATGAAGTAATGTCTATACTATTTTTAAGGAATTTATTCGGATCGGGTGGTTCCTTATTGGAGGGAACAACACCGAAGTGCCTAAGGTACCGTAATTTCTCTTGGTTTATGCACAAACACAAGAGGTTATCGGTGAGGGTAAAACCCTAAGCTACTTACCGGTGGGCGAAACCAACCTTTATTCCCCTTATCCAGGCTCTTGTTAAAGAAGGTGTATCTCGAATCGCTCAGGTCTATGAGCGCATCGGTGGTGGCCGATGGAGATCCTTCACGGCACAATCGACACAGGGACGACTATCGCTAATGCCTTCACAAGAGGTTGATGTACTTTCGATGGCTTTGATGTTGCTAGATTCCGAATGTGGACTCAACGATTCCTTTTAGCTTTGGTCTTGCGATGTATACCTCATCTTCATCATCAGCTCTATTTCTTTTAACTTTAGGAGAATCCTTTCTTCTAGTTGACATATATCGGGGGAGTTTATGTCGTGTTGAAGAGGAGGTTGAGAACATTGGGTTGGATAATAGGATCGTTTTTACTTTGCCCATCTTAAGGTGATTATTACACGAAAATGATCGGTCCGCTAAATAGTGGGGTTCAAAATTTAGAATGCAACATTCTAAATCTTGATGAAACCCACCACATAGTTGATACCATTCACCGTAAGAGTGGCGAAAACAAAAATAACTGATATCATCCATATTTTTGTCAGAGATTACCAACTGTTGGGAACTGATGGTCCTGTTTTTAGTAGCTGGAGGTTGGACACGGCCCCGTGTTCGTATGACACGACCCCATGGTCAGCTACTGTCTGACTTAAAAACGAATTTGTTGCTGCTGTTATTGGACACGGGGGCGTGTTGGTTGGACACGACCCCGTGTTGCAGCCTGCAGAAAGTGCAGAATTTGCTAAAAACGGAGAAATCCTAAAAATAAAAATAAAAAATGTTAAAAATAATAACTCCGTCGATTTTAAACTTTCTTAAAATCCTTGTGTCATGGCAACGGCGCCAAAAACTTGGTGTGCGTCAAGCGTGATATGATTTTGTTAATATTTTAAGTCCGTTTTACGCATTAGTCAAGTTTTTAAATTTATAAAACAAGATATTGTACCAACACTAAACACGCACTTGGGCAAGTGCACCCATCGCGAGCGTAGTATATTGTTGGTAAGATACTGAGGTCGTCTAAGGACACAAGAGAGGTTTATCATCAACGTCTAATCATTCTAAATTTTTGATAAAAGTTTTAAACATAAAAGTAAATCTAAAAATGAAAAAATAAATAAAATGAAATACAAATAGACAAGATAGAATCACTTGGATCCAGCTCCTCTTTAATGTATCATTTGATGATTTTCGCACTTTCGGACTTTTCAAGAGATTATCTTAGTTAAAGTAGTAGGCCTCTCTTTTGAAGGTGACGTTACACTCAACCAAGTGGTTTGAGTCAGCAAGGATACAATCCCAAAGGGTCAGAATATTGAAAGATAATTAACTAAGTTATTAATGCGAAAAGTGGTAGGCCCCTCTTTTGAAGGTGACGTTACCCTCGGCTAAATGGTTTGAGTCAACAAGGATACAATCCCAAGAAGCCGTTTAATGTTTTAATAGTAGTTTACATATGAGAGGTTCAAGCTATTCACATCCCCGCCATCCAATACCTTTGGGGCATTGAAGGAGGTCCTAGTAAGCTTGAACCAAGTCCTCGCAGGATCTATACACTGAACAAGACAAGAACTTTACCAAACCACCCTTCTAACCCCCCTTCTAAGCAGTTAACGCGCTTTATATAGACCGTAAAGACACGAATGAGCAAATCAATGACATCATGAAGAAATGGTTAGGAAAATTCACTTTCAACATAAGAAACTATTTATTAAAGTCATTAATACGTATTCAATTAAAAAGTGCCGAAAGATTAAAAATCAAAAGTAATACAATAAAGACCTGTCTTCATAAAGTGATGTAAGAGATTAGCCAAGCATGGCCTTTGTTTGACAAGAACTCTTATAATCAATCTTGGATCCCGAGACTACTACACACTCTAAAGATGATAGATGGATGACGGTTGTGGGTGTTGGTGTTATAGTGGTGGTGAAATGGTGGCAAAGTGAGAGAGAAGTGGTTTGCCAAGGGATCCTTTGAAGGGAACCAAGCACCCCTATTTATAGTCAGAACAGTGGCCCGGCCACGGCCCCGTGTCCATTCGGCACGGCCCGTGGCCGGCTTCTTCTCTTTCTTCGTTAACTGCAGCTGTCAGCAGAGGGCCCCATGTAACATCCGTCAAAAACCGGATTTACCAAACCCGCTCCGTTTATTAATCGAACAATTAGTTAAAAATTTCGTTGCGTATTTAATGCCCAAATTATTTTTAAACGATACATAATTAATAAGTATATTGGAATATATAATTTATATTTGAAAAAGTATTAAAAATAGTGGTTTAAAAATCAAACAAGGCTGCCGGGTTTCGAACCCGGGTCAGCCGGGTCAACCTGGTCAACAAACGACTTAACTTTCATCCATCAAACCACTGCGCCACTTGTGTTCTTTAGTAATATATCCAAACAATTAATTCAAATAATGAAACAGAAATCAAACCTAGTCAACTGACGCGCCCAAATCCGTTGACGCCGGAAAATCCGACGATTTCGTCAAACGTCGTCGGTTATCTATGACTTAACGTAAACATTAACCTCAACATCGGTTATAACTGATGTCCAGTCCGCGACACAAGTTATAACCGCCGGAAAATCATTAACCGACGAATCAAGACGGAAAACGGACCAAATTCGTCGATGTTCTGCCCTATAAATACCCCCTCTAACCTCTGTTAGCTTTTTCGCTCACAATCACACTTTTTCCCGACGTAATTTCACTCGCCGGAGAACTTCTGCAACTCGCCGGAAAACCGAGCCTTTCACCTCTGTGCACTACTCTAACAACTGAACACCCAGAGCTCATACCGAAGCCACCCAAACTCATCTCAAGCTCCCTGAAGACCCTCTGCCGCAGGACACACGTCGCCGGAATAATCTGCTGTCATCGGAGTTTCGCCGGCGAAACAGAGGAGCCCTGTTCGGTATACCATACACTTAATCTCTCATTCTTTTTATTAATCTTACATGTAATTAATCACAACACCCTAAAGAAACTTGATTAAATTGTCGAACCAGCCGGACACCGATTCTGGTTAAGTCCAACGAAGAAGATGAAGTTTTCAGTTGTCTATATGTTTAATTTAAATCAAGATATATCTCGGGTTAGACACACAGTCCAGCGGTGGACTGTGTGCACATAAACACGCATACGTCCCGAGTTCGATTCTTGTCCCACGCACACTCGCCTTAATAAAAATGTTCCTTTTTGTAACCAAACCGGATTCACTACAAATAGATGTTAAGTTTAATAAAAACCGGAATAATAACCAAGATAGACACACAGTCCAGCTGTGGACTGTGTGAACGTTTAAATCACACGTCACGAGTTCGAGTCCGGACTACCGCACCGGTTCGGGCAATTATCAAACTTTTTATATAAAGCAGAAATGAAATGATCTAGTTTGTATATAAGTATAATAAAAATCAGTTTATTACCAAGTTAGACACACAGTCCAGCGGTGGACTGTGTGTTAACCTAAACCACAGGTCCCGGGTTCGAGACCTGTGGAGAGCACCGAGCGAGACATTTAAAATCGTTTTTAAAATAAATGATTTTCGGATTAATTCAATTAGTATATAAATATAATTAAAAACAGAAATATTTCGGGTTAGACACGTAGCTCAGTTGGTAGAGCTGCGTGCACGCATACGAGAGGTCTCGGGTTCGAGCCTCACCCAGCGCACACAATTACACAATAAAATCGGTCAACAAGTCAACGGTCAACAGTCAAAAATCAACATTTTTTTTATTACTTTTATTTATTTATTTACATTAAAAATACTTAAAAATAACATTTTTAAGGTTAGAAAATAGCCTTAAACTCACAAAAATATATCTAACAATCCTACTAAAAATGATTAATAAAATCCGCTTACTTACCGAACCATTATGCCATTATCTAGGTTAGTTTCACTCGTGGTTAAAACCAACTTCGTGCGCATTCAACATCATCAACCGAACGCACCCAATGTGAGTGAATCTTACAACTCCCCTTTTTAATTACACGTTTTGGGGTGTGTCATGTGTCACAAAAATTAACTCGTTTATTTAAACTTGTGCCATACCATATTGTGATCTAAACTTAGAATGTATATATTGTTTATAGTTATGTATTTCATAATGTCAAGTTGTATGCAAATCATTCATTAGGCCCATCAGTTCCTCGTGGGAGACGAGTTGAGCAACGCGTGCCTCAAAACAAATCCATTATTGTATGTGTGTGCATTATTTAATATTAAATGATTGGTGAATAAGTTTACATCTATTTTTACTCATGTGTGGTTGTGCACTTTATTTTATAATCAATTCAATAAACTTGTTCAAATGTTTTTCATCGGATTCACTCGCCAACTTTTTGTTGATCCAAAAACCATTTTTACACATGATACAGGTGAACAGGATGAAGCAAGGAAAACATAGGAAATGCCTTAGAAGAAAACAATGAAGTCTAGAATGATGTTTAGGACATGATGTAATTATGATTGTATGTTTCCCTTTAAATTGTAATAATGAATATGAAACGTTATAATAAATGTCATGAGCTTTGATGATAACCCAATTATGCCCCGATCACCTTTTCCGCTGCGGGTCGGGGTGTGACAGATTGGTATCAGAGCCATGACTATAGGGATATAGGATAGGTTATTAGACCCTTAGAGCCTATACTATAGTTGACTAGATTTTAATTATTCATGTGGTTAAATGCAAACTTATGATATTTATTTGTTTCATATTTGTTTATACTTACAGTCAAACATACATACTTACATACACATTCATCATACATATTTCAATGTTCATATATTCAAATCATCTTCATACTTTTGTTATTCAAAGATTTTGTCGAAATTTTCAAATCTCATCAAAGTAAGTTCTGCGACGGGCATGTAGTAACTGGAAGGGTACAAGTACCGGTAGTCGGAACGTCCTGTCTAGGTTGGCATTCGTATAAATCCAATATAACGGACCAGTTTGCCTATGAGAGTACGAAGGACCTATTAGGCCAAAGCATGCCACACCAAACGTCGTTCGAACTAACCCCACTTTGAGGTGTCACCGTGTCTATACCTGGACACATTCCGAATATCATACGTTACATATTTCTCGATTTTCTCCGGGTTTTAGTGTACGTAACCAGGCTAACACATGCGAACCATATGAAAAACCCGGTATCATGGGGGCCCACATGATTACGAAGGTGAAGTATGGCGGCATGCAAGGCCCAATTACGAGCAAAGCCCAAGACATCCTATGGATGTAGTAGATTTATTTTTCTATATTTATTTTATGAATGTTCATTCCTAAATACGACCCATGATCCCAAAAACATCCAACTCATACTCATGATACGTGTTCCTTGTAGATGTCTTCTAGCCTCGCCCGTAGGAAGATGAGAGCAGGAAAAGCCCGCGAGGCATGGCTGCCCTAATCACTCAACAAATGGCTGCCATAATACCCAACATTGTAATTCAAGTCCAACAAGCCCTTACCGCTAATCCTGTCAACCAAGAAGATCAAAATGTTATCAACCCTCCCCAAATACCACTAAATGCACCTACAAGCATTTCAAATCCTGCGACCCTCCGAAATACGAAGGGACTGAAGGTGTCACCGCTCTCCTCCATTGGTTTGAAGAAATGGAGAACACTTTTCAAATTGCGATTGCCCCGATGATCGCAAAGTGCGATATGCTACTGGTCGTTTATATGGAATAGCACTTACTTGGTGGAATACAGAGAAGGCCAAACGAGGTGTTGAAGACGCTATGACTTTGACTTGGGAAGAGTTGAAGGAAATCATGACAAGACGGTTTTGCCCAAGGAGCGAAATCAAGAAATTAGAAGATGAGTTTTATTCGTTGAAGCAAAAGGAAGGAGACCACACCACATACAACAAAAGATTCCTCGAGTTAAATGAAATGGTTCCCAACTTGTTCACTCCCCTCTACCGTTTGATCGAGCACTACATTCGAGGTCTTCCGTCAAAGATTCAGGACTCTGTAATAAGTACCACGCCTGCAACTTTGGAAGCAGCAATGGAGTTAGCTACAGAGCTCACCGAGAACCGCATCCGGAATAAAGACTTCAAGGAGGAGAAGAAGAAGGATAAAGCATCAACTGAAACTTCAAACTCCACCCAAACCGAATCCCCTTCTCAACCCATTTCTAAGAGAAAAAGAGACGGGCAACTTTTCGCTACTACCCAACGTAATCAACCAATTTCACAAGCCATACCAATCCAAGCTATCCCAATCACGCAAATAGCACCCAACTCAACTTACCCAAATAAGAAACCATACCTTGGACCTCACCCTCGATGTAACACCTGTTTTTATCACCATCCATCTACCTTACCTTGTCGACTATGAGCGAATTGTGGACGCTATGGTCATTTGAGCAAGGTTTGCCGCACCCCTCAAAACCAAACCACACCCCCTACTCAAAATATGATCCAAACATATCAACAACCTCAATACCCCATGTTACCTTATGTTCGAGCTTGTTTCAATTGTGGCGACCCTACCCACTATAGAAACACGTGCCCTCGATTGGTTAACATCATAAACGCCCAAGCTCAAGCAAACCCATTAACCAAGCAAATCAAGGAAACCAAATCGCTAGGCCACCAGCAAGAGGAAGAGTTTTTCAACATCAACGCCAATCCTGTTGAAGATAATGACGGCCCAAACGAAACCACCCAACTAGTCCTCTTCACCGAAAATCAAGATTCAACTCCAATCGTTTAGTTTTATGTTTTTCTTTATGTTATCTCAAGCTTTGGTTGATTGTGTTTGTTTATGTTTTAGAATCACATAGAACCAAACATAACTTAAGGATAAAGCCAATGAAAATTTGACAAGAATATGGTGGATACGCCGCTGGTACTTCCTATATATAAGTATTCTTGCCAAAGGATCAGAGGCATTATCTGGCGGTTATGAGAAGTTCCATGTGGAATTTAGCATTGTCTTGATTGAAGTTTGTTTTGTACTTACTGATTTAGCATTTATGGCATCTTATCATTTAAAGAAATTGGATTGTATCCCATTTCTACATAGACTAACCTCTCCATCACAACAAACGAGAGAGGTATTGTCATCATTCCAACATGTATACTATCAGAATTTAGACTCAAGTTTTGGTTGTTGTGTTTGTTTTAGAGTCACATAGAACTAATCATAACTTGCGGATAAAGTCAATGAAAATTT